>CM048852.1:14296145-14456145 GCA_026545225.1 Cornus controversa
AAGACGGTTAGTAAAAACCTGTTGTACCTGCACATCTCTTAAACAACACAACCTGTGAAAAGCTTAATAATGAAAGATAATCATATATCAATATCTCCCCCTTAATCTAATAAATATTTATCCCCATTTGCCAACAATATTATCTCCCCCTTTTTGGAACAAATTGACAAAGAGCTAGCAAAAAAAAGATATAGATAAATCATGAAGCACATAGAGACAAACATAATCATCATCACTGATCAAATAAATATCCAAAACATATCAGTTGATGGAATAAACCAAAATAAATAATCTAGACATCAAAGATAAAGAAATTAACCATAGTCTAGAACAAAAATATATTAAGACCTAAAGTCTAATCATCCTCTACATCATCAGCAGCCTCATCAGAAGCAGCAGGGTCAAGCTTGTCTATCCTAGCATGTAGGCGATCGAACCCTTGCTGAATGAACCTGAGAACTTGGTTCATCTGATTGGCCGTCACAGGTGTGTCAGTAGCAGGAAGTTGGAAAACTCCACGACCCCCAGACACAGCCTGACCAGCTTCTTGACTGAGCTCATAAGCTTTCCTATCCTTCTCTTTCTTGTTGACTGAACGAGTAATTGAGGTAGCATCAATTATCCCTTTCGGTTTTTCAACATCTGCTCCATCAGGAATAGGAACCCTTGCACCTCTCAGAATAGCCATGATAATCTGTGGGAAGGGTAAGGCTGATGATGACCTAGAGTGTCGAGTAGCTAGAATCATGGTACGCATGATTGTTGCAGGAAGATTGATGGGATCCTCTCGAACAATATGATATAGTAGCTCGGCTTGACTCTTGATCAAATTACCTTTATGATCATGAGGATCAAGGTTGTAGGAGACCACCAAATTTAATGCCGACACATTGTGTGTGATATAAAGTGAAGGCAACCTATCAACAAGTCTAGGGGCATTGGGTATACATAACTCCCTAATCATGTCATCCATGGTTGGTCGGTTTGGATCCTCAATTTGATATGGCAAAACTAAGCCATTTTCAATCTCTGGGACTCCCAATATATTGGCAATTATATCCTTGGTAACCTCAACCCGAACACCATAACATTTGGTCACAAAAGTGAGGTCATCCAGGCTCGATGTAATGATATTACCATAGAAATATTGAACCATGTTCGGCTTGACAATCTCCTGAAGATCACATAGAGACTCCCAACCATTATCCTCAAAATATTGCACAAAATCCAATTCCCATTCTTGTTTAATCGCCACAAGATTCACTTTCCTTTCTATCCTCATAGCTCGACATCCAATGATGTTTATGAAAGTGTTGTAGTTAAAATCATCTTCAAACATGTTTATAGTAAACACAATTCGATTATCTGCACTTGTGGACGCATCATTTCGTCCCCGTTTGCGTGCCATTAACACCACAATGAATGGGATCAAAAATATAGTCAAGAGTTCCATTTGTACTTTTTGTCGAACACTTTGTGTGCAAGTCTTTAAACCTCAATTTTCAAAACAATTTATTTGCACAATTTCTCCCAAATCAATACTCAATCAACCCAAACTCCAAAAGTTCAATCCCAACCTCCAATATCAATCAATCACAAAGAAATTTAGATGAAGAGAAATGTGTGTGAGTTGGAGTGTTTTTAAGAGAGTTTGAGAGTTAGAGATATGAGTGTATGTGAGTGAGAATAAGTGAGGGGTTTTAAGCCAAAACGCGCGCGCAGAATCAACATTCTGGGCATTCGCTAAGTGCGACCGGTCCTCATATTTGGGGACCGGTCCAACTTCTTTCTGTTCCTCAGAACCTGCAGAAGTGCGACCGGTGCTCAATAATGGGGACCGGTCCAACTTTGTGAATTATGAAAATTTACAGTTTGGACCTTTAATTCACCAAAAACACAGATCTTTAATCTGATTTAGCAATTTAGCACATAAAAAGTGAAAAATAAACACAAAATCAAAATAAACATATTTTTGAATTTTTTTTTTTTGATATTTTTCAAGAGAAAAAAAAACTAAAACATGAATAATCTCATGAGAATAATCAAAACACATTTTTCAGAGAATAACATGAGTTCTAAAATTTCTGAACAATTTCAATTATTTATAAATGCAGAATTTTAAAACCAATATATTGTCTTTAAAATTCATTCTCAAATTCATGATCATGACACAACTTCCAACACACAAATATTTATAAAAATTTAGAAATTCATCTAATAAATCCATGTGTGTGTGTGCAATCCAACTTCATCAAAAATTAATCAAATTCCTTTGATTCATCATCTAAAACATATTGGATAATAAGCAAATATAACTCCACAAGATCAATCATTTATTTTTCATTCATCATCATTTTTTTTTCTTTTTCTAAGACGGTGGCTTTCACTCTTACGGGCAGCCAGCTATTTTCCTCAAAACAACTCTTTAACTTTTTAAAGATATCTCATTGGAGATTTACATTGTAGTGGAAGCTACGAACACATCCCGAAGGTAGCCTTTTCCTTTTGTCTTAGATTTTCAGCAAATTTCCTATTTTCTTTTTCTTTTCATGCTGAATAAAAACATATATATTTTTTTTCATTTTTTTTCATTGATCATTTAGGCTTTCAATGCTACTCATACAATATATTCTAGTCAACTTCACATTAGTTTTCAATCAATTTTCTCAGAGTTGGACTAGTGCACAAATTGTATGGACTCAGAAGATTTACCTCTAAAAAGAAATAAATACAGCACATTGGTCATCAATGTTTAGATCATAAAATCAAATACTTCATTCATTGACAAACTAAGTGTCCCAATTATGCATTCACAAATTAAAGTGAAATTTAAAAAGAACTATAAAGAATTCACATTATTTCTCAGAAAAATATAATTCTCATAATCTCATATGATTATTACTAAAAATAAACACAACTTATCCTAACCTAAAAGATATGGTCCAATGGAAAACAAATAATGAACATAAGCTCAATCCATGACCATCAAAGTTCTAATGACCTAGTTAGGGGGTTTTGCACCTAAAGACCTATTAGGAATAAATCCCATAGTATTAACAGGCACAAACTTCTCCAAATCTTCCTTTTTCATCCAGATAGTTTTAACATGCAATTTATTAGGAGAGAATTGTGGAGAAACAAAAACATTCTTCTTTTTATTTGAATTCTTTTTACCTTGAGACTTTTTGGGTTTGTTCCAATAATGTGGCTTTTTAGCATGAACCCTATTCTTAGCAAAAGAATTATGCACATGAAAATCAGAATTAGAATGTCTTCTCTTTTTATAGCAATAGTGTTGACTATGTCCAGTCTTACCACAAAAAGAACAATAAAGTACATTGGACACAACTTTTGCATGCACAGACTCGACTTGAGACTTAGGTTTGGGTTCAGACACAATCAAATTCTTGGGTTTAACAAAAACAGTATTTCCCTTAGATGATGACCCAACAAAACCTAATCCAGTTTTATCTCCTACAAGCTTACCAACACTAATCATGCTATCAAGCTTAATCTGTCCAGAAGTAAAAGCAATTAATTTCTCTTGTGATTTTTTCAATTCAGGCTCGAGAAAATTAATTCTAGCAATAAGAACATCTTTAGCAGAAATAGCTTGACTTACCTTGTTTTCGAGAAACTTGACTTTGCCTTGAAGATTCAGAATTTTAGCTTTACTTTCTTCAATCAACTTCACTTGATCTTCATTCTTTTTCTTCAAAGTCTCTTTCTCAGATTTTTCTTGCTTCAGCTTCTCAGATTTTTTATTATAAGCTTCCAGCAATTTCTCAAAAAGTTCTGGCAGCTTGCTTTCACATGGTTCTTCATCAGACTGCTCAACTTCTGAATCGTCAGACCCTACTTGACTGAGAGTAGTGTACATCTCTATTTCACCTACATCAGAAGAAGAATCATTAGCAGTATCATCATTCAATAAAGCAACAAAAGACAAAGAATCATTCTCAACAGAAGAATCACTATCGGAGTTCGAAGATTCAGACTCAGAGATAATAGCTTTCATAACTTTCTTGTTTGAAATTTTCTTTGCACTAAAGCTATTTTTCTTAGGACTTGGACATTGATTAGATGTGTGTCCTTTACCACCACATGTCCAACAAGTAACCTCAATTTCCTTAGAGTCATCTTCTTTCTCTTTCCTTTCCTTACCTTTGGATGATGAGCTTTGATTTCAGAATTTAGAAGGATTTCCTTTTCTCAAATTTTTACTTTTTTCATATTCAAGAATCTTTCTAAATTTCCTAGCAAGGACTGCAACATCATTATCTGAATCATATTCAATCCTTTCAATTTTTTCAACTTCAGATTTTGAAGAATTTGAACAATTTGACAAACTTGAAGACTTTGAAGTCTTTGATATTTTTAAAGCCAAATTTTTTGATTTCTGAAGTTTTGGATATTTCATCTCAAAAGTTTGAATTGATCCAACTAACTCAGCCACCTCCATAGAATCTACATCTCTGCTTTCATCTAAGGCTTCCAACTTAGCTTGGAACCTATCAGGCAATGATCTCATGATTTTTCTAATAATCTGAAAAGAAGGAATTTTCTCTCCAAGGTTAGCACTACTTTGAACAATATCATTAAGCCTAGAATAAAAATCAGAAAACATCTCATCTTCATCCATTCTAATTGTTTCAAATTTAGTGGCAAGCATTTTTAGCTTAGATCTCCTTACCTTGGTGGTACCCTCATGAGTTACCTGTAAAATATTTCATGCTTCTTTCGAAGTGGAACATGCAGAAATTCTAGCAAATTCAGAAGGAACAACAGAATTAAATATAGCATATAAACCCTTGTTGTTATTATTTGCATCTTCATGTTCAGCATTAGACCATGTTGCCTTATCCTTTTCTACAATCACAACAGCATCACCATCACTAGTTGTAATGGTAGGAATTTTATAGCCATTCTCTACAGCCATCCAAACTCTCTCTCCTTGAGATTTTAAAAAGGCTTTCATGCGAGACTTCCAGAAAGTATAATTTGAACCATCAAACAAAGGAGTTCGCTGAATCGATCCACCCTCTTTCATACTTGATTCCATGATAATTTTTGAAAATAAAAATAAATTTTGATTTTTTTAAAATTACTTCGCAAGGAACTACTCACAAATTAGAGAACACTGCTCTGATACCAATTGTGAGTTGCGCGGTGCGGAAGCGGTTGCGAAAAGTATTTTAGAACCTAGAGGGGGGGTGAATAGGATCACTTGCTCATTTGCTTAATTTTTAATTAATTCAATTTTAAGTCCAATTAATTAAACAATTAAAGCAAGCAAATTACAAATTTATATGTCACAGATAAAAGCCAAACAATTCCTTAGACACAGTGTTCTGATTCGTAACAATCGAAGCCCAAGTCAGAGGCCTGACCCGGAACTTCAATAACCCATTCATTCTCACCCGGTGTATCCGAACACGCACCCACTAGTTCAGATCCACACGCTTCTTCCAACTTAGATCCTCTCGCCTCAACCGTCGCATCACGCGCCACCATTCTAGTCTGAAAATTCCTATTGCCACCTCCATTCAGGTCACCACGAGATATAGGACCTCCCCCCCACCCCCCGTGATGGCCTCTGAATCGGCGATTTCTCCTATTGAAGTTACCTCTATGGCCACCAATTCTACGGTTTACCCCTCCATGAGTACCAGCAAAGCCAAACCCATCTGGATAGCCACCATAACATTTAGTACTAGATCACGTAATTCCTGATTTTCTTACTTCAGAACACTTAGAGCATCCCAAAGAACAATCATCTCATGATACATCTTGTGCAAACTAACTTTCTGATCTTCCTCTATATTTATTTCCTCAAATTCATCTTCTGAAGCTAACTTCATCGCAACCCCAAAAGCTACTTCCTTCACTCCATCAAACATAGTAACCTTCCTCACTTTCCCCACAGATCGTAAGAGCCAAAATTCCCAACTTACAGAAAAAAAACTCTAGTACCCTTAAACCCAACATCACCAACACCAAAATTTGTACAATAGCAACACCGCCTCCAGCAACTTGGTGATGGAAACAAGCAGATGAGATTCAACGAAGAAAATTTTTTAGAGAGGGAAGCTCTCAACTAACCCATGCTCATTTCTATGTTGTTTCTGGGGCAGAGAAAAGTTTCTGGGGCATGTTAGCGGTGCTCTTTAGTTGTTTTTGCTAAAGCTGTGCATTTTTTATGATTTGTTTAACTTTAGTATTTATTTTGGCGATTAGTTTGTGTAGATTTTTTGTTCTTCTACCCACTTGTTTGTTGTCCTTTCAGATTTCTAAGTCTTTAAGGCTTAAAATTTTGTGGAATTTATTGTTATAGTGATGTATTTGTGGTTCTTCATTGCCAACTAGAGATTGTTGTCAATTATTGGATTCCTAACATGGAGGTTGACCACAAACTAGATTTTAAGAATGTCACAAAAGTTGATCACATCGTTAAATTTTTTACATGACATCTAACTCTTAGGGAGGGAGGGTGGACAACATTTTCATTATCCCCGTTGAACCAAACCATTAAATTTCTTCCTTTTTTGGTGGCTTTTGTAGATAATTGTAATGAAACATAAACATTTGTGTAAGATTGTGATTGTTAATAAAAAAGGCCGAACTGGGTTGCACTAGCAGGTTGACCACCCCTGAAATTTTTGACAATGTTATTATGTAATTGGACAGTGAGAAAAAGAAATATTGTTTTCATTTTGATTTAATTTTGTGTTGAGCTCTGAGGGCATTTTTAAATTTTTTATTAATCATATGTGGTGCCTTTACTTAGACTGTTGAAGTTAATAAAATGATAGAAGGGCATTTGTTTTGTAATATTGGTCCTTTACTTTTTCAGGTTTTTAGATGTGATCCTTCAGTTGATTGACAAAGCAGGAGATTTTGTCAGTAATGACATTTGGTTTCGTGTCATATAGTTTGTTACAAACAACGAGACCTACAGGTGACTATAACTTTTGTTACATATGCTCCATTCTATAAGTGGCTACATCTTTATGTGTAATGCATCATTTGATTAATATTTGCCTTCCATTTCATATATTTTTATCAGTCTTATACAGCAGTGAAAGCCAGGGAGTATCTTGATAAGCCTGCTATACATGAGACAATGGTCAAGGTGTGTATGCTCTGCCTATGATTTGTGTACATTTCTCATAATGTGTGTGAAAGAATGCCTTAAAGTTTATGTGGATGGGATAGTGCTGATAATTTCTTTACCAGATTTAAATATTTGTATGATGCTTTATTGCGGAGTAAAAAATTGGTATAGCCAACCCCAAGTTGTGATACATTATTGAGTGGAGCTCCATTGCTGAGCTAAATTTTAGTTGCTATCTATTGTTCACTTCACCTCTGGGATAGACATTTTCTTCAGATGACATGTTATTGATACAAGGAATGCTTTATAAGGATTTGCTTGAGAGGTTGTTGCGTGTTAGTTGAGCAAGATAACTGTTGTACGTGAGAGAAAAGCTAGAACTGGGAAATCTTCTGCCATCTAAGATTGTTGGAAGAATACCCATCATAATTGCACTCTTATCTCTTGGACTTGTCACTTTAGTGGTAGGTCAATGGAGACTAACATCATAGTTCCGTTTTTACGTTTACCGAGATATGTTTACGGTATTTTTGTGTTTTTGATGTATTGCAGGTATTGGAGTAAATGGAGCAAAGTTTGAAGCTATTAGCAGTTCAAGAGAAAAATCAGAAATTACAGCCAAAGGCATCTCGATCAATCGAGATGTTGATCTCGATCAATCGAGATCTCGATTGATCGAGATCTTATTTCGATCGATCAAAATCTCGATCAATCGAGATCCAATCTCGATTGATCAAGATTCTGCAGAATCCACTTGGCCACTTGCTCACCTGCTTTCCCACTTGCAACAAAATCCCCCTTTTTGCACGACTTAGGGGGATTGTCTGACTTGAACAAGACCCTTGGGGACCTTCTTGATATAATAGATGTATATATTGATATATATATATATATATATGGTGGGCCCCAAGGTTGAAAAAGGAGCCTTAAAGCACAAAATAGTCACATATCTCACATATCTCTCAACACACATCAGATTATCCAAGGAGAGAGACCTTCGGGAGAGGAAGAAGAGGAGCTGAACCAGACCAAGAAGCTTCACTTTCTTCATCAATGGAAGGGTGCAAGGCTGCCATGAGCAACTAACTCTTCTACTAGGGTGTTGGTTTCAACCCCTAGCCATGTAAACTTGTTCATCTTTGTAGAACTTGGGATTTGTAATTACATGTTGATTATTTAGCCTAGTGATCATGTACACTAATACATTTCTTTTATATATTCATTTGATATGGAGTTTATTCTTGTCTTAGAGTAGATTTTGTCCTTTGAATGCACAACATTTGCATATTCCACAAGAAGTGCAAATGATGGCTAGATAATGGTGTTTAAATGAATGTGTGATGTTTGCTTGTATAGACCATGCCAAGACAAGGTAGTTTGGATGCATGTAGGATTCACTTAGAGAGTAGGGTAATTAGGTAGTTAGTTAGGTTGAAGAGCTATGCTTGTTGAAGATGGATTATGATAGGTTAGCACACACATTGATCTTTTGATATGTCATTGAGGTCACAAGCCTAATGACATTGTTAGGCATTTAATTAATGAATCCCATGCTTGCTACACTTATGAACATGTGAATGGCTAGTGGTGGAAACCAACCCTAGTTCTCTCTCCCATCCTTTACTCTTTAATTTTATTGTCATTACATTAACGCAATAGTTTATAAACAAAAACTCAAAACCCTATTTTTAGAATTAAAGTGGAATTAATCTTTCTTTAAGAGAATTACGACTAGTCCTCGTGGGATCGATACCCTCCATATAGAACCTTATCTACAAAGATTCGTGCTCTTGCGAGTGGTTAAATTATATTTTGATAAAAAGGGCAATAATTAAGCATACAATATAATCCGAGTTTAGCCACATAAAAATTTTGGCGCCATTGCCGGGGACTACGGTTTAATTGTCGTCATTGAGAGATTAAATCTGGTTTAATTCTTAGGCTAGAAATTCTTTCATTCTTTTTGTATATATTTTGTTCTTATTGCTCAAATTTCTTGATTTTAGGTATACCACATAGCGGGCATCTAAAAGGATTAAAGTTGGAACCCTTTGTGAGTAAAAAAATCTAAAATTAGTGGTTTGAGTTCTTTCATTCTTTTTGTATATATTATTGTTTTTTTTTTTATTTTGCGTATTGAGGTATTGTTCTACTATTAATGCATGCTATGTAGACGGTCATTGTCACTTCCTTTGCTTCCTTGTAATATTGAACTTGAAAGAACACTTAGACAACGTAGAGGAACCTCTAGGGACCCTATATTGCCTAGGACTGAAAACATGGATCCAAATGAAAGACAACCTCCCGGACTACCTCCTTTTAATCATGAACAACCACCTCCATCTCCACCTCCTCAAGGAGAGTTGCTTATGGACTTTTACCTTCCGACTACATTTGAAGTACCTTAATGTATTCAATTTTTGGATGTAGCAGCAAATCAATTAGAAATAAAGTCCTCCACCATCAATCTTCTTAATAGCTTCCATGGTCTCCCTAATGAGGATCCATACCGGCACTTAGATTACTTCCTTTCCGTGTGCTCCACCATTCGTGTACCACACTTCATGGAGGATGATCTAAAGCTGCGTATGTTTCCATTCTCCCTAAAAGATAAGGCTAGAAGTTGGTTCAATTCCCTAGAACCTAACTCAATCCATTCTTGGGCGGAGATGCAAATAGAGTTCTTGAAAAAATACTTCCCAATGGGTAAGACAAGTGATATTCGGCGAGCAATCACCCAAATTGACCAAGAACAATTCCATGAGACGTGGGAGAGGTTAAAAGATCTTTTAAAATCTTGTCCGCATCATGCTATCCCAAAATGGCAGCTAGTGCAAAGTTTTTACGATGGGGTGAGTGAGCAACATAGACAAATGATAGACTCCGCGTGTGGGGGAGGATACCTTTTGAAAAGCCCCGATGAGGCATGGAAACTCTTTCAAACCCTGAGCAACAATTCAGCTCAACGCTCCTCCACTAGGAAAGGGAAGGCCACCCAACCTTGTAGAGGAGTGCATGAGATTTCATGGGTAGATGAGGTTGCCATGCAAGTAGAAACCCTATCCCGAAAAATGGATTTAATCATGAAAAATGGGCTGCCTACTCCAAGCCAATCTGTCCAAAATCAGGACGGGTGTTCATTTTGCTATAGCACTTCGCATTTTGTGCGAGATTGTCCTATTGCCGGGCAATCTCCCGATTATGCTCAAGAGCAAGCGAATGCCTTGTACTCTAAACCGTTGAATGATCCATATTCAAACACATACAATCCTGGTTACAAAAAACATCTGGCTTTTTCATGGAAACCTCAAGAATCAAGTCCCTCGTTCCAAGGGCAAAATTCCTTCAATTCTTAAGCTCAACAGCCTCATTATAGGCAAAATCCTCAACCGTACAATCAAAGATCTAATTACCAACAACCACCACCTCCTCCGAGAAGCCAAAGCTTTGAAGAAAGAGTGATAAGCAATCTTGAGGCCAATACCTACTTATTGCAAACTCACTCTCAATCAATCTCTAAGCTTGAGGCCAATGCTCAATCTATGGCTAGGTTAGAAGCTCAAATCAGGCAACTAGCTAATGCCTTAAATAGAAGGGAGGATGGTAAGTTGCCGAGTCAACCGGTGGCTAATCCTAAAAGTGTGCATGTGATTGAGGATCCATCATCTTCATCTTGTAATGCTCCTCCGGAGCAAGTTCAATCAATCACCACCTTAAGGAGTGGTAGAATCATCAATTCCAAGGTAGGGGAAACAAAAGAAAGGGAATTCAATGAGCAATCCACAAATCCAAAAGAATCCTATTTAAATCCAAATGTTTTTCCTTTAAATCCAAATGTGACCGAAATCCCACCAAATCCAAAAGGAAAGGCAAGTGAAGTTGTGTCGTCATCAAGTCCAAATCTTGACACTTCTTTTGAACCTCCGATTCCTTTTCCTTAAAGATTGAAGGAACCTTCTCATTTCGGGAAGCAAGGAGAGAAAATCCAAGATATGATGGAGATCTTCAAGCAAGTAAAGATCAATCTCCCTCTCCTTGATGCTATTCGACAAATTCCCTCCTATGCGAAATTTTTGAAGGACTTATGCACTCAAAAGCGTAAATCTAGGAATAATGCTCCTAAGAAAGCCATATTAACTGAGCACATAAGCTCCATTTTCCAACTCCAAGCCCCTCCTAAATTCAAAGATCCGGGTGCTCCGACCATTTCGTGCACCATCAGAAATCAATCTTTTGAAAAGGCACTTCTTGATTTAGGGGCTAGTGTCAATTTATTTCCATTCTCAGTTTACCAACAACTAGGTTTGGGGGAACTTAAGCCTACCACCGTTGTGTTGCAACTTGCCGACCGCTCGGTGAAGCAACCATGTAGCATAATTGAGGATGTAATCATTCAAGTGGACAAATTCTACTTTCCAGTGGACTTCATAGTCCTTGACACGGAACCGGTCCAAAATCCAAATCGACATATTCCTATCATTCTAGGTCATCCATTTTTGGCCACGGCAAACACGTGCGTTAATTGCCGTACCAAAGTGATGGACATCTCTTTCGGGAATATGAAAGTCCGCTTGAACATCTTCAATGCTTCCCACCACACATCCGAAGATGAAAGTGAGTGCTTCTGTGTCGATGTAGTGGAAGACCTTGTTCAAGAAGCACTTCCTTCCATTCTTTCGACGGATCCTTTAAAGGCATGCCTAAATCACTTCAACTATGATGATTTTGACATTGAGCAATCCATATGTGAAGTCAACTCAATGCTCGATGTCAACACTGTCATGGATGTGACTAAATGGAGAGTTCCAAGAGAACCCTTTCCTCTGTTGGTTAATTCCGTCGCTCCCCACGGAGCGGTGGAATTAAAGGACTTGAAAGATGGCTCGTTGTTCAAAGTAAACGGGCAGCGCTTAAAAGTATGCGTGGATGACCAAGTTACCACAGAATACGTGGATGTCGTCACTTTGACAGATCCCTTATATTTTGACTCGTGAGCCGATTCGGACGTCATGCCATAGACGTGTAAGGTGGCGAAGCCATGGTAGCTATCATGCTTCTATGATGTCCCTTTAATCCAAGTTAAAGTTTGTATCTAAGCAATTTAGTATCTAAACCCCAAAAATCCAAGTCCATGAAGCACAGCTTAAGCTGACTATTTTTGAGCATCTCGATTGATCAAAACCAGGATCTCGATCAATCGAGATTTCGATTGATCGAGATATCAGTCTCGATTGATCAAAAAATTGCAGAGAGTTTGCCAAATCCAAAGTCCCGAGAGGTAGTATTCTTCGATAGCACTTCGATAGGTCTTTGATCGATCGAAATTTTGATTGATCGAAATGGGATTTCGATTGATCGAAGTAAATTATCGCTTAATCAAATTAAATTTTGATTGATCGAATTAAAGTCTCGATTCAGTGAAGAAAATCTCAATTAATCGAAGGAGAGATCTCGATCGATCGAAGCTGATCTCGATTGATCGAAGTTGGATTCCGATTAATCCAAATCTCGATCAATCAAGATGTATATCTCGATCAATCGAGATGCACGCGATGCCTACACGTGAGCCAAAATCTTATTTAAACTGTTGGGCTTCCCTCTCATTTCCACATTCCTTCCTCAAACCGTCCAACTTCCTTCTCGTCTCTGAGCGATCCAGAGCTCACCAAGCACCATTTCGCACGTGATTTTCCATCGCCTAGCATCCACCACTGTTCGACATCGTCCGAGATCGCCGCTAGCACTCTCATGCTCTTCTCTTCACGGCTGCAAGCAGCTCTTCATCTTTTGGTACCGATCATCATCTTCACCTTGAGGTAAGTGATACATGGTTACATTTTCTGTACTTTCCTGCTATTTTTGATAGTTTTACGGCATAATAAACTTAGATAGATGATGTTGGGTTGGATTGGTGCACTTGCGATATTCATCACGGGATTTTTCGAGTTTCAGGGGGGGGTAGGAATGCATGTATGGGTAAGATATCGCATTCTCTCTATTTCGAACGATTAAGGTACGGTTTGCAACCACGACCCATCGTTTCAGTTGCATCCGCCTACACTGCCTCTTTGAGAGCGACTTTTTGAATTCATGTCAGCACCATGGACTAGGGCCTCACTTTCATTTTTATTCCTTTATTTTTATTCTTAGTTCTTAGTTTATTATTCCTTTTATTTTCTTTTTATTTACGTAATTTTTGGAATAAAGTGCAGACCGCTCCGAGATCATGGCGAGGGTGAAGAATGCACCCGGTGCAGTTAGAGACGTGCCCGGGCGAGTCTTCCGGTCTCGAAAGTTTCACTCGGAGTAGATTTTCACCTATGTTAGTTCGAGAGTCGTCTCGACACTGCGTGGACTATCGCCGAGCTCAGGAGGCGTCGCCTTGACCGATTAAGTGTGCCTCCCACTGATGTGGCACACGAGCGCTTAGTGCAGGTCTTCTACGAGCGCATGACCTACTCCTGCACAGCGCCGGACACATTAGAGACGGTCGTGGGCACCACGACGATCATGATTATGCCGAGCCAGATTGCGCAGATGCTCGGCATTCCTCACCAGCAGCCACCAGACATGGTTGACCAGGACGGTCGACCATTTTTCAGGACCGCACTTCCAGCAGACACGACGCTGTTCTCCATCGTGATGGACATGTGTGGCAGGGCATTTACAACGCCCAGTCACAACTGCACGTCCAAATCGATGTGCCCGCACAGACTGTGGTTCCTGGACACCGTTCTCATCAAGAACGCGTGTCCCCTACAGCACGTGGCAGAGCGCAGGGGCGACCTCCTCCGTTGCCTCTATACTTTCCACACGGGCATGTGGTTTTCTGTCCCGTCGCTGGTGTGGGGGCAGATGTTCAAAGTCTGGGACGGCCTCGTCAACAAGCGGATGAGTCGATCAGCGAGCTGGCGGCTTCCCTTTCCTTTCCTGGTCGCAGCTTTTCTCAGTAGTGCCAGTATACCGGTCAGTGATACTGACATCCAGTTGGCACCGCCCACCCGCTTCACATCTTCTCAGTGGGAGCGGGTGAGGCAACACTTAGAGCGACAGGACCACCAGGGCAATCCTCCAAACGATGTAGCTATGGATGCCCCGGTGGAGATGGAGGAGGGAGAGCCTGTAGGGGATGGGTCTGAGGACGAGGAGATGGAGGATGAGGAGATGGATATTGCTGTAGAGCGGCACGACATCCTGGCGACAGGCTATTCCTGCCTGGCAGCTGATGTTGAATGGCTCCAGCAGGGTTTTGATGAGCACGTCCAGGTGACACAGAGTCAGCTGGAGGGCATTCGTTCGGACATTTCTTCTCTGGCACAGGGTCAGAGGGCGATTCTAGACGAGTTCCAAGCCTTCCGCCAGGACCTGCAGTTCCTGTTTGCAGGACGAGCTTCCACCTCCACTTCTGCTCCCACCGAGCCACCACCACCACCACCCGCCCTCGAGTAGCTGCTTTTATTTGTCCTTTATGCTTTACTTTCTGTATTTTTCTTTCTTTATGTTTGATAGGCCATATTTTCTTTTAATTTTTAGTTTTTTTTATGAGTATTCCAGATGCATGTACACTTTGTATTGAACTCATTTTATATATTTATGGAATACAGTTATCTTTTCTTTTATATCATGTCTTATCTTTACTGTCTTTATTTTTGCTTTCTGTCAATATATCTGTTATCTATACTTTGACTATGTATGTAGTACCACTTGTCTAATTGTTATATGCGATTCAGTTGATGATTTCCGGTTATTACCGTCTCGTTTCAATTCCCAATACTGTGGAGATTGCTTCAATACAGTATGGCATTAATAACGAAAGGCTGCCCTTTTGCATGCTATACGTTAGCGTGCCTGGATAGTCAATATCTTATCGCATAGACCTCTTAGGCAATTGGGAAACACCAGTTCAGAGCCTTAGATATGCAGTGACCTTGGCATTGTCCGTTTGTGCATAATTATTTCATTATGTTCTTTTCATATACTTTTTGTTCCTTTTAATGCTCGTGGTATCCAATGGGTGTTCCGTGCAGGTTTTTCTCATTTGCAGGATGACCGCCACGTGGATTACCATTTTTGTCGCATTCGGCACTTCTGGTAATATCTTCCCTTACTTTTCTTGTCCAAACATTGAGGACAATGTTGCATATAAGTTTGGGGGTGCGGTATGCTTTACCACTTGCATATGCATGCAATGTTCAGTCCTAGTATAGAGTGTCATTGTAGAGCAGTTTTTGATATTTTTGCATACTTACCATGATGTCGTGCTTTTTAAAGGCAAATCATTCGAATAAATGTCCGAGGTAAATGCAGCAGGTAGTTAAGAACTTTAACATTGTAAATACCCGCACATGTGCAAGCTATATAGTAGGCTAGAATGGTCTACATTTTTGTCTAAATTTGAACGCGTATGGTTCTTGCCCTAAATTTGTCCTTAACCGCACAAATTCGCACACATGCATTTTAAACTGTGGGGTATAAGTCTAAGGGAGAATTTTGTAAATTTCTGTTTTTATCTGAACAACTTAAAGAATAAGTTCTTCCGGTTGTTGTAAAAAAAAAAAAAAAAAAAGAGAGAAAAAGAGGAAAATTTGCAATAAGCCTTCTCACTCAATAAACCGGATTTCTATGCCTCAAAGCAGGGGGTATTCGCGTATAAGTGTGCAAGGTTGAGCAATAATAAGCGGGTGGCATGCTTAAGCTCATTGCCTTGTAAGCTCGGTTATTAAGTCTGAGGGGTGCTTCTTCACCTAATGCCCTAAAGCCAATTGGTTTGGGAGTCATTGGCCCAATGCCGCTACATGGGCTTACAAGAAAGCAAAAAGAGCTAAGCATTGCACGGTCACCCGCGCATGAGCAATCATGAATGTTTTGTGATAATGAACAACGGTGTTGAGCATTTTCAATGAGTTTTTCTCTTAAAAGCAGATTTGTTCGTTTTCTTCTCCAAAGATGACAAAAGCCGCGCGTTAGGATGCATGTTCACTTTTTAAAGAGGATTTTGGGGTCGGAATTGATATGTTTGTTCAGACTGGCCATTATGTGGGGACCGTCATTTATTTATAGCTTGTGAATGTCCATTTTTGCTAATGACCACATAGTTCTGTAATACTTGTTACAATTGCCAAATGTGAAATGAACGGATGATCGCCCTTTATCTAGTGATGACTGAGCATGATTAAACTTTTGTATAAGATAGTTAATTTCATTTTTGTAATAGTGCATTGCTAAGGGACTAGCAATATGTAAGTTTGGGGGTGTGATAAGTGTTCAATTCTATGCATTTGAACCCTCTTTATTGCATATGGTAGTTCCATTTTTACGTTTACCGAGATATGTTTACGGTATTTTTGTGTTTTTGATGTATTGCAGGTATTGGAGTAAATGGATCAAATTTTGAAGCTATTAGCAGTTCAAGAGAAAAATCAGAAATTGCAGCCAAAGGCATCTCGATCAATCGAGATGTTGATCTCGATCAATCGAGATCTCGATTGATCGAGATCTTATTTCGATTGATCGAAATCTCGATCAATCGAGATCCAATCTCGATTGATCAAGATTCTGCAGAATCCACTTGGCCACTTGCTCACCTGCTTTTCCACTTGCAACAAAATCCCCCTTTTTGCACGACTTAGGGGGATTGTCTGACTTGAACAAGACCCTTGGGGACCTTCTTGATATAATAGATGTATATATTGATATATATATATATGGTGGGCCCCAAGGTTGAAAAAGGAGCCTTAAAGCACAAAATAGTCACATATCTCACATATCTCTCAACACACATCAGATTATCCAAGGAGAGAGACCTTCGGGAGAGGAAGAAGAGGAGCTGAACCAGACCAAGAAGCTTCACTTTCTTCATCAATGGAAGGGTGCAAGGTTGCCATGAGCAACTAACTCTTCTACTAGGGTGTTGGTTTCAACCCCTAGCCATGTAAACTTGTTCATCTTTGTAGCACTTGGGATTTGTAATTACATGTTGATTATTTAGCCTAGTGATCATGTACACTAATACATTTCTTTTATATATTCATTTGATATGGAGTTTATTCTTGTCTTAGAGTAGATTTTGTCCTTTGAATGCACAACATTTGCATATTCCACAAGAAGTGCAAATGATGGCTAGATAATGGTGTTTAAATGAATGTGTGATGTTTGCTTGTATAGACCATGCCAAGACAAGGTAGTTTGGATGCATGTAGGGTTCACTTAGAGAGTAGGGTAATTAGGTAGTTAGTTAGGTTGAAGAGCTATGCTTGTTGAAGATGGATTATGATAGGTTAGCACACACATTGATCTTTTGATATGTCATTGAGGTCACAAGCCTAATGACATTGTTAGGCATTTAATTAATGAATCCCATGCTTGCTACACTTATGAACATGTGAATGGCTAGTGGTGGAAACCAACCCTAGTTCTCTCTCCCATCCTTTACTCTTTAATTTTATTGTCATTACATTAACGCAATAGTTTATAAACAAAAACTCAAAACCCTATTTTTAGAATTAAAGTGGAATTAATCTTTCTTTAAGAGAATTACGACTAGTCCTCGTGGGATCGATACCCTCCATATAGAACCTTATCTACAAAGATTCGTGCTCTTGCGAGTGGTTAAATTATATTTTGATAAAAAGGGCAATAATTAAGCATACAATATAATCCGAGTTTAGCCACATCATATACCACCAAGCCATTAGCTCAAGTGGTATTTCTTCCTGTATGGGAAGTTAATGGTTCAAGTCCTCATTGGGACAATAGTGGGCATGTGAGTTGTCTACGTGAATGTATTTTTAGGAACCAAATATTTTCTGTATTTATGTAGTGTTTAAATGATGTAGGATCTTTAATCTAAAGAACAAACTAATTTTTGAAAGAGTCTAGAAGAAACCATTTTTATGCTTGGTTTGGTAAGAGAGATGGAATAATGGATGGAAGGGAGGGATTGATGAGGCATCCCTAGGGAAGGGATGGTGTCCGTCCCTCCTTTTGTTTGGTTGGATGGACGGGAAGGAAAGGAATTCTATTATTATTTTAATAATATATCCCTAAAAATATAAATTATCATATTTGAATTTTGATACTAAAGTCTTTTCAATTTCATCTAACAAATATCCAAATTTCTCTCCTACTCCACCCACTTTTGGATGAAAGTAAAATGGTGGGTCCAGAAGAACGGCTCACCCCTTCTCTCATCCTCCTCCTTTTCCTCTCCCTTCTACCAAACAATGGAAACTTGTTTCATCCCTCATCTCTTCCCTCCTACAAAGTGACAAATTAATGAAAGAAGAAAGAGAATGGATTTAGTACAAATGATATCAAGCTACTCTTAGAGCACTCTATAATTCTTAGAGTAAATGTTGGAGAACTCAGAATTATTCAAACAATTGGACTTGAAGGTTTAACGGTACTGGAACAATTAACAGTCTTAATACTTTTTTTAGAAGTAAATGTCTTTAGAAGGCAAGAAGTAAATGGTTTTTTCCCACGGAATATTTCGTAGTAAAAAGTCAAAATTTCGTAGCAAAAACTCTTTTGCTACGAAATATTTTCGTAGCACCAACCGTTGCAATATTTGGCATCTCTAATTGTAAATTTCGACGAAATCATGTTTCGTGGCAAATTATAGGATAATAGCGACGAAAATATTTCGTCGCAATACCTATTATTTACTATGGCAAAATTTCGTAGGTAATATAACTATTTGCTACGATAATATTTCGTCGCTAATTCTTATTATTTCCCACGAAATAATATTCCGTTGGAAATAAATGTATTTGCTACGATAATATTTCGTCGCTATTTCTTATTATTTCCCACAAAATATTATTCTGTTGGAAATAAATATATTTGCTACGATAATATTGCATCGCTAATTCTTATTATTTCCCACGAAATAATATTCCGTTGGAAATAAATGTATTTGCTACGATAATATTTCGTCGCTAATTCTTATTACCCACAAAATAATATTCCGTTGAAAATAAATGTATTTCCTACGAAATTTATTTCGTCGCAAATTAGTAATTACTACGAATTAAAGCGTCGAAAATTAGTAATTACTACGATAAAAAACAGTAGCAAATTATAATAATTTTTAAAAAAATATATATAAAACAGTGATTATACAAATTTATATAATCACTGTTATAGAAAGTTGTAATATTAAATTAACTAAGTTCATAGTATTTGCTGGTTGCCAAATTTATATTTTAGTATGATAAACCAAACTACTTCCAATTAACAGTACTCCCTGATTCTCTCCATTGACTCATTTCTTGATAAAAATCTTTTGGAGCTATTATTGATATTGGACACGATGAGCACTTTATGTAGACAAATTACAAGCACGCCAAGAGCACGATTTTGAAGGGTTATCAAGAACCCATGGACGCCATTAATTGAGGGTTCCTTTTTCCTTTAATAGAAAGAGACTGCCATTATTGTTTGGTTATGTGGTCACAATCACATATATTGCTCATCACCAGTACCACAAACATTTTAGTGAAGAGAGAATATCTTTGTTGCTGCCGAGATGATTGGCACATTTCATCACCCAATTCCCTCTCTCACAACCCACTATGACAGCTTAGACAACTTCAAATTATATATAATCTCAACCATATATTGTCAACACTTGTATAATAAATTAATTAATTGCTTCAACAACTATTTTCAAATTTAAAAAAATTTTGCTTAACCCGGCAACCATGGAACAATTTGACAACTACCAACTTGAAATTCCACTCACCCTTTTAAACCTAGATTCAGCCTATATATATATATACACACACACACCCAGACTTTGCCTAAATATACTTGATGGAATGCATTGTCAACTTTTGACTAACAAAGCAAGGCATGTGCACTGTGTAACCAACTGCGAGTTTTCCTTGTTTTGGTCTTTTTTTTCTTGGTGAGCAAACATCATTAATTCATATACCTCCTAAATTAATACACTATACAAGTATACATTCATTGAACAGTTCCAGTTTCTATCAAATGTTCACTATAATGGAAATCATTTTCAAGTCTTGCAATAATATAGCACAGGGACCAAGACCTACCCTCAATTATTTGCAAATTGGATATATATATATATATATAACCACTAATTTGTATTCAAAATTCTAAAATTTGTTTCCTAGTAACTAAAAACACAACGAAACAACAACGTATAACAAATCATAAATATTTTTTTCTTCACATTAACCAACCATAAATTGTTGTCTCCATACATAATCCTCAATAACAGTTTTAACTAGGGTTCAGATATAGATATTTCACACACATCCACAGATCTATCATATAGATATTACACACACAAAACACACACATGCACAGATCTATCATACACATATTACACACGCGCATATGCAGAATGCACATATCTGTCTAAAACTAAATTTCTATCAAAATAAATTTCATACAAAATTATAAAAAGTAGAAATACCTGGAAAATCACCGATCTCATCAAAGCCACTGCTCCGATCAAGCCAAAGCCATCGTCACCGTCCTCCCATGCCACGAGAGAGAGAGAGAGAGAGAGAGAGAGCAAACACAAAATACAGATCGGCAGACGTGAGTTGGGACTTAGGATGCAGAGAGAGGAGTGCGGGCCGTGTGGCTAGGGTTGAGAAAGAGAGCAAACACAAAATACAGATCGGCAGACGTGAGTTGGGACTTAGGATGCAGAGAGAGGAGTGCGGGCCGTGTGGCTAGGGTTGAGAGTAATTGATCGGTTAAAGAATATATATAGATGGGCTTTCAGAACATGGGCTTAGGTTTAAGCTATGTTAATTCTCTTGGGCTGGGTCCATTTATATTTAAAAAGTTTGGTAGTGATTTGCTACGAATTTTTTTTCGTGGTAAATATGAAGGGTATTTTCCACGGATTTTATTTTTTGTAGTAAATACCCTACTATTTACTACGAAATTAGTTCCGTAGTAAATAACATATTATTTGTTACGACATAATTTCGTCGAAAAAGGGTATTTAGTACGAAATTAAGTTTTTGTAGTAAATAATTTAGTATTTCCTACGCATTTAGTTTTCCGTAGTAAATAATATATTATTTGCTACGAAATAAATTTCGTCGAAAAAGGGTATTTACTATGAAATCAAGTTTTCGTGGAAAATACCCTAGTATTTACTACGAAATTGTTTCCGTGGTAAATACGAAGAGTATTTTCCACGGATTTTATTTTCCGTAGCAAATACCTTACTATTTACTACGAAATTGAAACCGTGGTAAATGGTCCGTGGGAAAAAACCTGTTTTCTTGTAGTGTCTCTATTCTCAAGAGTAATAACATAATACTAGAGGGGAAGGAACAACTAAGAGAAATGAGATTGAAACTAATATGACTATGGCCCTGTTTGGCTGGGTGTTTTGATATTGGTTTTTGTTTTAGCAAATAACATAACATGTGTTATGTTATATTAGTGTTTTGAATATTAATTGACAACACGTTTGGTAACATTGTTGTGTTTTATAATTTACAAAAATAGAAAATGCATAACATGTTTGGTAACGTCAATGTGTTATGAAAAATTTGATATCAAAACACTGAAAATACGTTTGGTAGGTCAAACCGTTGCCAAAAAAATTGTGTTTTTTTTGTTTCAAGTCATTTGTTAAAATCTAATAAACATTGAAATTGGCAAGTCTTGTTAATATTTTTATAAAAATTTACAAAGCATTGTTATGATATTTTAAAAAAAAATGTTTGAGTTATGTTATATTTTTTAAAATTTTTGGCAAAGTCTAGTTTAAAATCTAGCATATTTGATTGACTACCATCTTGTTATTGCCATAAATCAATTCTGTACTGCACAATTCTAAATATATATTTCAAACACGTCCCAACAACACAAACTTTCAAACAATATTAGATATATATTACAATTTGCTCCAAATATCAGGAATCTAACAATAGTGAATGAAAAACTTAAAATATATAATTTACAAATAGCCCCAAAATAAATAGCCTCAACTCTCTATTAGGATAAACCTTAAAAATTCAGAAGATTACAATCACCAATACATCATTACAAGCAACATCAACATCATCCTCACGGCATTTCCAGTTCCATATGCACAAAATAATAGTCAACGAATCAGCATTTCTAGGAACATCAACATCATCCTCATGGCATATCCAGTTCCACATGCACAAAATAATAGTCAACAAATCAACATTTCTAGAATTACCAAAATAATATGAGCATTGAAAAAAAAACATATAAAGAAAAAAGATGTACCTTTTTTTATGCTTATTTGGTAACACATTCATCCTCACAGCAGTCATAGATCCAAATTTTTGTCATATGAACAAAAAATAGTAAATCTTAGCACTACCATAATTTTATGAATAATGATATATGAAAAATCAGAGAAATGCAACCTACAAGATGTACCTTTTTCATGTCTATTTGTCAACACAATCCATCCTCACATCAAAATCAACCCCATATACACAATTTTAAACAAATCATTACCACCACAAGCATAAGTTGATTAAGAATATAAAATTTGGATGGAATCAAGTGTATACCTTTTTTCAGTCTCATTTGAAGCTCATTTGAAAATAGACGATCCTTATTGCATCATCACAGTCCATCCTCCACTCAATATCAATCCCAATAAGAAATCCAATAAAACATTGATAATATATTGTTCACCATCTAAGTTTTTACTAATATATTACACACCATCTAAGTTTTTAGTAATACATTCCAAGTTAGATAAATAGTTATTACAGTTATCCATTGTATACAAGTTAGATAAATAGTTATCAAGAGTGTTCCATACTTTGCCATACACTATCAGCGATCCGATCACGTATATGATCCATTTCTCCCAATTGTGTTGAAGTTGCATGGACCTTAACATTATCGGCCGCAGTTCGTGAACTAGAAGATCCAGGGGGGTGAGCATCAAGGATTCTATCACCTTCACCCCCAGATCTTATGAAATTGTGTATTGTACAAGCAGCTATGACAATAAGTATTTGAGTAGAAAATTTGTAAGGAGGCATAATTCGTAAGATAGGAAATCTTATCTTCAGCATGCCAAAACAGCGTTCTATCACATTCCTCAATGAGGAGTGTCTATAATTGAATTGTTCTTCCCTACCACGTGGTCCCCTGGTATTCCTTCGATTATCTTGCAAGTGGTAACGTTGACCCCGAATAGGGGCCAAGAACCCTAACTGATTGGCATAGCTGGAATCCACCAAATAATATTTACCTACCATGTGAAACAATAATATAACTTAAAATATATTAAAGTTTACAAAACTTTAGTTTTTATATGGACATTAGTATTTTTGTTACCTGGAGGTGGTGATGGAAAATTCAATGCCTCATTGAACCGGATCTCATTTAAAACTCTAGAGTCATTAGTAGACCCTTCCCAACCAGCAAGTACGTATGTGAATTTCATATCAAATGAACACATAGCCATAACATTTTGAGTGGTACCATGTTTTCTCCCCCGAAATGGTATTTGCTCATCGGCTGGCACTAGAGCGTGGATATGTGTCCCATCTATAGCTCCTATACAATCCTTAAAGAATGGGTAGAATTTTGGGTTGGTTCGGATCTCTTTAGGAATTACGTTAAAATCTGGGGGACAGATAATCCTAGTACCTAATTCACAAACTTTCCTTAAGACAGCATGAAAGTGTCTTGAAATTGTTTTCGTTGAGTGTTGGAATCGTTCAACAACAACACGATTCCTTTCATTGTGAGACAAGGTAAGTAAGAAGATTGCAACTTGTTCTTCCACTGTTAGAAATTTAGAATTTTTTAGCCCTAGCAATTTCAACTCATGGCACAGACACCTAAAGGTATGTGGGAGCATCCTGAAGTTTTGATAACATCTATCCGGGTGTCCATTTAAAACCTCCAATACATATTCTTTACCTTGTAACATTGAATCCCTACAACATTCTTTATCGTAATGTCTGTTATGGTACTCATATGTGACTACCATCAATAGAATAGATTCTTCATCCTCTTCATCATCATCAAACAATGCTAATATTGTCCTTATATCCATATACATAATATCCTATTTAAGAACAAAATATCAAACATTATCAAATACAAATTAAGAGTAAGTAATATTGCAGTTAACATACAGGCATCAAACATAAAGAACTTAGTTAAAGTTAACATACAGTCATCCACAATAGGAAAAAAAGAAAGTATAGTAGTTAAAGTACAGTCATCCAACATAAAAAGTAAAAAAAAAGTGTAAATAGTTTTGTAAATACTAGCAATCACACAACATAGTCTCAAAGAAGCTTCTCCTCAACAATATCAAATATTCATCACCCAACCAACCTTCCTTGCATCAGGAATGGAAAGAAAGAAGTCTCTCCACATTTCAGAATCATGTAGCATCTTAGAGGCCTTAGTATAATGCAAATCATCAATTCCCTCTAATTGAGTGAGGATCCTAATGCATAAGTTGAAGTTGTCCTTATCCTTCTCTTTTTTAGAAGGAGAAAGAACTTCCTCTCCTTTGTCACATAATGCACCAGCATTAGAAGATGAAGATGATTATTTTTATTCTCTTTCATGGATGCCAACATCATAGACATTGTGGAAGCCCAACTATCCTTCTTTGGTTTCTTGCCTGGAGGTTGAAGGGAGGGGCTCATATCAACACCCTCATCTTCAACTACATAATCACTTTCAGGACCACCATCTATGGCAGCCTGATGTGTGGACACTTGGGTCGGTGTAGGTGCCCTAGTAGAAGGGTGGACATGACTACCGGAAGCATATGTATCCCCAAAAATGGTATTCAACTTGTTGAATTGCTTACATCCCTTTCTTCGAAACTTTTTAGCACCTTTCATGACCTACAAATTATTAACTTAACATTAAATTTTTAAAAAAATAATAGTTTATCTAGTCCTAAGAATTATAACTTATATGATAATTAGATTAAATATAATTTAATTATTAACCTTGTTCCATCGTTCCCGTCTTTCATCTTCTACTTGAATCATGCTTGTCTCACAGTTGTACCCCACCCCAGTCTCAGATAACAATTTTTTGAAATCTTTGTATTCTCCCCTCAAAGTGTTGAATTTTTGTCTACATTGGTCCCTCGTATACTTCTTCCCAGTATTTTCCAACATTCCGTCCACAATATGTTTCCACCCAATTGTATTAAAAGTTGTGCTAATACGATTTCCTTTTTGTACCTCTTCCTCCATCAAGAGAACAAATGCCTCTTGATTGGTCTCACACCAAACTAACTTGCTCGCTTCTTGTGACAATTCAATAGTTACACCACCCATGTCATCTTGTGACAAATCAATTGGGTTAACATATTGCTCAGCATTTTCATTGTTCATGTCCATCTTATGAAGGCATAAAAAAATTAAATGTTATCATTCATCAAAACAAAGATTTAATTATATTATTTAAGTATATTTATAGCAAAGTAAAACAAATTTAATGTTGATATTATCTATAGTACTCTAGATTGTGAATTAAGTGGGAGATATAGATAAGAACAATTAAAGCATAAATAAATATTGATTATAATGAGAGAATTCATTTCATACTTGATGTTTAAACTGGTATTAGTATTGGAATTGTAAGTATTAGTAAAGAGAAATTTACAAATTTTACTTGGAGGATTTGAGTAGTCATTAGCTATATTTTATTTTTTTTAACATAAGAAATTCTATAGTGTTGTATTTCATTTTTATCTAATAGAAAACACCCCCATCCCCATCCCTAGTAGACTAGAGATATGACAGTATATGGATAATAATATAATAAATTCTTAAGAAAGAGGATATGATTATGTAATTAAAATTAAAACCAAATAATGCATCACCTAGTTGATTAACAGCTTGCATAAACACATGGAAATTATTTAGCACAATTAACTAGCACACATGAAAAAGTTTCTTATATAATTCCAGAATACCAGGTGGAACTAAAATTAGAAACCAAGTTTTGTTAGGATAAATAGCTACTTGATGATTTAAAATGGTCTTATCAAGAATGATGTTCCATCCAAGTTAATAGCGGCTTACTTCAGCTACAGTACTATTTTATTTTTTTATATCAAAATAACAAAAATAGAATTTTTATATCTCATTTTCTTTCTCAAACCCTCTGTTTTAGACAAAAGAGCAATCTTGATACCTAGTGTTTCTATAACTTATTATGTATTACCTAAAAATTTCAAATAATCTACAGATTTGAACAATACAGATTACAGATTAGGACTCCAGTACTCAAAAAGTATTCACATATTTATTTTCTCATATTCAAATTTACTATAATATATGCTCTATTATATAACAGACCCACACGATGATAAGTTAATTTAATAAGCACTAAGGCAACAATAGCTTTTCAAACCAAAAAAAAAATGTGTGTGTATATATATATATATATATATAAACGAAATGTGACAGTAACTAAAAGTTTATCTCACCATTAAAATCAGTTCAAGTCCTTGTGGCAGAGGATTGAAGCTTTAAGTTCCTAATGGGGCTTTATATTTTCATCACTCATGATTTACAAAATGCATCAGTTTAACTCTCCTTAAAACAATCAGTAATTAATAACTACAATTCAATTGGGTACTTGGGTTCTGGTGTCTTCAGCTTTCAAAGTGTATAGGAATAGATGGTGTAACAACTGTAGCATTATTATCCCTTCTTAGTGGTTAAATCTTGCTTTTTTTTTAATCTCTATGTATCCTGTGACATTGTCGTGGGGCTCCTGGCCTCTTACTTTTAGTTCTGTTTGATCAAATTGAACCACTTAGAAAATTCATCTTTTTGCTCAAGTTGGTATGTGATTCTACACATTTTTAGAGATTCATATGCTCAAAAGAACATATCTCTATTTAACACAGTTAGTCATGGTATCATCTATAAAAAGAGAGTGGGTGTTGGATCAAAATATCATCTTTTTTTTCTCCAAAATGGAATAAATATCATCTTTGTAATCAATATTCTGCACACCCTCAAAGTGGCATGCTTTCTTGCTTTGAGATTGTTACAACACCAGAGTGATTAACAATCATCAATTTGTTCTTAGACTTTTGCTTAAATGGTGACATTATGATGAAAACATATTTCTACGTTTTGGCTTGAAAGATTCAGATGGAAAGTGAGTGATACAATGTGCAAGATATATAAGAGAAGAAGATGACAAAAGGAGAATATAAAGGTGAGTAGTTAGAGGTGTTGCATGTTATCTACATATGTTCTATAGAATCACAGTGGGAAGTGAAACGAAAATATATATGCAAAAACAATTGTATATGGTTGATGATTATTAGGGGTTCTTGTTTTGAAATCTAGATTTTGTCCTAAGACAGGTGATTTTTGTTTTTTAATTGTTATTTTATATATATATACAGACATCACACAAGATGGAAGGGGAAAGATGGGTAAGGCTGAAACTGGTTTTGAAGTTCAAGATGCTAGTGGAGACAAGGGCTCACATGCTTTTATTTCTTCTCATTTCTAACCAACAAATGGAAGGTAATCTCTACAAATTACTAAATTTGATAAAAGCCATAAATAATTCAAGCATATACACGCAAGTGAAACTTGAAACATGTCAATAAATCGCTATATATCGCTATGTATGCCTATATCAATATATAAATACAATCACATATATATGGATTATCAAGGATTCAATGAACAAAATCCAACGGATATTTTCAGGGAAATAGATGCCGATTATTCCGAGAAAGTTTAGAATTTCTTCTTGGAAAAAGATCTGACGATTGAAAGTGAGTGGATTTATGATAGAGAAAATACCTGATTCGAATGGAGATGAGGCACACGAATCGACTTCGCAAGGTCTTCAAGAAGAAATTTGGTGCTCCAATACCTAACGCTTTCAAATCTCCGGAGAAGTTCACGAGAGAGGAGAGAGAAAATTTCGTGCCAAATGGATGAGGTGTTTTCAAAAAAGATTTTGTATCTGATGCGGCTAGGGCATAAGTGGTTCCTCCGCTACAGTGAAAGTTATGGAATTGGGCCATAAAAATTACAAAACATAACACTATCACCGATCTGGTGATACGGGTTTTGGGCCAAATTTGTGCCATTTTTAAACTTTTAAAACCAAATCAATATTTGCCAAACATGTTTTGGGTCAAAATAATGAAAACATAACATAAAACCAATATTAGAACACTCCAACCAAACAGACCCTATTTAATTTGTTTTTATATTAGTTCTTAATTTTTGACTTTGTTCTCTCAGTGCAAGTTTGTTGTACTTACCTTTGTGTTGATTGCATCTTTCAAATGTGGATTTAATAGTTTTTTTAAAAAATATCTATGTTCTGATCACAAGTTTAATTGTGTTAGATTTACTGCTATTTTTAGACGATTATTGATTGCCCATTTGTGATATATCCCTAAAGATTAGTGGATTAATGAACATTAAACACTCACTAATCCTTAGCAAGGGAAATGAAAAATTGTTAAGATACTAATGCAAAGAATAACTTCTTGACCCTTAACAAAATCATCATTTGTTTTAAGTGTAAATCTTGCTTAACATTTAATACCATTTGGAAGTTAATTTAACTTGCTAAGGTTGCGTGGTCAAGTAATGAGGGTGAACTTAAACACTCACTCAAATTTCTGAAATGGAGTATTGATTTGTCTTCCGAAGTCCTGACTTTCTCTTTGGGCTGGGAAGGCCTCACATTCTAATATCTTGGTTTCTCTATCTTTCTGTCTCTATTAGACACAAAAACTAAATGGTTTAAAAATATGTAAGGGTGTACTGCCTACCTCCCTCTCTCTGTCTGTGACTTTCTTTCTAATTGCATTTTTTCTGTACTTTTCTCAAATTTGTGTCTAATTGGTTTTGCAATTGAACTTTTCTTTTGGGAGGAAATAGTATAAATTGATGTGATTTTCCTTTTTATACTTGCCTATCATTTTTTGCCTACTAATTTGTGGTATGTTTCTTTTTTCTTGTTTTCGAAGAAGATGATCCCTTTACCACTCTTGGCTTCATCTGTCAGATTTCTATTCCAATTCACAAGACAAAGCAAGTGGGAATTTGTCCCCCCGGCTCAAATCAAGTTTTGATAGAAGGAGGGAGTCCCGCAACTTTCTCCTAAGCATTTACTTTTTGCATATTTTTTAATATTATTGCTTCAAGTTTCATGTTTTCTTAATTAAATAACTTAGAAAATATTTCTTCACGTGTTTAAAATATTCCAGCTATTTTTGCTTGATAAAATAATGTAGATAGTATGTCCATTTGGATAGCATTTCCATGCCCACATATATATTTTTCAAGATGGCATAAAGGGAAAGTTGTGCTCCTTAGGATGTCTCCCAACCCACCTCCCCAAGCATTAGAAAGATAGAATAATAACCTAGGTCAGCTCAACCCCCAGCCAAGGCTGGGGCTGTTTCCAAACCCTTTTAGGTGTTTAAAATAGCTATTTTCATGGTTATCCAATCTTGATCTCTGATTTTTCACCAAAAAAAAAAAAATTCATCATCTTAATCTCAAAATTCACCAATCTAAACTTTCTTTATGATTTTCATGGGAATCACCATTTTAAACTCCTTTTCCATGACTTTCAAAATCCATCTCTTCAAATTTTCTAAAAAATGCCACTTTCATTAATTTTCATAAAAATCACATTTTTTAAGGTCAAAATAAATTTTCATACAAAAACCACCCCTTGCATTTTTAGCTCACCTTTTTAAATATCACTATGCCTTATCTAAAATACATTTTTTCAAAAGTCCTTTTTCCAAAATTCAAGATATCTCCGGTTTGTCATATTATAGGTGCAAATTTATGAGTATCATTTCATTCCTAAGTGTTCAAATTAACAAGTGAAATGCATTGTTTACATCCCAAGCACAATATGGACCGAGTGTAGCATGAATTTTAAAGTACATGTTGAATTCATCCAATAGATATCTCTATGTCAAATGAGCTTTTGAGATTAACAAGTCAAATATGAAGGGATGAGAGGCCATCATTTTCGATATCCTAAGTTAATGCAAATATCACCATTGATAACCCTTTTGATCCGATTTTATTCCTTTCATTAACCCTAAGCTAGGGATCACCATGACGAAGACAGTGAGATGATAATAGGCAAGAGCTTTAATACCTAAGTGATTGTAGCTAAAAGGACAAGAGGCCCTCATTTCTGCTATCCTACAGTGATACATATCCATTGCTAACCCCTAATGCCACGATGAATATTCCTTTCATTATACCCACTGATGATCACACCCCACACTGGGGTAGATTTTATTGAGATACTACATTAGACTAGTAAAAGTTTTGATGACTATGCAATCCAAATTAAAATGAAGAGAGGCCATCGTTTCTATCATCCATCATCTATTATTATTCCCATTGATGAACCCGTAGAGCCCGGTTACATTTCTTCTTCTGAACCTACTAAGGATCATTACAGGTGTGTTGTTCATTTGTAACTCAAGATGGGGTAGCTTTGGATTGATTATTCCTTCACAATAAAGTAGAAGACAAATTGCAAGAAACGCGAAAGCAAAGAAGGCCCATTAATTAAAGAATCTACCGGGGCGAGCCGTAAACTCGGACGTCTTGGGTTCGATTCTCACAGGGCATCATAAAAGAAAGGCGCAAGTAAAGATGGTCTAGTGATTAAAGAATCTACCGGGGTGAGCAGTAAACCCGGACATCTTGGGTTCGATTCTCACTGGGCATCATAGAAGAAAGGCGAAAGTAAAGATGACCCAGTGATTAAAGAATCTACCGGGGCGAGCCGTAAACCCGGACGTCTTGGGTTCGATTCTCACTGGGGCATCATAAAAGTAATGTGAAGAGACTTCAAATTCAGTCAATGCCCCAGTCGCATGTTACCAAAGTATAAGAAGATTAAAGATGATCCTTGGTCTTTTACCCCATGTCACATTAATTTTGAGCCTTTCATACCTTTTTCTTCATCACCTATAAGTCCATAGACAACATTACAACCCATGTAAAGTCCTCTCAGATTAAGGATGATTGTATAGTTAAAAAAACTTTTTTTCTAGACTAACATAGAAAACTTGCCCCAAGCTGGGCAGTTTTCCTTTTATAGTGATCACGGTTTATGAACCCCACATTAAATTAATATCTTTGAGCCTTAATATCCTTTCCTTGGTTACCCTACACCTAGCCCACATTATAGTCCAAATCAAAGACCTCTTCGATTGGCGAAGATCATTTAGGATTGAAAGCTCTCACTTATTAAAGTCTCTCGGGATGAGCAACATTTTCTATCATGTCCCAAATTGGGGCAGTTTTTGAGTGATCCTTAGTTTATCACCCGATTATGCGTCATATTTCAAGCTTAATATAACATTTCTTTCTCAAACCACTTTACCTAAAGCCCCATTACAACCCCAAGTAGAGTCCTCTTTGATCGATGATGACTTGTTAACCAAGAAAACTCAACAACATGTGGTTTCATACCGAAGGAACAATACATGTTGACAAAAAATATTTTATATGTTTTTTAAGATAAGGTTCATAGGTGGTGCTTGGGAATATAGACAGTCAATCAAATGTTGGTTTGAACATAGTTGAATTAATGCTACTCACTAATTGACCATGTTTAACATTGAAACATCTTGCTTCAAAGCTGAGATATGTGTTTTTAGGAGCCAATGAGACCCTTCCGGTTACTTTGAGTTCGGCACAAACAAGTGAGGATCATATAAGGGGGGCGATGTTAAATCTCTTCGAGCAATATGGCATCGGGTGAACCTTGAATTGAAGTCAATTTTTCGTCTGGCCTAGACGTTAAACTTGGCAACTGTGGGGTATTTTGTATATTAATTGTTTGATTTTCGTTTATTTCTTTCTTGCATTGTTCTTTGATGTTTTTCTTTACTTTTATTTGAAGAATATGTGCTTTTTAATGTGTTTTTTTAGAGTGCAATGTATACATTCTTCCAGTGGAGGTTGGGAGATAAACAGGGGAGATCTATCTCCCAAAAGGGGGTATCGGTTGACCTTGGGCAATGGACCCCCAAGTGTCTGGAAAAAAAATTAAAAAAAAAAAATTTTCCTCCCAATTTGGGCGATCGATCGCCCAAAATCTAGGAGACGGATCGCCCAATCACAAAAAAAAATTTTGCATTCATGTTGTATGCATTTGCTCATTTTATTTTATTTTATTGTATTTTATTTTCTTCTATTATTTATTTTCCTTATTCTTTTCCCATTTATTTCACTTCGTCGTTGGAATATAGTGGTTTTTTTTTTACAGGTTGTTGCATCCAAGTTTGGGAGAGTGCTTGCATTACTTTCATGCTACTGGTTTGCTTTATGTTCTTGCCACTTTTTCGGGTTCATGGTACTATCGTTCTCACCCTCATCTTTGTTTCTATTTAATGTGCAATGAGGGTAGTGTATAGTTTAAGTTTGGGAACAAAGCGATGCCTTTTGATGTGCTTAATTGATGAAGGGTCTAGTGGAAATTTTTATGAAGTTTGTCTTGTTTTTAGGAATTTTTGAGATGTGTTGATGTAAATTGTGCATGGGACCATTGCTTTGAATTATGGAATTTAAAGATTGAAAAGTATTCTTGAATGCAAGTCTTGTAACTATATATTGTAGTAGGGTTGTTGCATATGGTAAATGCAATCGTTTCTTCCACGAAAGAGGAGTTGGGTAGTTTAGTTAGTACTTAGTTAATTTCTTTTATTGTGGTTTTATTGTGTTCTATTGCTAAGGGACTAGCAATATGTAAATTGGGGGGTGTGATGGGCTTAGAATGTTACACATTCTAGGCCGTTTGGAGTTCGAAAGCCCCATTGCAGGTGACTTTCTTTACTTAGACAACAGCCCTTGATAGGATACTCACCATTGACAATCTTAAATGGTGTGGGTTATGGTTGGTTTGTTTGGGTAGTCGGTTGGTTTTTGTTGGGTCTTGGTGTGGAGTTGAGCTAACAGTTGCAATGGTGGTTGCATGGTGGAGGAAGTGGGTTTGGGCCGGAGGTGTGGTGGAGCTCACGGCAATGCATGGTGGAGACTGGCCGTGGCAGCTATGGTTGATGGGTTAGTGTTTGGTTGTGGTGATGGAGTTTTGAGCTTCTTGTCTGAAGAACAACAATCCCTATTTTTTAAAAAATTTTAATCTATTAATTTTTTACTCACTTAATTAGTTGTTGTATATTTTATTTGCTTCTAAACTGTGTAGGTGATTGCCAGTTACAATTTTTTAGTTTCATTATTTAGAGGGAAAAAAATGAGTGTCATTTTCTTTTCTATATATGTCAATTATAGCTTTTATAGAAATCATGAGACATATTTTAAGTACATGTAACTGATGCATTCAAATGATCAAGTGCATATTACTTTTCGTAATCTAATTATTAAATGAAGTGCAGCTTGTGAGTCAATATGAGTCCATAGGACTGCCGATAATATATTAGACATGGCAATTGGTTTCATTAGACCATTCGAGACTGATATATAGATAAAATATAAGCTGATAATTGAAATCTATTTGTGTCATAAGAAAATATGGGAGAATTGTTTTGTTTGTACAAGGAGAATTTTTGATATAAGGTGCAATGGTAGATAGATGTGGTTTGAGTTAGATGTACACAGAGAAATGAGAAATGGTTATGGGCAACTCGGTTAATAGGCAACTCATTTGATGAATCTGTGGTATTGCTTGTTGTGAAGCTAAAACTAGTTGAATGTGTTAAAATGCATATTACTCGGCTCACCCTCTTGGCAGCTTTTGAACCCATATGTCGATAAATGGTGGTTGAATGGTGGATGTATTTGGGTGAAGTTGATGGTGGGTTGTGGCAGTGGTGGACGTGTTAGGGTGAAGACGATGGTGGCAGCGGGTAGTTCGGCTAGTGGTGGTGCATTGTGGTTTGTGGTGTTTTGTCACAGTTTGGGTTTGGTGCCATCATAGTGTGGGTTGTGGTTGGTTTGTTTGGGTGGTCAGCTGGTTTTTGTTCAGTTTTGGTGTGGAATTGAGCTAATGGTAGTAATGGTGGTCGCATGGTGGAGGAAGTGGGTTTGGGCAGGAGGTGTGGTGGAGCTCGCGGCAGTGCATGGTGAAGACTGGTCGTGGCAGCCATGGTTGATGGGTTAGTGTTTGGTGCTGGTGATAGAGTTGTGAGCTTCTTGTCTAAAGAACAACAATCCCTATTTTTTGTTAATTTTAATATATTAATTTTTTAGTCTCTTGATTAGTTGTTGCATATTTTCTTTGCTTCTAAATTGTGTAGGTGATTGTCAGTGACAATTTCTGAGTTTCATTATTTAGAGGAAATAAAAAATGAGTGTCATTTTCTTTTCTATATATGTCAATTACAGCTTTTATAGAAATCATGAGACATATTTTAAGTACATGTAACTGATGCATTGAAATGATCAAGTGCATTTTAATTTTTGTAATCTAATTATTATTTGAAGTGCAGCCTGTGAGTCAATATGGTTGAAGAATGATTTGTTCTGTATGAAAAACAATTTCTTGGACTGCCAATATTATATTAGACACGGAAATTTGTTTGTTCTCGGCCGTTCGAGACTGATATATAGATAAGATATAAGCTAATAATTGAATTCTATTTGTTTCATAAGAAAATATGGGAGAATTATTCTATTTTGAAAAGGAGAATTTTTTATATAAGGTGCAATGGTAGATACTTGTGGTTTGAGTTAAATGTACACAGAGAAATGAGAAATGGTTAATAGGCAACTCATTTGATGAATCTGTGGTATTGCTTGTTGTGAAGCTAAAACTAGTTGAATGTGTTAAAATGCATATTACTCGGCTCACCCTCTTGGTAGGTTTTGTACCCATATGTCCATAAATGGTGGCTTAATGGTGGATGTATTTGGGTGAAGATGATGGTGGGTTGTGGCAGTGGTGGAGGACGTGTTTGGGTGAAGATGATGTTGGCAGCGTGTAGTTCGACTAGTTGTGGTGCATGGTGGTTTGTGGTGTTTTGTCACGATTTGGGTTTGGTGCCATGACGGTGTGGGTTGTGGTTGATTTGTTTGGATGGTCAGTTGGTTTTTGTTTGGTCTTGGTGTGGATTTGAGCTAACGGTAGGAATGGTGGTCGCATGGTGGAGGAAGTGGGTCTGGGCAAGAGGTGTGGTGGAGACTGGCCGTGGCAACCATGGTTGATGGGTTAGTGTTTGGTTGTGGTGATGGAGTTTTGAGCTTCTTGTCTAAGGAACAACAATCCTTTTTTTTTCGTTAATTTTAATCTATTAATTTTTTACTCTCTTAATTAGCTGCTGCATATTTTCTTTGCTTCTAAACTGTGTAGGTGATTGCCAATGACAATTTCTGGGTTTAATTATTTAGAGGAAAAAATATTTGAGTGTCATTTTATTTTCTATATATGTCAATTACCGCTTTTATAGAAATCATGAGACATATTTTAAGTACATGTAAGTGATGCATTGAAATGATCAAGTGCATATTACTTTTCGTAATCTAATTATAATTTGGAGTGCAGCCTTTGAGTCAATAGGGTTGAAGAATCACTTGTTCTGTATGAAAAACAATTTCTAGGACTGGCAATATTGTATTACACATGGAAATTTGTTTGCACTAGGCCATTCGAGACTAATATATAGATAAGATATAAGCTGATAATTGAAGTTTGTTTGTTTCATAAGAAAATATGGGAGAACTATTTTGTTTTTACGAGAATTTTTGATATAAGGTGCAATGGTAGATAGATGTGGTTTGAGTTAAATATACACAGAGAAATGAGAAATGGGTAATAGGCAACTCATTTGATGAATTTGTGGTATTGCTTGTTGTGAAGCTAAAACTAGTTGAATGTGTTAAAATGCATATTACTCGGCTCACCCTCTTGGCAGGTTTTGAACCCATATGTCCATAAATGGTGGCTGAATGGTGAATGTATTTGGGTGAAGATGATGGTGGGTTGTGGCAGTGGTGGAGGACGTGTTTGTGTGAAGATGATGGTGGCAGTGGGTGGTTCGACTAGTGGTGGTGCATGGTGGTTTGTGGGGTTTTGTCACGGTTTGGGTTTGGTGCCATGATCGTGTGGGTTGTGGTTGGTTTGTTTGTGTGGTCGGCTGGTTTTTGTTTGGTTTTGGTGTGGATTTGAGCTAACGGTAGCAATGGTGGTCGCATGGTGGAAGAAGTGGGTCTGGGCAGGAGGTGTGGTGGAGACTGGACGTGGCAACCATGGTTGATGGGTTAGTGTTTTGTTGTGGTGATGGAGTTGTGAGCTTCTTTTTCTGAAGAACAACAATCCCTATTTTTGTTAATTTTAATCTATTAATTTTTTACTCTCTTAATTAGTTGTTGCATATTTTCTTTGCTTCTAAACTGTGTAGGTGATTGCCAATGACAATTTCTGAGATTCATTATTTAGTGGAAAAAAATTTTGAGTGTCATTTTCTTTTCTATATATGTCAATTACAGCTTTTATAGAAATCATGAGACATATTTTAAGTAGATGTAACTGATGCATTGAAATGATCAAGTCCATATTACTTTTCGTAATCTAATTATTATTTGAAGTGTAGCCTTTCGGTCAATAGGGTTAAAAAATCACTTGTTCTGTATGAAAATCAATTTCTAGGACTGCCAATATTGTATCTGACATGGAAATTTGTTTGCACTAGGCCATTCGAGACTAATATATAGATAAGATATAAAGTGATAATTGAAATCTGTTTGTTTCATTAGAAAATATGGGAGAACTGTTCTGTTTTTAGAAGGAGAATTTTTTATATAAGGTGCAATGTTAGATAGATGGGGTTTGAGTTAAATGTACACAGAGAAATGAGAAATGGTTAATAGGCAACTCATTTGATGAATTTGTGGTATTGCTTGTTATGAAGCTAAAACTAGTTGAATATGTTAAACTGCATATTACTCGGCTCACCCTCTTCGCAGGTTTTGAACCCATGTGTCCATAAATTGTGGATGTATTTGGGTGAAGATGATGGTGGGTTGTGGCAGTGGTGGAGGACGTGTTTGGGTGAAGATGATGGTGGCAGCGGGTAGTTCGGCTAGTGATGGTGCCTGGTGGTTTGTGGTGTTTTGTCATAGTTTCGGTTTGGTGCCATGATGGTGTGGGTTGTGGTTGGTTTGTTTGGGTGGTTGGCTGGTTTTTATGGGTCTTGGTCTGGAGTTAACTAATGGTAGCAATGGTGATCGCACGGTGGAGGAAGTGGGTCTGGTAGGTGTGGTGGAGCTCGTGGCGGTGCATGGTGGAGACTAGCCGTGGCAGCCATGGTTGATGGGTTAGTGTTTGGTTGTAGTGATGGAATTGTGAGCTTCTTTTCCGAAGAACAAAAATCTCTATTTTTTTGTTAATTTAAATCAATTAATTTTTTACTCTCTTAATTACTTGATGCATATTTTCTTTGCTTCTAAACTGTGTAGGTGATTGTCAATGACAATTTCTGAGTTTCATTATTTAGAGGAAAAAAAATGTGAGTGTGATTTTCTTTTCTATATATATCTATTTCAGCTTTTATAGAAATCATGAGACATATTTTGTGTACATGTAACTGATGCATTCAAATGATCAAGTGCATATTACTTTTCGTAATCTAATTATTATTTAAAGTGCAGCTTGTGAGTCAATAAGACTGCCAATATTATATTAGACATGGAAATTTGTTTTTACTAGGCCGTTCGAGACTGATATATAGATAAGATATAAGCTGATAATTGAATTCTGTTTGTTTCATAAGAAAATATGGGAGACTTGTTCTGTTTTTAAAAGAAGAATTTTTGATATAAGGTGCAATGGTAGATACATATGGTTTGAGTTAAATGTACACAAAGAAATGAGAAATGGTTAATAGGCAACTCATTTGATGAATCTGTGGTATTGCTTGTTGTGAAGCTAAAACTAGTTGAATGTGTTAAAATGCATATTACTCGGCTTACCCTCTTGGCAGGTTTTGTACCCATATGTCCATAAATGGTGGCTGAATGGTGAATGTATTTGGGTGAAGATGATGATGGGTTGTGGCAGTGGTGGAGGACGTGTTTGGGTGAAGATGATGTTGGCAGCGGATAGTTCGGCTAGTTGTGGTGCATGGTGGTTTGTGGTGTTTTGTCACGGTTTGGGTTTGGTGCCATGATGGTGTGGGTTGTGGTTGGTTTGTTTTGGTGGTCGGCTTGTTTTTGTTTGGTCTTGGCGTGGATTTGAGCTAACGGTAGCTATGGTGGTCGCATGGTGGAGGAAGTGTGTTTGGGCAGGAGGTGTGGTGGAGACTAGTCGTGGCAGCCATGGTTGATGAGTTAGTGTTTGGTTGTGGTGATGGAGTTGTGAGCTTCTTGTTCTGAAGAACAACAATCCTTATTTTTGTTAATTTTAATCTATTAATTTTTAACTCTCTTAATTAGTTGTTGCATATTTTCTTTACTTCTAAACTGTGTAGGTGATTGCCAGTGACAATTTCTGAGTTTCATTATTTAGATGAAAAAAACTATGAGTGTTATATTAACATTAGGCACTTGTTCCTTGTTTTGGATGTTCTCCATGTGTTTTACATATTATTTATAATTTTTAATGTCGTTAATAGGATGTTCTTAATAGCGAAAACTCTATACCAATTAAGCCATGGAAGGTTGAAGAAGATACAACACTGTTGGTGCACATAGACAAGCACATTGGCTTAGTTGTGTGCGGATGTTCTTGTTCTCCCTCTTGCTCCACATACTTGACTTAAAGGTGTGAGCATGTCCATATAAACATTAGCAACTGAGTACACCTTACATTGTTCCTTGTTTTGGGTGTTCTCTCTTTGTTTTCCCCCTTTGAGTTAATATATATATATTTACATATGATTTATAATTTTTAATATTGTTAATAAGATGTTCCTGCTGGCAGGTTCTTTCAAAGATGAAGAAAGATCCTTCAAGAATTCTTCATGTGTGTGGTCATGCACTTGAAAATTGCCTTTAGCCGGAAAACTCTATACCAATTAAGCCATGGAAGCTTAAAGAAGATGATACAGGACTCTTGGATCTTATCTCTTTCTTAGAAGTAAGCATCCTATCATTATCAGAGTATATTTATATGAGGAGCTCTTCTTGTCTTCTTGATTATCATGGATGTACTTAGGCTTATGCTTGATTTTAGTATTAATTAGCTGCTTGTTTTGCTTCAGATGTTGCCCGATTTAGACTAACAAATAAGCTCTATAAACCTAGTAGTTTTCCGTTCAAAATGCTACATAATTGTTTATGTTGGAGGATTTAAATATTTAAATTGCACCCTCTCTAATAGCTTAAGCTTCTGTGTTCAAACCTCACTGTCACTCTAATAATTAAAATTGACAAGACCTAAAAGTAGGTCACATGTGAGTGGGCATGTCGGATGATCTAAATATTTTAGTTGCCCTCATTAAGAACTTAAGCTTTTAGAATAGATGGTGGTCAACAGTTACATCTTTAAAATTTAGTATGGGTTATATCTAATGTCTGGGATTTAATACATGGATCTTTATATGTTTTATCTTTTTTCTTTTTTTTCAAAGGTTAGTGATTTGTATTCATTCAACAAAGCCAATTACAGATTGACTTGGGGCATACCCCAAGGTGGAAACCCCACACCCACCAAAGTTTAACCAAAACTCCAAAAACAAACCCACTTCCAATCAACAACAAAATCAACATAAGCCATAGCATAGACTCCCATAGGCCTCACCAAAGAACAAGACTCAAACTACTACGAAAAAAATAGCTCACAGCATCAGCACTCCTATAACCAGCCATATCACCCACACAACCAAGATCTTTAGCAATAGAAATCCAACAATAATTCAGAGCAGTAGCAACAATCCAATTGCTATCAAAACCAAAACTGAATCTACTGTCATATGCACAATCAAGAGTGCATGCATCATAAAAACTCCTCACACCATCTACATTACCATAGTCAGCAAAAAAACAATCCATCATGTAGTTTTGATTCAACATTAATAAGCCAAATGCAACATACCAACAACAGTAGCTTGAGCTACTAGAAGTATATTCTACCTTAATAAGCTTAATCATGTTTAAAAACAGATTCTGGCAGACCCCACTCCAGCTGCAACCATCTATTTATAGGAGATCTCACAAAATTTTCAAGGGAGAATAGTTTGAGTTTTATTGTCTGAATAACCACTTTAGTAATTGGATCACAATCCCTCAATTCATCCTTAAATACTCTTTTGTTCCGTTCCTTCCACACTTCATACACAACACCTGACAAAGCCAATCTGTTAACAATAGATACAAGTGATTTTCCCTTTAGAGTCAAACAAGCCCAATGAATAATGTCATCCCAATTCTGATTAGGCCACTTCAAAGCACACTTCCCAGAAATTGTAAGCCATATTCTCTTTGTAAAACTACAGCTAAAGTACAAGTGTTCTCTATCCTCTCTACTTCTGCAAAAGATACAACAACCAGTATGAGTAATACCCACCTGCATCATCCTTTGTTGAGTCCATTGCCTATTCTGCACCCACAGCCACAAGAGTAAAGCATGTTTAGGGATGGCTTGAGTAAACCACACTATATCCTTCCATGGAACTACAGGCTGTTTCCTTCTCAAAACTCCCTAGCTATTTTAACAGAGAATGTCCCATTACCAGGAACCCAAATAGTTTTGTCAGACTGGCGTGGAGAGGGTTTAAAATTCCCAGGTATACTGTCCCTTAAATCCATCCATTCTAATGTATTGGTAGAAGGCCATTTCCATCCATTATCTTGTATAACAACAGCCACTTTTGCATCAGTTCCCAACCTTGAGTATCTAATAATCCTACTATCATATTGCAAATAGATAGGACCAATACGAAGCCAATAATCACACCACAGTGTGGTTAACGACCCATCCCCAATCTGAATCTGGATGACCCTTCTAAAAGTATCTCTCATTTTCAGAATTCTCCTCCAAGTCCATGAGCAATGAGATGAAACTTTCATATTCCAAAAATGCTTCTGTTTAATAAGGTGTTTCTTAACCCAGTCAAGCCAAATAGACTCAAATTGAGGTTGGATAACCCTCCATAGACGCTTAGACATTGCTGCCACATTCCACACTACTAGATCTTTTACACCCAGCCCTCCTTCAGAAGTTGGTAAAAAAATACTCTCCCAAGATACTTTAGTACCCCCCTCACTCAGAGCAGACCCTTTCCATAAAAATTTTCTAAGGATAACTGAAATTTCCTTCATCACAGCCTTAGGAAGCACAAAGGTAGAAGCCCAATAAACTTGAACAGAGAAAAACACTGTCTTGATTAACTGCAACCTGCTAACATAAGACAAATATTTGCTCATCCAAGACTGAATTCTTGATGTGATCCTATCCACCAAATCAGTACAGTGATCCCTCAGTTTGGATGACAAGAGAGGAACCCCCAAGTATCTCACTGGAAATTCCCAGCAGCAAAATTCAAAGTAGTTTGTATCTGTTCCTTCACACCAAACCTCAAGCCAGCACAAAACATTACAGTTTTAGCATAATTCGGAACAAGGCCTGACATAGCACCAAATTCCTCCAAAGCTTACTTCAAAATACCCACTGAATACACATCACCAGCAGTAAAAACCATTAGATCATCTGCAAATATTAAACTGGACAATTCTTGTGCTGCACATTTCCAATGATACTTGAAGCTACCTTGCTCAATCTTACTTCAAAGAATGCCAGTTAAAATCTCCACTCCCATTACAAACAAATAAGGAGACATTGGATCTCCCTGTCTTAACCCCTTGCCATTACCAAAATAGCCTTCCAAATTACCATTTATATTAATGGAAAACTTTGCAGTAGACACACAGGTCATAATCCACCTTACCATCTTATCAGGAACCTGAAAAGCTCTCAAAGTTTCCTTCAAAAAAGCCCATGACAGTGTATCATATGCTTTCCTCAAATCAACCTTCAAAGCAACCCTACCCGGCTTAGAATTATTGTGGTAGTTCCGTAACAGTTCTTGAACAAGCAAGATATTATAAGTTATACACCTACGAGGTACAAAAGCCAGTACAATCAGGCAGCACAGGTTTCAACATATTAGCTATAATTTTGGCTATACACTTATACACCACATTACAAACTGATATCAGCCTAAAGTCACCCACAAATGAAGCATTTTAAACTTTTGGCACTAAGGTAATAACAGTGGAATTAACCTCCTTCAACAGTTTACCAGATAAGAAGAAAGAATGAATAGCCTTCAGAATATCTTCTCTAATGATATGCCATGTCCTCTTAAAAAAAAGGGCATTGAATCCATCACTACCTGGAGCTTTATCTTCCTTAAGAGAGAACAAAGTGTCTTGAATCTCAGCATCAATTACAGCCCTCTGCATGTGTTGTATCTGCATTGAATTAAGAGGCTTAGCAATAAATTGATCCAGACTAGGTATACTCCTCCCCTCATTTGCATTACTCAAGAGTTTCTTATAAAGTTTCAATATTTCTGCAACAAACAACTCCTTTTTATCCAATTTCTGACCATCCTCAGTAGTGATAGACCAAATGGAATTATGAGCTCTTCTTTGATTCACTTGTTCATAGAAATAGGCTTTATTCCTATCCCCAAGCTTAAGCTACTGAACCCTTGATTGCTGCCCATAAAGAGTTTCTTCATCTCTAGCCAAATGTTGAAAATTCTGGAACAACCCCTCTCTTCCTGAAGTAAACTAGAGTTAATTGGATCATTATCAATTTTCTGTTGCACCTTCTCCAGATCAGTTCTAGTCTTCTGAACCTTCTGAGATAGATCATCATAATAAATTAAGAACTTTAAGCTCAACTTTCACCAATTTAAGCTTTTGTGCTACTATAAACATTGGAGTTCCAACAACATTCCTGCTCTAAACTCTAGCAACCAAGTCAAAGAAATCAGGATGCTGAATCTGAAAATTATTGAACCTAAATGGCTTCTTCTTGCTTGATGTAGCACCAGCATTAATTTTTAATAGAACAAGAGAATGATCTGAAATGCCCAGAGCTTCAAACAGAGCCTCAGAAACAGCATACTGACTCAACCAACCATCATTGACCAACGCCCTATCTAGCTTTCAGAAGTAATTACCATTAGACCATTTAGATTTCAAACCAGTAAATGTCAAGTCAGACAGCTTAGCCTCTTCAATACATTGACCAAATTTCTTATCACTTGCAGCTAGGGCTGCACAAAGAACCGTTGGAACCGGAACTGGAACAGTACCTAAACTGAACCGAACCGTCGGTACGGTTCCGGTTCCATTTTTCAAGGAACCGTTGAACACGGTTCCGGTTCCAGCAGAACCAAACCGAACCGGACCGTAGGTGACGGTTCCAAGGAACTGGAACCAGAACAATTAGATTATTTATTAGTTTTATTACTAATTTATTATTATAATATTATCAATAATATTGTATTATATTATATATTGATTCAATATACTCAGTTTAAGTTACTTACAGTAAGATTAGTTAATGGGGCTTGTTCAATTGAAAAAAAATAAATAAATAAACAGGAGAACCGTGGTTCGGTTCGGTTCGGTTCCACCTCCCAACAGTTCCGGTTCCGGTTCCAAAAAACAGGGAACTGTTGGGACGGTTCCGGTTCCTCTGGGAACCGTAAGGAACCGAACCGTGTGCACCCCTACTTGCTGCCCAATTTGTAGCCTTCCACAATCTTCTTCTTTCAATAATGTCATTTGATGCATAGATAAAAGAAGCATTACACTTGAGACTGTCATCTTTGGAGACAATGAAGGAATGAACAAGCTGATCAGAAGTCCTAAAGTAAACTACATCTAAAATGTCTTTATTCCAGCAAACCCAAATTTTACCATTCTGAGCCTCAGCATAATTATGATAAAACCCCCAACCAGGCACTAAAGACTGAATAATTCTACTCATATTATGTTCTTTTACCCTGGTTTCAACAATACATAGCAGTGGCAAATTATGTAGTTTCATTACTCTATTTACCTCCTTTTGTTTTAAGGGGTCATTTAAGCCCCTTATATTCCATGTCCAGAAAATCATAGGAAACATGAACACATAGAATTAACTAATTTAGGTAATAGCATCCCCCTCCCTAGGGGATGTAATCACATTTCCTCTTCTAGCCTTTAACATAGTAACATGCTTTGGCTTATCCATTCCTCCACCTAATTTCAGTCTAGAAAAACCTGGAACATGCATGGTAGGGATAGACTCAGTAATTGTACAAAATGCACTCACCTTATCCATCTTGGACACTACATTTGAGGCCTCAACTGGATCACCAGATCTATTCTCTTGACGCAACTCAGCATTTCCTCCCTCCTCTTTGAAAGAGCTTAAAACTTGAAAGGAATTTGATGATATCATAGCTTGAGTCTGAGCACTACAAACATTTGGATTCATCTGAACCACATTGTATTCTTCAGAACCAGAGCAACCATCATCATTTCTCATAACTTCATTCTTTTTTGAATCAACCCTCCATACTTGACTAGTTTCCTTAGGTTTATGAACTGGTTCCACCTTTTGATTTTTTGGACACGATTGAAGAGAATGCCCAAAACTACAACATTCAGTACATACCATAGGCTTCCACTGATACTTAGCAATAATTGAAATCTTCTCACCATTTTTAAGCTTCAGCTTAAGTGAAGTTAAGAATTCTTTCTCAGTCACATTTTCAACACACACACACGAGCATAACTAATGTGTTTCTTCAATAATGTCAAGGAATTAGCATGTAAAGGACGCCCAATTGCACTAGCTATATAACTCAACCCTTTCGGAGTCCAGAATTCCATAGGGACATTATAAAGCTTCACCCACACAGGAATCTTATCCATCTGATCCTTATGAAGTTTCATGCCCTCATGCCATTTCTTCAATACTATTGCCTAGCCAGAAAATGCCAAGGCCCCTACTTATAAATTTTATCTCGACTCATCTGAATCTACCTTCCAATTCAATCCACCATTCTCACCATTATTGGAGTTGTGCCAACCCCGATTTCCACCAAATCGACCCCATATAAACTGTCTACAACCACCAAGTCGCCCAAACCCAGATAGAGATCCACCATATTCTCTTGCTTCAGAAAAGACATACCATCATGCAAAGAAATCATGTCTCAATAAATTTGATGCAAAATTTCCTTATTATTAGCATCCAAATCCATGTCTTCAAACACTAAGTCAATATGATGTTTAACCTCACCATAATCAGCACCATCTTCAGAATTGGACACCTCATCCTTCAACTCATCCTCTTCACCCACCATCTCTTCTACAGCTTCACTTTGATCCGTTCATCAAAAGAAAACTGGACAAATAGATCGAGACTTTGGACACGATCAAAACTCCAAGAACGTCCCATCAATCAGAAATTAAACAACTCACAAAGAACAGTAAATAAACTTTAGAACAATCACACCAAAAAACTTTAGAGAGAGAAAATCTAGAGAGAGAAGCTCTCAACTAACCCATGCTCTCAACTAATCTGTTTTATCTTTAATCGATTGTTAGCTGTATCTTTCATTGTAGAACTCAACACATAGGGAGATCATGCTGGATTAGGGTTACATAAATCTAATTTAAGTGGGTTATCAAGGAGTATTCATTAGTCAAATTTCTTAATTTTATTTGCTCCTGATAAAAATAAGGGAAAATTGGATTTTGGTGACCAAAATTGAAAAAAAAAATTTGCTATGAAGCGAACCTAAACTCAAGAAAAGATAAGTAGTAACCAAACATAAAAAATAACTGCCAATTTTCTTTTCTTTTTTCAAAGGTCAGTGAGTAGTGAGTTGTAAGTCATTATAGGATGACTTGGTGCATACCCCAAGGGGGAAAACAAGGTGGAAACCCCAAACCCACCAACACAACAACAGCTCACACCAACAATAGCAGAAAAAATATAAAGACCAATACATCAAAATGCAACTAATACAAAACCTCCTACTAAAACTTTTTGCAATACAATAAGTCATAAAATGCCCATTAGGACAGCATCTATACCCTCAATTGCCTACCTACCAACATAGACTATATCCACAACACCTTCCCCACAAGCAGGAACAAATGAGAAGTTATACCCACAAGATACCCGAACCGTAAGGTTGACCATTAGGATAACCCCAAAACAACACTGACTACCACTTCTATGTCTCTTTCTCATAGGTCTAGCCATGCTTAAACACAGTTTCAGGAAGACCCCATTCCATTTGTAACCAGCAATTAACAATAGACTTATCAAATTTATCAAGAGAGAAAAGCTTGCACCTGATAGTCTGAATGATGCACTTTGTTATTGTATCACTATCCTTAAATTCATCCCTAAAGTTTCTGTGATTCCTTTCCTTCACACTTCATATACCACAGCAGCCAATGTCAATCTACTAATGATAGATGGTAATGACTTACCCTTTAGAGTTAAACTAGCCCAATGAATAATATCATTCCAGTTCTGTGAAGGCCATTGTAATGCACATTTATCAACAACAGTATTCCAAATCCTCCTTGTGAAAGCACAGTCAAAGTACAAATGGTCCCTATCCTCAATTCTACTTCTGCAGAACACACAAGCTCCAGATTAAGTCATACCAGCCTGTATCCTCCTTTGTTGAGTCCATTGCCTATTCTGCACTACTAACCAGAGAAGCAAAGCATGCTTAGGAATAGCTTGTGGAAATCAAACAACATCCTTCCATGCCACTATTCCCTGTTTTACTCTCAAGAACTCCCAAGCTGTTTTAATTGAAAAAACCCAATTTCCAAGAAGCCACAAAATTCTGTCAAGTTTACTAGATGAGGGCTTAAAATTTGCAGAAATACTGTTTTCTTAAATCCATCCATTCCAATATGTTAGTAGATGGCCACTTCCACTCATCTCCTTGTATAACAGCTGCAACCTTAGCTCCCTCCCCTAAGCCTGAATCTCTTATAATTCTGCTATTATATTGCATACAAATAGGACCATTGGGAATCCAATAATCATACCACAAGGATGTTAACATACCATTCCCAATCTATGTCTGAATTTCCTTCCTGAAGGTATCTCTCATTTTCAGAAGTCTGCTCCATGTCCATGAGCAATCAGATGGAGTTTTTAAGTTTCAGAAACACTTTTGCTTTATAAGGTGCTTCTGAACCCAAACAACCCAAATAAAATCAGACTTATATTGAACCACTCGCCACAGGTGCTTTGACATGGCTGCCACATTCCACATTGATAAATCTTTGACCTCCAACCTTCCTTCACCAGTAGGTAAACAAACAATTTTCCAAGATACCTTCTTTTTTTTTTTTTTTGAAAGGTAAAGGTGATATATTAATTCAAACAAAAGTCAAACTATAATTTGACTTGGGGCATTCCCCAAGGGGGAATAATAAAAAACTAACAATGTGGAATCCCCATATCCACCAATAGAACCATACACCTATACCCATACACCTATACCCACCCCACCAATAGAACAAGCTAGAAGACACATGCAATACAGACACATACAATCAAGAACCATACCCTATTCCCACCCCAGCAATAGAACAACCATAGCCTACCTATTATCACTGTGCCCCCTGCAAACGAACAAATGAGATGCTGAACTCTTGCAATTCAAATAGACCATCCACCAGTCCCGCATCATCAATATGCACCACCAGTACCCTCATCAGCAGTTTCAAATAACCATCCAGCATTGTTTGGACTCCACCTAGACTGCCCCAAAAAATCTGCAACCCGCCAATCTAACCAATCCAAAATACAGAACCTTCCCCATAGATTCTGCAACAAACCAATATATCCAAACACACCTCCTACCTGTACAAGCATACTGGGAAACACCACAACCTGCCTCCACTAGCAGCATGAACACAACAACCTCAAGCATACCATATCCAGTAAGCCCCCAGCAATACACTTTGTGCACTCCACATCCAGCTCATATATGCCCATCCCCTCATGGCCATCTCCACTCCAGACCCACTGCCACATGAACTGGGACGAAGACCCATCTCAATATGTAACCTACAACTAGACACACCACCTACAACATAACCTTCCCTCCCCCAATTGGCGAATTCACACTCCACACACAATGGAATGAGAACCCACATCAAAGTTTGACTCCAACTGGACATACCACCGGCAACAGAAGCTTCCCCACAAATCAAGCAGCAAACCATACCTATTATCCGTTATCAAAGATACATTGTGGGAGGTGCCACTCATGTTGAACCCATAAATTTGAAGTGCTTCTGGGAAAATTTTTGAGGGGTAGCAACTTGCTCCTAACCAATTTTAGATCGTAATTCTTTATTCTCTTGTTGTAAGATACTCGTAACATCACGAAGAGAAATCATTTCACGAAAAATTTTGTGAAGCTTTTCCTTGTTTATTTCAGCCATATTAAATTCTTCCAATTCCAGATCAGCTTTTCCCACCACACCTGTAATACCCCGAAAAATTTGGACGTCTATTATTTTAAAGAATTTAAATTTTCTTTATATTATTATTATTATGATTTTTCAATTCATGTGGAATGCCTTTATATGCATTTTATCATTTCATGTGAATTGTTAGGTCTTTATACAATTATTATTTTATATGAATTGGTTGTCTTTATAAATTCTTTCATTTCATGTGAATTGCTCTATTTTTATTTTTATCAATTTATATGAATTGTTTATTGATTGTGTATTATTTGATTTAAATATTTTAAATGCTTTGGATTGGGCTATGGAGGAATCTAGGCTGGAATGGTTGGGCTAAGGATATGCTTAAGTTGTTGGGCCATGGTTATAGTTATATTATTATGGTTATTATTATTATTATTATTATTTTTAGTTATTTAGTTTTTAGAAAAATAATAATAATAATAATAGAATAAAAATGATTAGGACAAAAGATAAGAAACTAGGGTTTCTGCCGTTTGCATTACGCACAAAAATCAGGAGCGTAAACGAAAGAGATAAGGAGTTCGGGTGAACGAGTGTTTGAATCGTCAAAGAGGCAAGTTTGATTCTTCTCTTCCCCTTTGAATCCGTATGCATAGTCTAGGTTTGAGGATTGTGTTTATTTTGGAAATTTGTATATAATTGTATGTTTTTTTTCTCTGTTGATAAATTTTGTGAGAATTAATTATGCTAATTGTATAGACATGTTGCTAGAAATTTGTATGCATTTAATTATGAAATTAAATGATTTTGCATGCTAAGAATAATTCTGTGAATTAAACATTAGGATTTTGGAGTTTTAGTACTGTTTTAGAGTATTTTTGCATATGTATATACATGTATATATGATTGTATAGGCGGGTGTATATATATACGAACATGAAATTTGGGTCTACTGTGTTTATCAGTTTTGAGGGATTTTGTTCCGATTAAAAGGTAGATCTTACTTCCTAGAACAATCCTTGAAAGTTTCGTTATGAACCGTTGGGTAGATTGACGGGAAATTGAGTTTAAAATTTTAGATTTTTGAAACTTGAAATTGGGCGTTTTTGATTTAGTCCGCGAGAGGGGATAATTTTGGTACCAATACGTAGCTTAGATCGATACGAGTTTAATGGTATATTCATATGCGCGATTCGATGCTCGGAAGTGATTGGAAAGTGATCGGGAAGCTCGGCCTCCATTGTTGGCCGCTGGAGCTTCAGCCGGGGAAGAAGGAAGAAGAAAGAAAAAAAAAAAAAAGAAGAAAAAAAAAAAGAAAAAGAAAAGGGGCCACGCGTTCGCCGGCGCGTGGGGGCGCGTGCCGCCGGCGCCGGTGGCCGAAAAATTATTTTTGGGGCCCAATCTCGGGGGCCCACCTCTGAGTTCAATATGGGCCCATTCCGAATTGTTTTAATATTTATTTTGTATTTTTGAAATTTTTGAGAAAACTTGAAAATCTGGAAAAATGATTTTTTAAAAATACTTTTATAATTCTAAAAATTCCCAAAATTTTATGTCAACTTTCTGGGAGCTTAAGGCACTTGGGGTTTAAATTTCATATGAAAATTATTTACCATTGTCTTTAAATTAATTTTTAAAGTGTCTAAAAACTGGATTTTTCAGCCTCTTTAATTTTAGAAAATAGTTAGAAATTTCCAAAAATTCCAAAATTTTTACTGTAGCTCTTTGAAGGCTAAATACACTTGAGTTTAAATTTTCAACTCAAAATGATCTTTCCTTGTTGTTCAATTGATTTTTAAAGTGTCCAAAAGTTGGGTTTTTCACATTCTGTAATTTTAGAAAATACTTTTATAATCCCAAAAATTCCCAAATTTTTACTGTAATTCTCTGGAGGATAAATACACTTCAGTTTAAATTTTCAACTCAAAATAATCTTTCCTTGTTATTCAATTTATTTTTAAAGTGTCTAAAAGTTGGATTTTCACCTTCTTTTATTTTTAGAAAATATTTTAAAATTCCAGAAAATTCTAGAAAAAAATTAGGTAACTCTATAGGATTAAAATGTACTTGGGTTTTAAATTTCATGTCAAAATGAGTCTCCCTTGTGATTGTGTTGGTTGTGAAAGTATGCCTCGAATTATGTTTATTTTCTTTTTGCTAGAATAATATTTTTTTAAAATTCTAAAAAATTCTAGGAAATTCCAGCATGATTTAATAGGGTTATTAGCAGTAGAATATGCCCAGAAACCTATATAAAATTTAGGTTTAGACTCCCTCATATATTTGGGTGCATTGAAGATTGAATTGGGAAATTACTTCTTTAATGGATGTTTGATTTATTTGATTTACTTGAATGTAATTTTATTTAAGGATATAAATGCCCATCAAATACTTGATTATAGTCTACTTGTGAACGATTTATCTTATGATGATAATTTAATGTTGGATGATTTGAAATAACGGTTTGTGCAAATTAAATCATAATGCACCTTGTTATTTTGTATTGCATATTGGAATGTATCTATGCATTTTATTTTGGCATGTAAGGATTGCCTGGCGTGTCAGGATCGCCCATACCTAATAAGGTATCTATGTATTTTATTTGGCATGTAAGGATTGCCCGGCGTGTCAGGATCGCCCATACCTAATAAGGTATCTATGTATTTTATTTGGCATGTAAGGATTGCCCGGCGTGTCAGGATCGCCCATACCTAATAAGGTATCTATACATTTTATTTGGCGTGTCAGGATCGCCCATATCTAATAAGGTATCTATACATGTATGCATATGTCTTCTTTATTTTGAACTTAAAGAATGTGTTCATTGTTGGATGATAAGGGTTTGTTGGAACAATGTATAAGATGGTTTTACTTCTGAAAACACGAACTAAATAGGAAATGACTAGTATGTATATATCTATACCTATTAAGGTATCAAAAGATTAAATGATGGCATGTTAGGATTGTTTAAACTTGATATTATTTCATGTTATGTTTATTTCTGCTGAAATTAAGAAATGTGATCACTTTTGCATAATAAGGATTTGGGTGGAATATTATAATTAATGACTGTCGTTTTGAAAACATGAAACTGGAATAAGAATAGCTTGTATGTTAAATCTATTGTTTTCGTTTGTGTCCCTTATACTGAGGGTATGTATATTGGTTCTCTGATTGGGATGTAGTAGATAGAACTTGCTCGTGGGTTTAACCCACTTTGTTGATATTTCAGGTTTCAGACAGGTTTCACTGCAAGGATAGAGTTTTAGGGTTAGTTGTGACAGACATCTACTCTCACCAGTCTCAGGGTAGGAATCTATTTTTTTCTTCAGGAGTAAAACTATGAACTCATTTAGAGGTTTTGATTTTGGATTTCAATTTAAGTATTAAACTTTTGTTCTTTCTGGTTAAGGGGTCCTTGGGTTACGGGACTTCCAAATTGTACTACCAGAATTTAATTATTTAGTTATCAATTATTTCAATTCAATGGGATTTCTATTCAGCTTTTAGCAATTATTCTATTTCTGTCTTTTGCATCTATGCTTGTTGCTACCAGTTGTATGTATCTCCCAGGTTTTGTGTATAAGACTGGCCACCTCATGCGCGAAATTTTCTAGGGGGTATTTCAACACCACCATTAATATCAGGTTCAATGGTCATTTTATCCACCTCAACCGTACCACTCAACTCCGCACTCCTCATAGTAGCTTCATTACCATGCATATATTGTAGAAACAAATCACACTCCTGAAGCGAATCAGTATCACAAACAAGAAAACCATGAAAGAAAATCGATCCGCAGACCAAAGCAAACTGACAGAAAATGACGAAAGAATGAGTCAAACACAGAAACTAGAGAGAGAGAGAAGCTCTCAACTAACCTATGCTCTGAAACTAAAATAACTGCCAATTAGTGACCATTTACGGGTATTTTGGTCAAAAATAGTTACACATTTGCATTTTCATAACATTACCGGACTTGCCACTATTCACATTCGATGACCTACCCAGTTTTCTCTTACCCACTAGTCCATACACTGCTTCTATGATCCTTGCTTTTCAAGAACAGATACAAACCCTAGAAAAAGACCCAAATCCATGTGTACTCATTAATACTTTCAATCCCTTTGAAGAACAATCACTTAAAGAAATCGATAGCGGCATTGTTGGCGAACAATGGAGAGGTGACGAAAATGAAGATATGGTTTGAGAGAGAAGAGATCTTTGCTTTTGTAATGAATTATATTTTTGAAGTAATGTGTTCATAATCATGTTATGTGCTTAAATATGTTCTTACTATAAAATTTAATTTTTTCAGGTGTCCTTTGGGATAGAGGGTGAGAAAAATTGAAAAGGAAACAGAAAAAGTGGGGGTGAAGATGTTGACATGTGGGTGTTGAAAAGGAAACAAAAAAAGTAGGGGTGAAGATGTTAACATGTGGGTGAAAAAAAACGTGAGTTTTGAGTTGAGATGAAAAAATATAAGAGGAAAAAAAAGTTGAGAAGAAATATGAAATAGTGTAGATGAGATGGTTAAAATTGGAAAAAGGGTTAAAAAGAGAGGAAAAGAAGTGTGATGCTATTGGTGAAAATCTACAATGCAACGATCTTTGACTTACTCATTGTTATCCTATCAGGTATGATGTCATGGTATCTTATTCTCTCTCATTGCACACCAATAATCCAATTATCTTCTTTAATATAATATGTTATTTTATTTATAAAATTTTATCTTTTCTTAATATAATATGTTATATTATTTATGAAAATTTATTTTATATATTAACTAATTATACAAGTTTAATTAGATTTATTATAATAATCATTATTCTTTTTTTTTTCTCATATGAATTGAATCCGAAATATAAACTTTGTTTTGAATCAATTGGTTACATTAAAATTATATTCATGGATCATAATTTTTTTTTCCTAATTGGTACACACCCCCAAAGAATTGTTTGCACCCAAGAGGATTTGAACCATGGACCTAATGATTGCTAGTCACTTGGGCCAAGTTCTTTTACCACTTGAGCCAACCCTTTGGGGTCATGGATCATAATTTTAATCATGATAGCATTTTTATGATATATGTATGATTATGTTTATTATTGTGGATAAATAGTTTTATATGGTTTGTGGTGTGGTGTGGTGTTTATACATGGATGAAGCTCCAGGGTTTACGGCAATTGTAAAGGGCAAAATAATTGTTGTCCTTGGCCAATTTATGTTTATTGCAAATTATTATGTATCTCTCATAAAGCCATGTAATAGTTTATAGAGAATTCATCTCCAAGGAGATTTCTCAATCCTCTAGCCATGAAGCATGAGCCAAAGGTGAGATTTTTGAAGTCCAAGCACGTGAGGAGAATTGCTCGTCAAGAACCACGTGGAGATTAATTTTTTTAGTTGGTTAGAGATATAGGTTAGATGGGCTTCATCTATGGTTTTATCTCTTATATTTCATGTATCTATAAATGTATAGCCATTATGTTATGTTGATGCATGATGATTCATGAAATAACATGTTTTAAGTTGGTAATTATTAAATTATGAGAGAGTAACTTGTTTGATAAGTTTTGATTTAATATTTAAATTGGACTTGATTTATCTAGATACTTTCTATTTATAGTAGTTTTCAAAAAATATTTTATTTTTAAAATTAATTAAATATTTCTTGTGAAATTATGAAAACAATGGAAATAGAAAGTAGATATTTTTGAAAATTTCTTAGTTAAAGGTCTCCAATTTAAATATGAAAAGTCATATGGATCTAACTCTCTCTAAACTTAATAAATATTAAATTAAAATATGGGCAAACATATATGCATAATTTTTTGTGTAGTATATTGTATTAATATGGTTTAATAGTTAGTTAAATAAATTATTATTTATGTTACATTGTTTATAATTTATAATAAATAATTATTTTTGCTACAAAGTTTATTAGTAATTATATTATTTTTTAAATATACATAGTTCTTTATTAGTTATATGGTTAGTTAAATAAATTATTATTTAAGTTACATAGTTTATTATTAGTTAGATAGTTAGTTAAATAATTTATTATTTATGCCTCATAGTTTATTATTAGTTATACAGTTTGATAAATAAATTATTTTTTATGCTACATTCTTTATTATACATTTATTAAATAAACTATTATTTATATTACATAGATTATTATTAGTTACATAGTTTGTTAAATAAATTATTATTTGTTACAGAATTTATTATTAATTATATATTTGTTAAATAAATGTTTAATAATGCTACAAAATATTAATATTATTTTATTATTTATGGATTCGGGATTCCGGTTTGGCTTTAGCTTAGTTTATTATTTATGGTCATTAGTTTTTAATTCATAATAAATTATTATTCATTCTACATAATTTGTATTTAATAATATTCTATTATTTATGGTGCATAGGGTATAGGGATTATGGATTTGGGGTTTTTAATTACATAGTTTGTTATGGGTTTTAGGATTCAGGTTTTCGTGTTTGGAGTTTTAGGTTCTAGGTTTCCGATTCGAGGTTTCGGTTCGACTTTAGTTTAGTTTATTATTTATGTTAAATAGTTTTTAATTCATTAAAAAAATTTATTTATGCTAAATAGTTTATTATTAATTATTTAATTTGTTAAATAAATTATTATTTAAGGTAGGTAGTTCATTAATAATTAGATAGTTAAATAATTATTATTTATGCTTCATAGTTCATTATTAGTATGTAATCCGTTAAATAATTTATTATTTATGCTTATCAGATATTAATTTAATAAATTATTATTTATGTTACATACTTTATCATTAGTTACATAGTTTTTTAATTACATAGTTTGTTAAATATGTTATTATTTATGCTATATAGTTTATTATTGTTACATAGTTTTTTAATTACATAGTTTGTTTGGGGTTTGAAAATTTGGGTTTTTGTGTTTCGGGTTCTATGTTTGAGATTATATAATTCGTTTGAGGTTTGGGGATTCGAGTTTTCGTGTTTCAGGTTCCAGTTCGGCTTTAATTTATTTTATTATTTATGTTAGAAAAAAATTAGTTACTAATAAATTATTATTTACGCTACATAATTTATTATTGATTATATAGTTTGGTAAATAAATTATTATTTAAGCTATGTAGTCAATTATTAATTAGATAATTAGTTACGTAATTTATTATTTATGTTTCATAGTTCATTATTAGTTAAATAGTCTGTTAAATAAATTATTGTTTATCTTGCATAGTTTATAAAATATCTATTTAATATATTATTATTTATACTGCATAAGGGTTATGGATTGGTGTTTCGTGGTTTAAAATTTAGGGTTTATTATTAGTTACATAGTCTAATAATTACATAATTTGTTTGTGGTTTAGGAATTTTGGTTTTCGTGTTTCGAGTTCTAGGTTTGTGGTTTAGGATTGAAAGTTTTAGATCGGCTTTAGTTTAGTTTATTATTTATGTTAAATATTTTTTAATTCATAAGAAATTACTTTATATTGTTTGTTAGTTAGATAGTTAGTTTAATAATTTATTATTTATGCTTTATAGTTCGTAATTAGTTATTTAGTCTATTAAGTAAATTATTATTTATGCTACATAATTTATTATTAGTTAAATTGTTTGAGGTTTCGGGGATTAGAGTTTGTGAATTCGGGGTTTAGGGTAAAGGAGTTATGATTTATTATTAGTTAAATAGCCTTTTAATTATATAGTTTGTTTGGCGTTTGTGGATTCGTGTTTTTGCGTTTTGGGTTTTGGATTCCTGGTTCTGGTTCGACTTTAGTTTCATTTATTATTTATGTTAAAAAGTTTTTAGTTAATAATAAATTATTATTTATGATACATAGTTTATTATTATTTATATAGTTTGTTAAAAAAAATTGTTATTTAAGCTACCTAGTCAATTATTAGTTAGATAGTTAGTTAAGTAATTTAGTATTAAGTGTCATAGTTCATTATTAGTTATATAGTCTGTTAAATAAATTATTGTTTATCATGCGTAATTTATCAGATATTTATTTAATATATTATTATTTATACTGCATAAAGGTTATGGATTGGTGTTTCGGGATTTTGAGTTTGGAATTTAGGATTTAAAATTTAGGCTTTATTATTAGTTACATAATCTATTAATTACATAGATTGTTTGGGGTTTTGGGATTCTAGGTTTGAAGTTTAAGATACGGGTTCCGATTCGGCTTTAGTTTAATTTATTATTTAAGTTAAATATTTTTTAATTTATAATAAATTACTTTTTATGATACATATTTATTATTAATTATATTATTTGTTAAATAAATAATTTAAGCTACATGATTCCGTATTTGTTAGATAGTTAGTTTAATAATTTATTGTTTATGTGTCATAGTTGATAATTAGTTATTTAGTCTGTTAAATAGTTTATTATTGGTTACAAAGTTTGTTAAATAAATTATTATTTATTATCAACTACATAGTCTTTTAATTACATTGTTTGTATTTGGGATTCGGGTTTTTGTGTTTTGGATTTAGTTTTGGTGTTTTAGATTCGGGGTTCCGGTTCGGCTTTAGTTTAGTTTATTATTTTTGTTAATTAGTTTTTAATTCATAATAAATTATTATTTATGCTACATAATTTGAATTTAATAATATATTATTATTTATGGTTCATAGGGTTTAGGGATTGGTGTTTCGGGGTTTGGAGTTTGTGGATTCAGGGTTTGGGGTTTAGGAATTATGATTTATTATTAGTTAAATAGTATTTTGATTATATAGTTTGTTTGAGATTTGGAGATTCGAGTTTTTTTGTTTCGGGTTTAGGTTTGGGGTTTCAAATTCGGGGTTCTGGTTCAGCTTTAATTTAGTTTATTATTTATGTTAAAAAGTTTTTAGTTAATAATAAATTGTTATTTATGCTACATAGTTTATTATTAATTATATAGTTTGTTAAATAAATTATTATTTAAGCTACCTAGTCAATTGTTAGTTAGATAGTTTGTTAAGAAATTTATTATTTATCCTTCGTAATTCATTATTAGTTATATAGTCTGTTAAATAAATTATTATTTATGCTACATTTTTTTTCAGATATTTATTTAATATATTATTTATACTGCATAGAGGTTAGGGATTGGGGTTTCTTGGTTTTGAGTTTGGGGATTCGGACTTTGGGGTTTATAATTTAAGCTTTATTATTAGTTACATAGTTTGTTTGAGGTTTGAGATTTGGTCTTGTTTCAGGTTCTAGGTTTGTGGTATAGGTTTCGGAGTTTCGGTTCAACTTTAGTTTAGTTTTTTATTTATGTTAAATATTTTTTAATTCATAATAATTACTATTTATGATACATATTTATTATTAATCATATAGTTTGTTCAATAAATTATTATTTAAGTTACATGGTTCCTTATTAGTTACATAGTTTAATAATTTATTATTTATGTTTAATGATTCATAATTAGTTATTTAGTCTGTTAAATAAGTTATTATTTATGCTACATAGTTTATTATTTGTTACATAGTTTGTTAAATATATTATTATTTATTATTAGTTAAATAGCCTTTTAATAAAATAGTTCATTTGTGTTTGGGAATTTGGGTTTTTGTATATTCGGTTTTAGTTTTGGGGTTTCGGATTCGAGGTTATGGTTGGGCTTTAGTTTAGTTTATTATATGCTATTTAGTTTTAATTCATAATAAATTATTATTTATGTTACATAATTTGTATTTAATAATATATTATTATTTATGGTTCATAGGGTTTAGGAATTGTGGTTTCGGGGTTTGGAGTTTGTGGATTCGAGGTTTGGGGTTTAGGAGTTATGATTTATTATTAGTTAAATAGTCTTTTAATTATATAGTCTGTTTGGGGTTTGGGGATTAGAGTTTTAGGTCTCGGGTTTAGATTCGGGGTTTTAATTCAGCTTTAGTTTAATTTATTATTTATGTTAAAAAGTTTTTAGTTAATAATAAATTGTTATCCATGCTGCATAGTTTATCATTAATTATATAGTTTGTTAAATAAATTATTATTTAAGCTACGTAGTCAATTATTAGTTAGATTGTTAGTTAAGAAATTTATTATTTATGCTTCACAGTTTATTATTATTTATATAGTCTGTTAAATAAATTATTATTTATGCTACATAGTTTATCAAATATTTATTTAATATATTATTATTTATACAGCATAATGGTTAGGGATTCGGGTTTCGGGGTTTTGAGTTTTGGGATTTGGGGTTTAGAATTTAGGCTTTATTATTAGTTACATAGTTTGTTCGGAATTTGGGGATTTGAATTTTAGTGTTTCGAGTTCTAGGTTTGAAGTTTAGGATTCGGGGTTCTGGTTCAACTTGAGTTTAGTTTATTATTTATGTTAAATATTTTTTAATTTATAATAAATTTTTATTTATCATACATATTTATTATTAATTATATAGTTTGTTAAATAAATTTTTATTTAAGCTACATCGTTCCTTATTAGTTTGACAGTTAGTTTAATAATTTATTATTTATGCTTCATAATTCATAATTAGTTATTTAGTCTATTAAATAAGTTATTATTTATGCTGTATAGTTTATTATTAGTTACATAACTTGTTAAATAAATTATTATTTATGATTATTACATAGTTTTTAATTACTTAGTTTGTTTGGGTTTGGGGATTCGGTTTTCGTGTTTCATGTTTTAGTTTAGGCGTTTCAGATTATAGGTTCCAATTCGACTTTAGTTTAGTTTATTATTTATTTTAATTAGTTTTTAATTCAAAATAAATTATTATTTATGCTACATAATTTGTATTTAATAATATATTTTTATTTATGGTTTATAGGGTTTAGGGATTGGTTCTGGGGTTTGGAGTTTCTTGATTCGGGGTTTGGGGTTTAGGAGTTAAGATTTATTATTAGTTAAATATTCTTTTAATTATACAATTTGTTTAGGGTTGGGCGATTCGAGTTTTCTTGTGTTGGGTTTTAGGTTTGGGGTTTTGGATTAAGGTTCTGGTTCTACTTTAGGGTTTAGGATTTATTATTAATTATATAGTTTGTTTGAAGTTTGGGGATTCGAGTTTTCGTGTTTCAGGTTTTAGGTTTGGGGTTTCGAATTCATGGTTCTCGTTTGTCTTTAGTTTAGTTTATTATTTATGTTAAAAAGTTTTAGCCCACGAATAAATTATTATTTATACTATATAGTTTATTATTAATTATATAGTTTGTTAAATAAATAATAATTTATTTAATAAGTTACGTAACTAATAATAAACTATATAGCATAAATAATAACTTATTTAACAGATTAAATAATTAATTATGAATTATGAATCATAAATAATAAATTATTAAACTAACTGTCAAACTAATAAGGAACCATGTAACTTAAATAATAATTTATTTAACAAACTATATAATTAATAATAAATATGTATGATAAATAGTAATTTATTATGAATTAAATAACATAAATAATAAACTAAACTCAAGCCGAACTGGAACCCGAATCTGAAACCTCAAACCTAGAACTCGAAACACTAAAATCCAAATCCCAAGCAAATTATGTAAAGAACAATAATTTAACAGACTATGTAACTAATAATAAAGCCTAAATACTAAACCCCAAATCCCAAAACTCAAAACCCTGAAACTCAAATCCCTAACCGTTATGCTGTATAAATAATAATATATTAAATAAATATATGATAAACTATGTAGTATAAATAATAATTTATTTAACAGACTATATAAATAATAATGAACTATGAAGCATAAATAATAAATTACTTAACTAACAATCTAACTAATAATTGACTACGTAGCTTAAATAATAATTTATTTAACAAACTATATAATTAATGATAAACTATGCAACATAGATGACAATTTATTATTAATTAAAAACTTTTAAATAGAAATAATAAATTAAACTAAAGCCGAACCAAAACCCCGAATCTAAACCCGAGACCTAAAACTCGATTTCCCAAATCCCAAACAAACTATATAATTAAAAGACTATTTAACTAATAATAAATCGTAACTCCTAAACCCCAAACCTCGAATCCACAAACTCCAAACCCCGAAACCACAATCCCAAAACCCTATAAACCATAAATAATAATATATTATTAAATACAAATCATTTAACATAAATAATAATTTATTATGAATTAAAAGTAAATAACATATAATAAACTAAACTAAAGCCGAACTAGAATCTCGAATCCAAAACCCCAAAACAAAAACCAGAAATACGAAAACCCAAATCCCCAAACACAAACGAACTATTTTATTAAAAGACTATTTAACTAATAATAAGTAATAATGTATTTAACAAACTATGTAACTAATAATAAACTATGTAGCATAAATAATAACTTATTTAACAGACTAAATAACTAATTATGAACCATTAAATATAAATAATAAATTATTAAATTAACTATCTAACTAATAAGGAACCATGTAACTTAAATAATATTTTTATTAACAAACTATATGATTAATAATAAATATGTATCACAAATAGTAATTTATTATGAATTAAAAAAGATGTAATATAAATAAAAAACTAAACTTAAGCCGAACCGGAACCCCGAATCCTACACCTCAAACCTATAATCCGAAACACACAAACCAAAATCTCCAATCCCCAAACAAACAATGTAATTATCAGACTATGTAACTAATAATAATCTAAAATTCTAAACTCCAAATCCGGAATCCCCAAACTCAAAAACCCTGAAATCTCAATCCCTAACCCTTATGCTGTATGAATAGTGATTTGTTACATAAATAATTGATAAACTATGTACCATAAATAATAATTTATTTAACAGACTATATAACTAATAATAAACTATGAAGCATAAATAATAAATTACTTAACTAACAATCTAACTAATAATTGACTACGTAGCTTAAATAATAATTTATTTAACAAACTATATAATTAATAATAAACTATATAGCATAAATAATAATTTATTCATGTGCTAAAAACTTTTTAACATAAATAATAAACTAAACTAAAGCCAAACGAGAACCACGAATTCGAAACCCCAAACCTAAAACCTGAAACACGAAAACTCAAATCCCAAACCCCAAACAAATTATATAATTAAAAGACTATTTAACTAATAATAAATCCTAAACCCCAAACCCCGAATCCACAAACTCTAAACCCCGAAACCCAAACTACGTAACTAATAATAAACTATGTTGCATAAATAATAACTAATTTAACAGACTAAATAACTAATTATAAACTATGAAGCATAAATAATAAATTATTAAACTATCTTACTAATAAGGAAGCATGTAGCTTAAATAATAATTTATTTAACTATATAACTAATAACAAATATTTATCAAAAATAGTAATTTATTATGAATTAAAAAATATTTAACATAAATAATAAACTAAACTAAAGTCAAACCTAAACTCCAAAACCTAAACCACAAACCTAGAACCTGAAACAAGAAAACCCAAATCCCAAATCTCAAACCTCAAACAAACTATGTAATTAACAAACTTTGTAACTAATAATAAAGCTTAAATTCTAAACCGCAAACTCCGAATCCCCAAACTCAAAACAATGAAACCCTAATCCCTAACCCTTATGCAGTATAAATAATAATATATTAAATAAATATCTGAAAAACAATGTAGCATAAATAATAATTTATTTAACAGACTATATAACTAATAATAAACTATGAAGGATAAATAATAAATAACTTAACAAACTATCTAACTAATAATTGACTAGGTAGCTTAAATAATAATTTATTTAACAAACTATATAATTAATAATAAACTATGTAGCATAAATAATAATTTATTATTAATTAAAAACTTTTTAACATAAATAATAAACTAAACTAAAGCTGAGCCAGAACCCTGAATCTGAAACCCCAAATCTAAAACCCGAAACAAAAAAACTCGAATCTCCAAATCTCAAATAAACTATATAATCAAAATATTATTTAACTAATAATAAATCATAATTCCTAAACCCCAAACCCTGAATTCGCAAACTCCAAACCCCGAAACACCAATCCCTAAACCCTATGAACCATAAATAATAATGTATTATTAAATACAAATTATGTAGCACAAATAATAATTTATTATGAATTAAAAACTAATTAACAAAAATAATAAACTAAACTAAAGCCGAACCGGAACCCCAAATCCAAAACACCAAAACTAAAATCCAAAACACAAAAATCCGAATCCCAAACAATAACAATGTAATTAAAAGACTATGTAGTTGATAATAAACAATAATTTATTTAACAAACTATGTAACCAATAATAAACTATTTAATAGACTAAATAACTATTTATTAATTATGAAACATAAATAATAAATTATTAAACTAACTATCTAACTATTAAGGAACCATGTAACTTAAATTGTTTATTTAACAAACAATATAGTTAATAATAAATATGTATCATAAAAAGTAATTTATTATGAATTAAAAAATATTTAACTTAAATAAGAAACTAAACTAAAGCCGAACCGGAACCCATATCTTAAACCTCAAACCTAGAACCCGAAACACAAGAACCCAAATCCCAAAATTAATAAAGCCTAAATTTTAAACTATAATTCCAAACTCAAAATCCCGAAACACCAATCCCTAACCCTTATGCAGTATAAATAATAATATATTAAATAAATATCTGATAAACTACGCATGATAAACAATAATTTATTTAACAGACTATATAACTAATAATGAACTACGAAACATAAATAATAAATGACTTAACTAACTATCTAACTAATAATTGATTACGTAGCTTAAATAACAATTTTTCTAACAAACTATATAAATAATAATAAACTATGTAGCATAAATAATAATTTATTATTAACTAAAAACTTTTTAACATAAATAATAAACAAAACTAAAGCCGAACCAGAACCCCGAATCCACAAACTCTAATCCTCGAAACCCCAAACAATTTAACTAATAATAAACTATGTAGCATAAATAATAACTAATTTAACAGACTAAATAACTAATTACGAACTATGAAGCATAAATAATAAATTATCTAACTAACAAACTATATAAAGTAATTTCTTATTAATTAAAAGACATTTAACATAAATAATAAACTAAACTAAAGTTGAACTAAAACTTTGAATCCTAAACCACAAACCTAGAACCTGAAACACGAAAACTAAAATTCCTAAACCCCAAACAAATTATGTAACTATCAGACTATGTAACTAATGATAAACCCTAAATTTTAAACCCCAAATAACCAAACTCAAAACCACGAAACAACAATCCATAACCCTTATGTAGTATAAATAATAATATATTAAATAAATATCTTATAAACTTTGCAAGATAAACAATAATTTATTTAACAAACTATCTAATTAATAATAAACTATGAAACATAAATAATAAATTATGTAACTAACTATCTAATTAATAATTGACTACATAGCTTAAATAATAATTTATTTACCAAACTATATAATTAATAATAAATTATGTAGCATAAATAATAATTTATTATTAACTAATTTGTTTCTAACATAAATAATAAAATAAATTAAAGTCGAACGAGAACCCTGAAACACAAAAACTCGAATCCCCAAACCTCAAACAAATTATATAACCTCAAACATAGAACTCGAAACACAAAAACCCAAATTTCCAAATCCCAAACAAACTATGTAATTAAAAGGTTATGTAACTAATAATAAACTATGTAGCATAAATAATAACATATTTAACAAACTATGTAATTAAAAAACTATGTAAATAATGATAAAGTATGTAACATAAATAATAATTTGTTGAATTAATATCTAATAAACTATGTAGCATAAATAATAAATAATTTAATGGATTACATACTAATAATGAACTATGAAGCATAAATAATAAATTATTTAACTATCTAATTATTAATGAACTACCTATCTAAAATAATAATTTATTTAACAAACTATATAATTAATAATAAACTATTTAGCGTAAATAAATTTTTTTAATGAATTAAAAACTATTTAACATAAATAATAAACTAAACTAAAGTCGAACTGGAACCTCGAATCAAAAACCCTGAACCTAAAACTCCAAACACAAAAACCTGAATCCCAAAACCCATAACAAACTATGTAATTAAAAACACCAAATCCCCAATCCCTATACCCTATGTACCATAAATAATAATATATTATTAAATACAACATATGTAGAATGAATAATAATTTATTATAAATTAAAAACTAATGAACATAAATAATAAACTAAGCTAAAGCCGAATCGGAATCCCGAATCTATAAATCATAAAATAATATTAATATTCTGTAGCATTATTAAACATTTATTTAACAAATATATAATTAATAATAAATTTTGTAACAAATAATAATTTATTTAACAAACTATGTAACTAATAATAATCTATGTAATATAAATAATAGTTTACTTAATAAATATATAATACAGAATGTAGCATAAACAACAATTTATTCTAACTAATAATAAACTATGAAGCATAAATAATAAATTATTTAACTAACTATCTAACTAATAATGAACTATGTAACTTAAATAATAATTTATTTAACGAACTATACAACTAATAAAGAACTATGTATATTTAAAAAATAATATAATTACTAATAAACTTTGTAGCAAAAATAATTATTTATTATAAATTATAAGCAATGTAACATAAATAATAATTTATTTAACTAACTATTAAACCATATTAATACAATATACTACACAATAAATTATGCATATAAGTTTTCCCATATTTTAATTTAATATTTATTAAATTTAGAGAGAGCTAGATCCATATGACTTTTCATATTTAAATTGGAGACCTTTAAATAAGAAAATTTTCAAAAATATCTACTTTCTAGATAAATCAAGTCCAATTTAAATATTAAGTCAAAATTTATCAAACAAATTACTCTCTCATAATTTAATAATTACCAACTTAAAACATGTTATTTCATGAATCATCATGCATCAACATAACATAATGGCTATACATTTATAGATACATAAAATATAAGAGATAAATCCATAGATGAAGCCCATCTAACCTATATCTCTAACCAACTAAAAAAATTAATCTCCACGGGATTCTTCACGAGCAATTCTCCTCACGAGATGTGGATGATGCAATGGTTCCTGATCTCAGTCAGTATGTTCAAAACCCTTTAAATGAAGATCAGATTATGTTAATGCAGAGGAAAGTGATTGAGGAAGAGTTTAAACAGACCTTTTTCTCTCTTAAAGATGATAAATCCCCAGGGAGTGATGGGTATAATGCTCTATTTTATAAGAGAACCTGGCATATTGTGGGTAATGAGGTTACTAAGGCTGTTATGTCTTTCTTCCTGTCTGGGAAGTTACTAAAGGAGATTAATTCAACCATTATTACTCTTATACCTAAAGTGGAAAATCCTACCTATGTTGCTGAATTCAGAGTTCAGGCCTATTTCAGTGTGTAACACCTTGTATAAGTGTATTGCAAAAATTGTGGCTAACAGAGTTAGAGTGGTGCTGCCTCAATGTATTAGCATGAATCAAGGTGCTTTTGTGGCTGGCAGGGATATTGTTGATAATATTCTTCTTGCCCAAGAGTTAATGAGAAATTATCATAGGAATTCTAAGCCTCCTAAAGTTGCTATGAAGATTGATTTGAGGAAAGCGTATGATACTGTCTCTTGGGATTTTATCCAGGCTACATTAGTAGCTTTTAAAGTGCTTGAGGTAGTTATCAAGTGGATTATGGTGTGTATCACTACAGCAAAATTCTCAATTAATATCAATGGTGGGCTGGAAGGGTATTTTGCTAATGGTAGGGGTCTGAGACAAGGGGATCCTATGTCTCCATACCTATTTGTAATGGTAATGGAGATCCTAACAGGCATGATAAATTCTGAAATTGGTTGTGGTGCTTTTGACTACCATTGGAAGTGCCAGAAACAGAAGCTGTCCAGCCTCAATTTTGTAGACGACCTGTTGTTATTTTCTGCAGGAAATCTACTTGGAGCTTTGCCAGTCAAATATTTAGGGGTTCCGTTAATCTCCCCAAGGCTTAAGAGTAAAGATTGTGAAGAGGTGATAATGAAGATAACCACTAAAATCAAGGCCCGGACTAATAGATTCTTGTCCTTTGCTGGAAGACTTCAGCTGATTAAAGTTGTTTTGTTCTCTGTTTAGGTATATTGGGCCTCAATTTATGCTCTTCTGAAAGCTATTTTAAAAGAAATAAATTCTGTTATGAGAAAATTTTTCTGGAAGGGTCCTATGATGCAGGAAGGGGGTAATCATATTGCATGGGATGAAATTTGCTATCCAAGAGATGAAGGAGGTTTGGGAATAAAAGATGTTAATGTATGGAACTCGGCAGCTATGGCTAAACACCCGTGGAAAATGTCTCAAATAGAGTCCTATTCACTGTGGGTTAATTGGGTGAAACAGAATTTGCTTAAGAATAGGAACTTTTGGGAAGTGAAAGTACCTAAAGAAGCATCATGGACATGGAAGAAGATTCTTAAAACTAGGCAAAAGTTTTGGTCTGCTGTACAACATATCATAGGGGATGGTCAAGATACTTCTTTATGGTTTGATTGGTGGCTTCCCAGTGGTCCAATCTGTCTGCAGGCAACTAAGAGAATGATTAGAGATTTAGGTTTGCGTAAGGAAGCTAGAGTTTCTGAAGTCATTCATAACAATGCTTGGAAATGGCCTTCCACAAATACGCTGGAGTGGATGAACTTTAGACAGAATGTTCGACTTGATTGGGTTCCCCATTGTGATATAAAAGATAAGGTGATATGGCAGCATGCCAAGGGTGATTTTACAATAAGATCTACATGGGATAATGCTGAGGCTGAAAGAAAGTAAAGTTCCATGGGATGATATTCTGTGGTTCCCTCAAGCAATACCAAAACATGTCATGTTTTGGTGGCTGGCAATCAAGGATAAATTGAAAACCAGATATAGGTTAATGGAATGGGGAGTTTTGGTGAAATGGAATTGTGTATTTTGTAGCAGCAGATGTGAGGACAGGGACCATCTATTTTTTTATTGTAGTTTTACATCAAGGATTTGGTCTTTCAGCAGGTCTAAATGTGCACTGCAGTGGCCTTCTTCAGATTGGGGGTCTATCATCCATTGGGCCACTTTCAATTTAAAAGGAAGATCTCTTGTTGCTGTCATTAACAAGCTTGCCCTTGCAGCAACTGTGCAAGGAATCTGGATGGAACGGAATAATAGAATTTTTTTAAATGAGTTTAAAACTCAGGAAGCTGTGAGATTGTGTAATCTGTTCGAGTTATGGTCTGCTCTTTGAAGAAGTTGCAAGGTTCTCATATAAACCTTTGGTTGCAAAAGGAGTGGAGGTTACCTAAAACATTATTTGTTGATGTTGTGCAATGACTTATTCCTGGATGGCAGTCTGCTATACAGTGATCTGTTATGAATTATATGCTGATGATATATTAGGTGCTGCTGTATTTGCTTTAACTGATGCAAGTTTGGGGTTGTGGTTAGCTGGCAGTATCTATTCCTTTAATTCTGGGGGTGTTGTTATTGTTTTATGTCTTATGTGCCTACTGTAGAGGCTCATGCTTTGAGGTGTGTTTGGGTTGTATTTGGTTTTTTGGTGTGTTGATGAGGTGTTCTGTGTTGCTATGGTGTTTAGTAGTATGATTGGTAGTCCAATATACATGTTTTAGGTTATGAATTCTATGCTGCTGATGTTTAGGTTCTGGTGTATTTGCTTCAACTGATGCAAGTTTCTTTGAAGCTTAATTGACAGCACCTATTCTTTCAGTTTTGGGTGGTGGTGTTGCATATTTCATCGGTTAAGGATCTGGGGCATTTGCTTTACTGGTGCAAGGCCATTGGTACTTTTTGGTGTTGTTGTGGTGTATAGTAGTCTGGACGGGTGTTACACTTAATCTGGTGCAAGGCCATTGGTAGTTGACATTGAACTATCTCTGGACAGCACAATACTGTACAATGATCTGCCTTGAGGAATTTATGTGCTAGGCCATTGGTAGTTGATGGCAGATTTCTTTAAAGTGATTTGCCTCGAAAATTTATGATGGTCGTCATATTAAAGGGAGATGGTGCATTTGCCTTTTTCTGGTGCAAGGTCCTGTGGTGTTTTGCTGGTAGTGACTTTGGGTGGGGTTGTAATTGGTTGTTTTGATTTGTTGCTGTGGTGTTTAGTAGTCTGGATGGTAGACTATTTTAGTGTTCTGCTACAAATTCCATGATGGTTGTCTTACCTAATGGTGATGGTGCATCAGCTTTTATGTTGCAAGCCCAGTGATTTCTAGATATCAGCTCCTATCAGTTTTGATGGTGTTGTTGGTTATCAGATGGGTGCTCAGGATTAAAAGGGGTTTTTATAGGTAGATTTATTACTATTTGCGTGGTATGGTAGCAGGAGTCTTATGTTTTAAGGGAGAGGTTCTAGCTTTGTGGTGTTTTGGGTGGGGTCTGTAATGTTTTGCTTTTCATTGACTTTTACCTGGGTTTTTTTTAATAGACTTGGGGAGTCCATTTTTGTTGTTCCCCCTTGGGGTATGCCCCAAGTCATCCTGTTCAGTTGGCTTTTGTTGAATAAATTTCCCGCTTACCTTTCAAAATAAAAACAATCAGAAGCATACTACAATTATCAATAAATAGAAACGATATATGATATCACAAATATATATATATATATGGCGCAATCGAGCCCAAGCCGGAGTTCACCAAGACACGGCAAAGCCGAGTTCAAGCTTGGCTTGCCGATCAAGCCTGGACACCTTCCTGAATATGGCAAACCGAGCCTAAACATGCTCAGCTCGATTCATTTGCAGCCCTAAATGCACTGATTTCCCATCTCAGTATATCATAGAAGAAACTTAGGTGTCAAAAACGAAGTTACTCAGTGAGTAAACCCAATTACTTATTTATTATTACTATCTCTACAAGAATCTAGAGCTCAATAAAACTTGAAAAAAAAAGGTGAAGTAGCTTTAATCAATATAATTTTATCCATAGTGGAATTTGGGAGGCAAATTTTAGAGAACATAATTAGTTCAATGGCAGATAAAGCATCAAAAATCATATGCAAATACGAATTAATATAAAGTTCTGAACACAATAGCTCATTGTTGACAACTTGTGAAACCTAGTAAAACAATTGCCGCACTAGCTCCAATGCCTTTGAACAAATGACTTCAACTAAACCACAGAGGAAGAAACCATATTCTATCGAGTAGAATACAGATGTCCAAAGACGAAAGCCACCAATTTTGAGTCATACAACCCAATTAGTCAAGAAGCAATTGCTCTAATGCATTTGAACAAATGACCTCAAACTAAACCACCGAGGAAGAAATAGGAGTGGTAATTTTCTCCTTCCCGCCCCACCCCTTCCCTTAGTAGGCCCCTAAACGGGATAGGGGCAGGTAAGGTATTTTGATTTAAAACTCGACTCTGGTTTGGGGGCGGATTTATAGTTAAACGCATCCCGATTATATATAAATATATATATACCCTTAGTTTTATTAAAATATTCCTTTACTACCCTCATATATATATATATATACATAGTATACTACAATTTTATGTATTCAATTCATCATTTTCATCCTAGACCTAGAGACTTGACGAGATAGAGAGAACACCAGTTACGCCGCTATCCTCACTAACCTCTCCCACTCTCAAAGTAGCCTTTTATCAGCAATTCATGCCATTTTGGTGAAGGTATTCTCTCTCCCTCGGGTCATGGCTTAGAGTTCCAGTGAGAACTCTCTACCTCACACTCTCTATCTCGTTCTAACCATGGTCCATGGCTTAGACGCTTAGAGTTCCTGTGAGAACTCTCTCTCTCCCCCCCCTCTCTCTTTCTCTCTCTCTCTCTCTCTCTATCCAGTTATATATATATCATCTTTTATGTCTATGTTTCTGATTTTTGCGGTGATTTTTTGTAGGGTTTACATGATTCATTTTTAAAATTTTAGAGTTTCTAAAAATAAAAAAATTTGAGTCTTAAATGGGGCGGGACGAGACGTCGAGGGAGGGACAGCATTTGATGTGGCTAAACTCGAATTATATTGTAAGCTTAATTTTGCCCTTTCTATCAAAATATAATTTAACCACTCGCAAGAGCACGAATCTTTATAGATACGATTCTATATAGAGGGTATCGATCCCACGAGAACTAGTCGCAATTGTTTTAAAGAAAGATTATTTCTACTTTAATCCTAAAAACAGGTTTTTGAATTTTTGTTTATAAACTATTGCATGAATGTAATGACTATAAAATTAAAGAGTAAAGGATGGGAGAGAGAAATAGGGTTGGTTTCCACCACTAGCCATTCACATGTTCATAAGTGTAGCAAGCATGTGATTCATTAATTAAATACCTAACAATGTCATTAGGCTTGTGACCTCAATGACATATCAAAAGATCAATGTGTTCGTCCACCTATCATAATCCATCTTCAATAAGCATAGCTCTTCAACCTAACTAACTATCTAATTACCCTAATCTCTAAGTGAACCTACATTCATCCAAACTACCTTATCTTGGCATGGTTTATACAAACAAAAATAACACATTCATTTAAACACCATTATCTAGCCATCATTTGCACTTCTTGTGGAATATGCAAATGTTGTGCATTCACATGAAGATTATACTCTAAGACAAGAATAAAACCAAAATCATATGAATATATAAAAGAAATGTATTAGTGTACATGATCACTAGGCTAAATAATCAACATTTAATTACAAATCCCAAGTGCTACAAAGATGAACAAGTTTACATGGCTAGGGGTTGAAACCAACACCCTAGTAGAAGAGTTAGTTGCTCATGGTTGCCTTACACTCTTCCATTGATGAAGAAAGTGAAGCTTCTTGGTCTGGTTCAGCTTCTCCTCTTCCTCTCCCGAAGGTCTCTCCTTGGATAATCTGATGTGTGTTGAGAGATATGTGAGATGTGTGGCTTTTTGGTGCTTTAAGGCTTCCTTTTTCAACCTTGGGGCCCACCATATATATATATATATATATCAATATATATATCCCTTGTATCAAGAAGGTCCCCAAGGGTCTTGTTCAAGTCAGACAATCCCCCTAAGTCGTGCAAAAAGGGAGATTTTGTTGCAAGTGGGAGAGCAGGTGAGCAAGTGGGCAAGTGGCTTCTGCAGAATCTTGATCAATCGAGATTGGATCTCGATTGATCGAGATTTCGATCAATCGAAATGAGATCTCGATCAATCGAGATCTTGATTGATCGAGATCAACATCTCGATTGATCGAGATGCCTTTAGCTGCATTTTTGACTTTTCTCTTCAGCTGTAAAAAACCTTCAAACTTTGCTCCATTTACTACAATACCTGCAATACATCAAAAACACAAAAATACCGTAAACATATCTCGGTAATCATAAAAACGGAACTAACATAGGCAATAAAGAGGGTTCAAATGCATAGAATTGAACACTTATCAGTATCCCAATTACCTTCCTAGGGCGAGGATGCTATTGTTACCAAAACCCCGTCCCGGGGTAAGGGCATGGTTGTTATGCTTGATTTTCTAACGGGGCAAGGAAAGGTTAGCCAAACCCACCCCGTTGACATCCCTAGGAAGAAAACATAATCTATTGAGTAGAACACAGATGAAGAAAACCACCAATTCTAGCCATACAAGCCCATTAGTCAAGAAGAACAATGATACCTTTTAGAAGAACATCAAACAAAAAATGAATCCCATCTCTTATATCCAAGTAGTAGAAAAGATAGGAGGGGGGAAAAGGATCCTTCTTCCGAATTCCAAATATGGTAAACAAGACAATTGCTCAAGATATACATCCAATACATTACATGTTTCACTTACATTTACTAATTCAATGATTCACAATATAGTTCAAAGCAATAAATATGAATCAAGCAGATTCTTGCAAGATATCTAATACCAGGCATAAATTGCTGATTAGCATAAGTCTCAATATCAAAACACCTTACAAACAGAATCACTTTATAGTATCTAAAACCTTATAATTGAGCACAATCAAAACAAAGGAAGTCTCAATGGTGTAATGACCTCACCTTACACTATAGGATTCATAAAAACAGAACAAGCATGTGCTAGCAAAGAGGTTGTAGTCAGAGAAAAAGAAAAGCTGTTAAGAGATAAAACATTAAATCAATTAGAATTTAACATCTTATTAAGTTAAAGTGAAATTGAGATTATTGAAAGATATCTACTAATTCTAGAAAGTAGGAAAATAAGAGAGAAAACATCATTGTTATTCTCATTTTTCTCTTTCTGAATCCATACTTGAATCACAAGAGTTTGAACGCTAAACACATGCAAGAAGATCATAAAAGTAATAGTGGAGATAATAATATTACTTATCTAGCTATCATTTCACGTATTGGGCTTTTGTTACAATAAATAATTGGATGTTTTGTTAGGGGCCACTGGCCGACAAGCAGGAGAATGCAGGTCTAATTATAAATGCTGCCACTTTACACAAAATAATGGTGAGAGTTTATCTCCAGGCTTTTCCTATCAACACCTCGAGTAGGGCATGTAGGCAAGACTAGACTGGGTAATATATGTGTGTGTGTATTTGTTCTTTTTGAAGATTTTCTTTAATCCCAATCCTCCATTAGATTCACTAAGGTCTGTATATTCTGTTTCTTATGTTTTGGTTTCTACGTCTTGTTAGTAATTTCTCTCCTTTTCCATTTGACAAACACTTTGACCTTCCTTAAACGGTGCCAATTTTTTCTATTATACTATTGGACAAAATTGGATATATAGCCAAGTAAAAAATCTAGTTGCAATTCACATGCAGCAAAACACAAAAAGAAAAAACGATGAAAAAACCACAACTCCAGATACGATGTCTGTAATATGAATTTTAATTAAATGCATCTAAGCATTTTAAATAGCAAAAAATTGCTTATACTTAAAAATCCAAGTACTAAGTAATAAATAGGATGAACTTATAACAACAGATGAATATATAACTTAATGCCAGCATACATGATAAAATAAAATAAACAAAATTCAAAGCAAGTTTAAATTACTTTAAATTGATTACATATAAAGTAAACCTCTACCAAATGGAGTCTAACAAAATACCAAACACATTTCCAAAAAAAAAAATCAACAAAAATATTCACATCCTTTATATCAAACCCAAAAACCCTATTTCGTATTGAATATAGAGATCAGATACATGAGAATTAAATACATTAGAACCACATAAATATGTGAAGTGCCACTTGGAAAAAAAATGGTAGATTAAGAAATTAAGATTCCTTGTGTAAAGAGCATTAGTTCATTAATATAGCTATTTTATTTTCAGGATGATATCATAAATGTAGTTGGAACATGATATGTTAGGGGCATTAGTTTGTACATATGGCTGTTCTAATTCCAGGATGGTTTAGGCAAGCGTTTCAAGAGAATTTAGGCCAACATGCTCTCAATTTAGCTATTTGCATGACAAGGTAAGCTCGGAGACAGTGAATAAAATAAAAAAGGGTACTTTAAGCTCTTTTGCATGTGGAAAGAGAGCATCATTATTTTTTCCTTCTGTTATTTGCTATTTAAGTGATTTGGGGGCAGAAAGATCATAGATTGCAAAATCATATATTGCAAAACTTAAGAATTAAGGCCATTGCTGACTTGAGATTAAGTCTAATCATTCATATGGACGTTGAAAAATCAAATCATATGTTTTTGTATGACACTTAAAACAAGAAGTGAAATTTTTTTTAATTTACAAAAAGTAAGCCTAGAATTATCTTTTTCCAGCAAGAACCACATACATTTAAACCTCTAACACTCAACTTAAGAAAGCCTTATCATAACAGCACCTAGAGTAGCAGCTTGCAACTGCTACACCAATGAAACTACGACTCCTCGGCTGCATTTAAAAACAACATACTACATTTAACTAGCATCTCCCTAATTCAATTTCAAAAATGACAAAATTCATATTTTTTTAAATAGACAGTCGATAACCAGATATCGTGCCACACTGAAGACACTTGCATTAACCAAGTTTGATAGATAATTTATAAAAGCTTTTATTTATGAATAACTGATTTATAAAAACATGGAACTCTACAAACTTGTAGTGGGCATTTATATACTAGTGTAGGCAATCCAATAGAAGGTTCCAAGGTACTTTGCAAGCAGATCAAAACAACTTTGTTTATGTAACTTCTGATAAGATGACTTCGAATCAAATCCAATTATTTTGGCAGCCATAAAGAAAGACTAACTAAAATGAACAACTCTAGCAGAAATTACTGCTTTAATCAATTCCTAGCAAATTTCCATCTAAACATCTTGAGTTAAAAGGAAAATGAAAATGAAAATCTAGAAGACAGGAACCCCAACTTATTGGAATATCTCAATGAATGTATTTAATCTAAACCTGATCAAATCAACAATAAATAGCAAAAAGTTAGTAACCCATTCCAGTCAAATCCCCATTAAATCACTATCGTTGCCGGAAAACAATCAAATTATGTTTCTCATTAGCAGAAATGGCTGGAGATTTCAGAAATCCAAAAGCCAAATTCAATAAGAAGATCCTTAATCAGCTAATTAAAACACAGACTAGTTCAAAAACAACAATTCCAGCATATACAATTTAATTCTATATTAAAAACCCACATGCAAAAATCCATACTAAATAGACCCAATGAGTGAATCAAGCCCTACCCAAATCGAAACCAGAACACACAACAAAAATTGAGGGATAGTTTTTAGAAAAACAAGAAATTTCCACGGGAAGAATTTGCTATAAAGCTTCAAATAAAAACACATCCATATATAAGAAACCCACAAGCACAAACGCACACAGAACACTCTCAATAAATAAATCAATCCTAATCGAATTAAATAACACAAATTGAGAGATGAAAATATACACAAGAACAAGAAATTCCCACACAAACATCTTATTGCTGAGATTTAGATGGAAATGAGAAAGTTGATAAAACCCAAAGCCCAGATTCATGGAAAGACTGCAATCGATAAAAACTAAACTCTAAAAGTCCAAACAACTATCAATTGACACAGCTAAGAAATGGGTAAGAAAGAAACATTACGTTGAAGAGGAAGGGCCAAAGAGAGGGTTGTCTTTGAGAGGCTCAAAAGATAATCTCCCAAGAAATTTCGCCACGCAAGCACCTTTGAACCCAAGATTGTTCTTGGGGCAATTGTTGACATACATGATTCCACGATAGAAATGCCCGAACTCCTATCTCTGGAGATCTTTCTGCTTGGGTCAATCTCATCCATCCTAATACTGGATCAAGCCTGTAATTGAACAAGACGAGTCCCTTCCCCGAAACCCCTTGGCGATGTGGAAATAAACTGATATCAATGTCAGGTATCTCAAGAATGGGACTCTGCCGACAGAAATAGATAGAGATGTTGAAACCCGGTTCCTTGCGGAAACGAGGGATTACAACGAACATAGCAATACTGGCCACCACAATCATAGGGACCAACCATGAAGTCCATTGAGTTTCTGTGGATTCTACATAGAGAACGGTGACGGAGGAGACGATGGTGGTGAGAGGATCTGGGCAGAGAGTGCCGTAGACCTTTCGTATGAAACCTTATGACAATTGGTTCTCTCCATAGCCAAGATCTTGGTCTTCTTGTCAAAAAGTATCAGAAATAGGGCTTGGCCTTCAAATCGCCAGAGGAAGTTGTGCGAGAGGAGAGAGAAATTTTGGTGGGAAATGAGCAAAGTTGTTTTCAGCTTTGATTTTGTGTGATGCGATTAGTGAATAGTGCTTCCTTGCTACAGTGCTGACATGTAATTGGGCAGAAAATTTATCAAAACATAACACTATCATGAATTTTGGGCCCGTGTGGTTGTGTTTTTGTTGCAGGCCCACTATAGTAACTAAAATTATACTCAATACATGTTTGGTGAGATTTGTTTTGTTGTGCATAGTTCTGTAACATTTCAAATAAAGCTGCCCAAATACAAAATAGCCCCGGGCTGTTTTGCGGAGTTTTAGCATTGTAGCGGGCGAAGTGGTCCAACACAAATACTATAGCAGAGGACACAAAAAGCCCAAAATTCACAACAAGTATATAGGGCATTTTTGGTCGATCCTTCTCTCCTTTGTGATGGCAATTGAGCACAACTCACACTAGGTAACAATTCTGAGTCGCCGATCCATTCTCTCTCCTCTGTGGTGGCGATTGTGGCGATTCGCTACTCTTAAACCCTAGTTCGTGTTGAAGGAGCACAACTCGATCCAAGTGGACCAAGTAATGATTATGAGTTGTCGATCCATTCTCTCTCCTCTGTGGTGGCGATTGTGGCGATTCGCTACTCTAAAATCCTAGTTTGTTCGTGTTGAAGAAGCAGAATTCGACTGGTTCCTTTGGATTTCTGCCGTAAATTCAATCCACTTGTTGGATATACAAATAGGTTTAATTTATTTCATTTTATGGGTAATTATAGAACCGTTAGGATACTCGTTGAATGCTTTGTTTGATGTCAATAAATAGACAATCTTTACTTTTTAGGATCTCTCAACTATGTGCCACTTTAAGTCCCACCTATGAGAATGTTCAAAATTTCTTATTCCTTGCTGGATTGAAAACTTCTTTCTTCTTTGTTGTTGATCTATAGATGTTCATTATTTGGGGTATGCTTTTTCTGTGGAGTTGATGTATTCTTATGTTCATTACAAATTCTTGAGCTTTGAAAGTTATAGATTCACCGCATTCACATATTTTGTTTTGATGACTCTGTTTGGTTGCTAAAGAATTGAGTGAAAGAAAATTATTAGACATATGAATTCTTACTTATACTGAAAATGAAAAAAATGAACTCTTAATGTATAGATCTGGAAGAATTATTAGTTGACTTGATTATTAATTTATTTGAATGTAAAAATAACAAAACTTTTTTTGAGTTAAGTTTCCTTATGTTTTATCGAGAATCAAAACAATGAAAACTTTTTTGTATTTTACTGTAATATTTTAGAAATCCAATACTATATGGTTGATCAATCATTTTTTAGTTACATTTCTAAAATTTGTATTTGAATTGATGGGTCTTGGAACTGTTAATTGCAATGTTAATTGCTATTTGATTTACGTAATTAGAGGGTCTGATGTACCTAAATTCCAAGATTCTATTAGTGCTCTTTCTCTCTCTCTACTTCATCTCTACAACTCAATTTCTTTTAATTTTTGTACATCTTGTTATTTGATATTATTGGTTCTGAATTCGGGAGTCTTGCTCTTTAATTTACATCATTAGAATTTTTGATATACTCTTCCATCATGAACTGCTCGAACATTTTACTATTGGTCTTGAATACCTCCACTAGATTTTATGGAATCATATCATATATATATATATATATATATATATATATATATATATATATATATATATATATAGCGAGAGAGAGAGAGAGAGAGAGAGAGAGGTCTTAAACAGGAAACTGCAATAAAAAAACAGAATGGAATCAATGACTATAAACTAAAAATTTGAACGAATTTCGAGTGCGACAAAGTACAATAGTAAAAATATATCTAAGCATCTCTATCTCTCTCTCTCTCTCTCCTAATATATCTAAGCAGCTCTCTCTTTCTCTCTCTCCCCTTTCTGTCTCTAATCTAAATACTTATTTTTTTTTTACAAAAGTGATATTTCTTGTTACTTACTTTAGTCATGGAAAAGGTACAGAGCTAAGAGTGATGCTCATAGAGGGGAAGCCTCTACTCATAGGAGACAGAATGGGGTATGGTAGGCAGGTCAGGTTCAGTCATAGGGAAACCAGCCGAGGAGGCCTACTGCTATATTCAAAGGACATTGTTACGGGTGTGGTGAGTTAGGGCATTCAGCTAAATATTGCCCTCCCACTAATCAAGGACAACTTGGTCAGTAGGGACAGAGACAACAACCACCTTTGCTGGTACTACAAGTTCCACAAATTCAAGCTTAGCATCATCCACCTTTACACACACCACCACCGCCCACGGGGCAACCAGGTCAGCATATGCATTATGGGAGGGTCTACAACTCCATGCCATATGATGTGTAAGCTTCTCAGGTGATTGAGGGTATGTTTCTGATCAATGGTAGATTTGGCCGTGTTTTATTTGATACTGGTGCATCTTATTCCTTTGTATCTAGAGTATTTGCTAACTTATTTGGTATAGACATTTTGCTATATAGTTCTCCACTTACTATAGCTACACAGTTGGGGTTTAGTACGATTTTATGAGAACGATAGTCAGGTCCCTATAGACATTGGCAGACTCAGGTTCTTGGCAGACTTATTGATCTTGGATATGCATTTCTATGATGTCATACTCGGGATGAATTGGTTATCACATTAACATGCTCAAGTTAATTGCCATGATAAGAAATTTTTTTTTTGCTATGCCAGGTCAGGAAATGTATTTGATTGTTATGCCATAATCAAATGGAGGGTCTAGTACGCACTTGTTCTTTATCAATGAAGAGTCTCCAGAAGGAACAACAATATCTTCAGATTCCATTCCAGTGGTATGAGACTTTCTGGATGTATTTCAGGAGATCCCAAGGTTACTACCGAGTTGTGAGATAGATTTTGTGATAGATTTAGCTCTAGGCATTAGGCCTATTGCTAGGGCCCCATATAGAATGGCACCTGTGGAAATGAGGGAGCTAAAGGATCAGATTCAACAACTTCTTAGTCAAAAATTTATTCGTAGGAGTACTCCACTGTGGGGAGCATTGGTGTTGTTTGTGAAAAAGGAGGATGGGTCTCTTCACCTTTATATTGACTACAGGGAATTTAATAAGGTCACAATTCGCAACAAGTACCTGTTGCCTAGGATTGATGATCTGTTCAATCAGTTGAAGGGAGCCACCTACTTCTCGAAGATAGATTTGAGATTTGTGTATCATCAGCTTCGAGTTAGGGAGTAGGATGTACCGAAGACAGCCTTCCTTACCAGATATAGGTTGCATGAGTTTCGAGTTATGCCTTTCGGGTTAACAAATGCCCCAGTTGTCTTCATGGATCTAATGAACAGAGTGTTCAGGGTCTACTTAGTTCAGTTTGTTATTATTTTCATTAATGATATTGTGGTTTATTCTAGGTCAGAGGAAGATTATGCCAGACATCTTCATTTCATTCTACAGACACTGAGAGATCATTAACTATATGCAAAGTTTGAGAAGTGTGATTTCTGGTAGAGGGAGGTGAAGTTCTTGGGTCACGTAGTATTTGAGAAAAGGATAGCGATCGATCCAAGTAAAGTATCAAAGGTTTTGGAGTGGGGACAGCCTACCTCACCTTTAAAAATTCACAGCTTTCTTAGGTTGGCTGGTTATTATCGTCAATTTATTCAGGTTTCTTTAAGATTGCTAGCCTACTCACCGATTTCACTAAAAAGGGTATGTCTTTTGTTTGGGATGACTCTTATCAGGTGGTGTTTGACGAGTTAAAGAACTTGGTATTCACCGATGCGTCATTGTAGGGTCTGGGATGTGTGTTGATGTAGGAGAAGAGGTTGATATCTTATGTTTCACGTAAGCTTAAGCCTCATGAGCTTAATTACCTGACTCATGATTTGGAGTTGGCAGTCATGATTTTTGCTTTGAGGATTTGGAGGCATTACCTTTTGGGTGAGACTTTTAAATTGTTTGGCGACCACATGAGTTTACAGTATCTATTCTCACAGAAGGAGCTGAATATGAGACAGCGCAGGTGGTTGGAGTTAGTGAAAGATTATCATTTTTCCATCTAGTAACACACAGGGAAAGCGAACGTAATAGCTAGTACACTTAGTCGCTAACCCTATGCTAGTCTTTTCGCTCTATTTGAATCAGAGTGGAATGACTGAGCAACATTGATGCCTTAGCTGATGCCTTTGTAGCATGTGTAGTGGTTACACCTGCTATCATTCGGAAGGTAGTTATAGATCAGCTTATTGACCCACAGTGTGTAGAGTGGCTGACTTGAAATCTGGAGAGGTACTATTTTATACAGTGATATAGATGGAGGATTGAGGTACAAGGGGCGGTCAGTGGTCCCCCTCACAATGATGACTTGAGGAGGGCAGTGATGAGTGAGGCCTATAGTTCTCACTTTTTGGTACACCTGGGAGGGGATAAGATGTACCAAAACATAAAATGATAGTTTTGGTGGGCAGGTATAAAGAGGGACATTGCTATATTTGTCTTCAAGTGTAGCACATGTTAGATGATCAAGATTAATCATGAGAGATCGCCAGGATCTTTGCAGCCACTGCTTATACCAGAGTGGAAGTGGGAGAGCATCTCCATGGATTTCATCATGGGACTTCCCACCTCATAACAGAATCATGATGCTATTTGGGTGATAGTGGACAGGTTGACAAAATCAGCCCATTTCTTACCCGTACGCTCAAGTTACACCTCAGAGCAATACACAAAGCTTTACATTGTAGAGATAGTGAAGATTCATGGCGTGCCTTTGTCCATTATATCGGATAAGGATTTGAATTTTGTATCAGGGTTTTGGGAGAGTTTTTAGTAGGCTATGGGTACAGCTCTGCATCTTAATACAACCTATCACCCTTAGACTAATGGTCAAACTAAGAGAGTTAATTAGATTTTGGAGGAAATGTTGCGAGCATGTGTACTCGACTTCAAAGGTATTTGGGAGAGTTACTTGCTGCTAGTTGAGTTTTCCTATAACAATAGTTATCAAAAAAACTATTGGTATGGCACCATTCGAGGCTTTGCATGGCCACCCGTGCAGGTCACCGGTATGCTGGTTGGAGGTTGGAAAGAATAGATTCTTGGGTCCTAAGTTTATTTAGGACACATAAGAGAAAATTGCTCTCATTAAAGACCGTATGTGGATTGTGCAGAGTAGACAGAAGAGTTATGCAAATCAAAGAACTCAAGCACTAGAGTTCAAGGTAGGGGATCAGGTTCTACTCAAGGTTTCTCCCATAAAGGGAGTAATGCAGTTTGGGAGAAAGGGAAAGTTAGCACCTCATTTTGTAGGTCCTTTTACAATTACGGACAGGATTGGGGCGGTAGTGTATAGACTGGCATTACCAGACACGATGCACAAGGTGCATAATATTTTTCATGTCTCTATGCTGTGGAAATTCCTTAGAGATGAGGATATTTACCAGCACATTGATGTTGGAGAGATTGAGTTGTAGCCAAGTGCAACATATATGGAACAGCCTTATTATATTCTTGATCGTAGGGACCAGGTTCTTTGTTCTAAGAGTATTCCATTAGTTCGAGTTCAGTGGAGCCACCACAATGAGGCAGAATTCAATTGGAAAAAGGGTGGATAAAATAAAAGCAATGTTTCCAAAGCTTTTTCTTTAGGTATGGGGTGAATTCCGAGGATAGAATTCCTCTTTTTAGGGGGGGGGGGGAGAATGTAATACCCCGTAAATTTTGAGGAAATTTAAATTGGGTTTCAATTATTTAATTGGGTTTTATTTATTTATTTATTATTTAGTGGGTTTTAATTTTTTAAATGGTTTTAGTTAAAATTTTGTCAATGCTTGTTTTATTTGTTTAATGTGGATGTTTGAATTGTTTCTAAGTGTTGATTGATTTTAATTGTGAGTGAAATATTTGTTTTAAATGAATTTTTTTTCTTTTAAATAAAATATATGGGTTTTTGGGTTGCAAGTTCTTTAATTTTTAATTTTTCTCAGGTTGGGCTAGACTGTTGGGTTGGGCTATATATATATATATATTATTTATAGGTGGGCTAAGTATTTTATATTTATTAATATAATTATTTAAGAATTTTTATTTTAGTTTTCTAGAAAGAAAATTAAAATAAGAGAGAAAAAGAAAAGGGGGTTAGGGTTTCTGTCGTTTACACGTACAGAGACCGAAAGAGCGTAGACGCAAGTGAGAAGGGAGAGAAGAAGCGATTCATCGGGACGAGTTCGTGTTCGCCAAAAAGGCAAGTTCGAACCTTTATATTTTTTTATTATGTATATATATATGTTGCTTGTATACGTATATTCATGTATTTAATTATGAAATTGTATGATTATGCATGCTAAGAATGATTCTGTGGATTAAACATGAAGAATCTAGGGGTTTAGTACTATTATAGGGTATTTTTCCATATATATATGCATGTATATATGACTGTATAGGCGGGTGTGTATATATATATATATGAACATGAAATTGGGTTTAATGCATTCATCATTTTTGAAGGTTTTTGTTCCAATTAATAGGTAGATCTCGCTTTTCCGGACAATTCTTGAAAGTTTGGTTGCGAACCATTGGGTAGATTGATTGAGTTTAAAATTTTAGAATTTTCAAACTTGAAATTGGGCGTTTTTGATTTAGGCTGTGAGAGGGGGTGATTTTGGTACCAATGTGTAGCATAGATCGGGATAAGTTAAATGGTATATTCATACGCGCAATTCGGTGCCCAGAAGTGGCCGTAAAGTTTCGGCTCCATTGTTGAACGTGAGTTGCAGGAAGAAGGAAAAGAAAAGAAAAAAGAAAAAAAAAGGAGGAAGAAGAAAAGGGGGATAGCGCCCCCATGCGCACCGCCGGCACGTGGGGGCACTTACCGAGGGCGGCAGTAGCCCCACTCACTCGGGGCCCTCCTCTTGGCCCAATTTGGGCCAGTCCGGGGTATTTTTATTTTTTTAAAATTTTAAAATTGATTTTTAAAATTGAAAAATTGGAAAAATAGTTTTTAAAATTGTTTTTAAATTCCAAAAAATTCTAAAAAAATTTGGGTAATCTTTTGGGGACAGAATGCACTTGGGTTTTAAATATCCAATCAAAATGGGGTTCCCTTGTGGTTTAAGTAGTATAAAAAATGTGCCTTAAAGTAGGATTTTTATTTTCTTTCGTGTTGGAAAATTTTTCAAATTTCTGAAAAATTCTAGAATAATTAAGTAGGGTTCTTAGGAACAGAATAGGTCCAGAAACCTAGATTAGAGTTAGGTTTAGACTCCCTCGATGATTTAGGTAAGTTGGAAGTTTGGTTGTGTGCTTGCTTATATAATTAGTGGTTGTATTATTTTTATTCCCTTAATTGTATTCTTTGAAATTATAACTATTCATGATATACTTGATATAATTTTGATTGTTTATGAGTTATTTTATTGTGGTGATTAAACTTTTGTTAAATTAAATTATTGTGCTAAGTAGGTTAGATCTTTTGTTTTGGTTTAATAGGTTAGTTGTAGAGGCATGTAAGGATTGCCTGGGGGCATGTCAGGATTGCCAATACCTAATAAGGTATCTAGGGTTAGTTAGGGAGGCATGTAAGGACTGTAAGGGGACATGTTAGGGTTGCCAATACCTAATAAGGTATTTGTGGATAGTATAGGAGGCATGTCAGGATTGCCTAGTTTAATAAGGTATTATATTTGTGCCTTTGATTTGAACTTAGAAATAGGTTCTACACTTGTGTGATAGGGGTTGAATTGGGATGTTATATAGGACGACTTCTATTCGGAGACATGAGATAGATAAGGAAATTATTGTATATGATTATATATATATATATATTGGTTGTCCCTCATATAGAGGGTATGTATATCGCTTCTCTAATTGGGTTGTAGTACTAGAGAGAACTTGCTTGTGGGTTTAACCCACTTTGTTGATATTTCAGGTTCGAGGCTGGTTCCACTACGAGGATAGAGTCTTGGGTTAGTTGATTATGGCAGACATCTCCTCTCATCAGTTTTCAAATTAGGAACCCATTCTCTTCTTAATGTTCAGCATATGAACTTTATTGAGACATTGGCTATTTTGTTATTTAATTTATAGTAATAACTCTTGTTCCTTCTGGTTAAGGGGTCCTTGGGTTACAAGACTTCCAAGTTATATTGTCAGACATGTACTTTATTTACTTAACATTTTATTATTTCAGATGGACTTTCTATTCTACCTTAAAATTTGTATTCTATGCTTGTTGCTATCAGTTGTAAATATCTCTCAAGTTTTGTGTGTTAGACAGGCCACCGCATGCGCAAAATTTTGTAGGGGGTATTTCAATATCTCTAACATTTTCCTCCACGCCTAAACTTCTTATATGGTTTTCATTTAGCAATTTCTCAAAATAGCTTTCCCATCTTTCTTTAATTTCATCGTCCTTTACTAAAACCCGTGAATCTTCACTCTTAATACATTTAATATGGCTAAAATCTCTAGTTTTCCTCTCCCTTAGCTTCCCAAGTTTATATATATTCTTCTCCCCATCTTTTGTACCTAGTTTAGAATAGAAATAGTCATATGCTCTATGGTTTGCCTCACTTACAACTTTCTTAACTTCTTTATTTGCTTTTTTGTATTTGTTAGAGGTTTCACTATTCCTAGTTTTTTTGCCAAATTTTATAGCATTAAACAACCGAATCAAAACAATTCCTTCTATTGACATACAATAGAAACCATTTAACCACATACACATATGATTGCAAGGAAAAGAAAAAAAATTAAATAAATAAATAACTAGATACAAAAAGTCCCAACATAATGAAAGCCTGCTTGCTAATTATATCACAAGTGTAGCTAAACCTAGCTCTAATCGATGATTCCATGCATATTCTGCCCTAAAAAGGCACACATAATTTTCTGGCATTTTTTGGAATTTATTGGTAATTTAAAATAGTTTTTCCTATTTTCTACATTTTAAACAAATGTTTTAAAAAGAAAAAAAATACTTTTACACACTTACTGGCCAGAGGTTGGGCTCGGCGAGTGGGAATGGACCACCATTTTTTGGATCTCGGTCGGCCACCGGAAAAAGGGCACACATGCCCCCATGCGCCTACAATGCGTGTGAGTATTGTGCTGCCCTGCGCTAGGGCTCCTTCTTCCTCAGCACCCCCTATTATGCAGCGCGCACCAGCCCCCCTCCGACCACCATCCCCCTCATTTTATACACCAAACTTCTACTCTTCATCTAAGCTTCCTATTGGCACAAAAATCTCCTTCATCCATGGCCTAAATCAAAAATCCCCAATTTCAAGTTTCTAGAGTTCTTAATCTAAAACTTTAAATTCTATCAAATTTCTCAACAATCTACATCCCAATGATCAAGGATCATTCACAGAGGTCAAATGAACACATTGTTCGGATCACATTCCATCAAACACAAATTTAAATGTTCATATACGAATAAACATATATGCATATATATGTACACACACACCTATATATCGTTACACTAACCTTTCACATGAATTTACATATGTATTTAAATAGAATTCCATACCATTATACATGTTCATACATAAATCCATATATATATACATGTATACATATACAATCAAGCAACATAAACATTAATCTATGTTTATAAGCACAAAGGGGAAGTGTAGAAAATGAACTTGCCTTATGATCTGAACATTAAATCGCTCCTCTCCCTCCTCTCTTGCGTCTACTATTCTCTCGCTCTTTGTACATGAAAGCGACATAACCCTATTTCTTTTTCTCTTTATTTTTGTTTTTCTTTTAGAATTACCAATATAATTACTAAAAAAGAAAAAAAATAACAATTATAAATATATATATATATATAAATATATATATATATATATATATATATATATATATATATATATATATATATATAGACCAACACCTAAATAATTATAAAACAACCTATATAGCAATGATCTAGCCCAACTCCCCCTAGCCCAATTCTGAAATAAAATTTAATAAAAATAAAAGAAATACAATACTATGGTCCAGCCCAAAAAAATAAAAATACCCACCTATTTTATTTTAAATACAGGCAACCAATCACTTGGCATCATATAAATCAAACTTCTACATTAAACATACAACAATAGACTTTAACAAAATTTACCTAAAACATTTAGCATTTAAACAAAAAAATAATTTAAACAAATAGAGCATTTAGCAGTTAAAACACACAATAACAATTTAAATAAATAAGAAGCACCCAAATTAAATAACCTCAAATTTACGGAGTATTACAATTCCCAATTGGAATCGGTAGACCTTTGTTCTCTCTAGCCTTAATTGCCAGTGGTGTGTTTTTTTTAGCCATTTCTCTGCCCATTATTGGCCTTAATTGTCGAAGTTGTGATTCATTGCTGAAACTATTTTCTTCTCTTGTTCTCCTAATTTATTCATCTTTTCGCATATAACTAAATTCTCTATCCTTCTATTCAAATAGCCTACCATGATGAAAAAATCAGATGCCTCTGCCACCACCGTCACCCAAAACACCACAAACACTCAAAATCCAAGTCCAAATCCCAGAGAATTCCAGAATATTTCTGCCTCATTCAAACTTAATGGAGGAAATTATATTGAGTGGTCACAATTGGTGAAAACATACATGAAAGGAAAAGGAAAGTTGAGCCACTTGCTTGGATAAGAGGTAAGCAAGAATGTGCCGAAGTTTGATATCTGGGATCAGGAGGCTTCTCAAATCATGTCCTGGCTATGGAATTCGATGCAGCAAAAAATTAGTAGAACTTGTATGTTCCTTTCTACACCTAAAGAGATTTGGGAGGTTGTTGGTCAGACATACTCTAAGGTTAGAGATGCTGCTCAAATTATGAACTTAGGACTAGGATTCACAATACCAAGCAAGGTACCCTCTCTATGATTGAATATTATAATTTTATACGTGGTTTATGGCTTGAATTAGACCAATATCAGAATTTAAAATGGAGTGTAACAAAGATACTACTATGTATCAATAATTTATTGAAAGAGAGAGTTTCTGAATTTTTGGCTGGTTTGAGTAATGATTTTGATAAGATCAAATTCCAAATCCTTGGTAAAGAGATACTTCCTTCTTTGAGGGAAGCTTTTTCAATTGTTAGGGGTGAAGAAGGCCAAAGGGTTGTTATACTAGACCAAAACTCCTTGGAAGGCTCAACCTTGGCTGTTGTTCATCCCCGAACCAATACCACTACAACTGCTGCCCAAACAATGTGTATAGCTGCCACTGCCACAACAGCAAATTTAGGAAGGAACGAGGGTAGAAGACCAAGTGACAAGGACTCACAATGTTGCACCTATTGCCGAAAGTTGAGACATACCAAAGAGACATGTTGGCAACTCCATGGAAAGCCACCAAATGTTCCTGGGAGATGGAATGAAGGCCGAGGAGGAAACAGGGGTACAAACCTAGGCTAATCTTGCCAACATAGAAGAAAAACCCATAGATAGTAATGTTAGTCAAGAGGGAGATTTGAACAAAGAAGAAGTAGGAAAATCGAAGCAATTGCTATCACGACTTGAAAAACCGGGTGGGGCAGCATGTTTTGCTTAGACGGGTAAGTACTCTCTTGCCTTGAATGCCTTAAAAGAATAGTTTTTAAGCCCCTTGGTCATAGACTTAGGAGCTTCGGATCATATGACCAATTTTTCAAGATAGTTTTCAACCTATAGCCCATACCCTAGAAATAAAAAAATTAAAATAGCAGATGGAACCTTCGCCACGATATCTGGTCAAGGAAATATTTCCTTGACAAAATATATCATCCTTGAAAATGTCTTACATGTTTCGAAACTCTCTGTTAATATGTTGTCTATCTTTAAGATCACCAGAATTGCTCTATGAATTTTTCATCCTTTGAATGTGGTTTTTAGGAACTTCATACAAGGAAGATGAATGGACGTGCTAGAAAGGAGGGCCTGTACTTCGTGGAAGCTGAAAGTGGCATAGTTGGCACAACTCCTCTTTCCTTTTTGTTTGAAAGTTTCGCATCAAATAAGACTTAAGTTTGGTTGCTTCATTTCCGTCTTGATCACCCACCTTTTCCTTTGTGAAAAAGAATGTTTCCTAGTGTGTTTGAAATACTAGATGTTCAAAATTTTCATTGTGATGCCTATGAACTTGCTAAACACCATCGAGTGTCTTTTCCTTTGAGCAATAAAAGAAATTATGTTCCTTTCAGTATGATTCACACAGATGTTTGGGGACCTACTAGGGTCAAAATTATTTTTGGGGCAAAGTGGTTTGTGTATTCGTTGATGAGTGTAAGAGTGTTACTTGGGTTTACCTTATGAAGCAAAAATTGGATGTTAGTACCATATTCCCTATTTTCCAGAAAACGGTGAGCACCCAATTTAATACAAAAATTCAAACTCTAAGATTTGATAATGGGAGAGAATACTTCAACCAATACATATCACCTATCAGCATACTTACAAAAAGAGGGCATTTTTCACCAATCTTCCTATAATGATACCCCATATATAGCAGAATGGGATAGTTGAGCGAAAAAATAGACACTTGTAAGAAGTTACAAGAGCCTTAATTTTCCAAATGAATGTCCCTAAGATTTATTGGGGGGAAGTTGTACTTACTGCTGCTCATCCTATAAACAAGTTACCCTCTTGAGTTCTAGATTTCAATACACCCATGAGTCAATTTATTCATTTTTACCCACACTTTGATGGTTACAGTCATATCCCTCCCAAAAATTTTGGTTGTGTGGCATTTGTTCATGTATATACTCACCAAAGAACAAAACTTGACCCTAGAGCCCTTCGATGTGTGTTTGTCGACTACTCTCCAACAAAAAAGGGATATAAGTGTTATCATCTAGCTTCTAGAAATTTTCTTGTGTCTATGGATGTCACTTTTAATGAGCACCAACCTTTTTTCTCTCAACCTTATCTTCAGGGGGAGTCATTTGTAGTAAGATAAGGAGTTTTTTCCTTCTTTTTTTTTCCAGATCTGTACCCTCTATCTTTTGATCCCTCTAAAATAGTGTCTGTAGCTATACCTGTGAGTTCTGAGAGCTTCCCAAATCCACCTGTGCTTAATCTCTCCGAGTTACACCTACTCGAGTCCATGGAACCTCAGTCTATTCAATAGAGAGAGAGAGAACCATGCTACACCACTCAAAGTGTACTCCAAAAGGATACAATCAATTCCAGAACCACTAACTGCTGCTCCAATTATTAAGTCTGAAGAAGGTACTGAGAAATAACTTGATTCTAATTCTAATGAGTTTAAAGATCTCCATCTGCCCATTGTTGTTAGGAAAGGTAAAAGACATTGCACCCAACATCCTTTAACTAACTTGGTTTCATTTTATAATCTTTCTACATCTCACAAAGCATTTGTTACCAAGCTTAACTTCATTGATATACCTAAAACTATTCAAGAGGCACTAGGGAATGAGAATTGGAGGAAGACTATGCTAGAAGAGATGAGTGCGCTGAAAAAAAATAACACTTGGGAGATTGTTGATCTTCCTGCGAGAAAAAATAGGTTGGATGTAAATGGATATTTACCATGAAATATAGGGCGGATGGGTCACTTGAGAGGTATAAGGCAAGATTAGTGGCTAAAGGCTATTCTCAGACTCACATGATAGTTTACCAGGAAACCTTCACTCTAGTAGCAAAAAAGAACACTATTCGTATATTGTTATCTCTTGCTACTAACTTTGGTTAGCCTTTGCAGCAGTTTGATGTAAAAAATGCATTGTTTCATGGAGATTTAGAGGAGGAGGATTATATGGAGATACCATCTGGTCTAGAAGGAAATTTCAAAGGGAACAAAGTTTATAGATTGAAGAAGGCTTTATATGAACTTAAGTAGTCACCTAGAGCCTGGTTTGGGAGGTTAGCTAAAGCAATGAAGAATTTGACATATACCCAGAGCCAAGGGGATCATACTTTGTTTGTTAAACACTCTGGTCAGGGTAAAATAACTGCTCTCATTGTGTATGTTGATGGCATTGTTGTAATAGGGGATGATTTAGAAGAAATAGGGAGATTGATGGAGAGACATGCAAAAGAATTTGAGATTAAAGACCTAGGAAGACTTAAATACTTTCTAGGAATTGAAGTTGCTCGGTTAAAAGAGGGAATAGTAATTTCATAGCAGAAGTATATATTAGATCTCCTTAGAGAAATTGGGATGTTGGGGTGTAGGCCGGCGAATACTCCTATTGAGGTTGGTCGCAAGCTTGATGAAGGAATGAACAGTGCTCTAGTTGAGAGGGAGATGTATCAACATTTAGTGGGTAATGGGTAAACTAATCTACTTATCGCATACTAGGCCTGATATAGCTTATGATATGAGTGTGGTAAGCCAGTTTATTCATAATCCAAGGAGATACATGTGGAGGCAGTTATTCGAATACTTAGATACTTGAAGTTAACTCTCGGTAGAGGCAGCTTGTTCCAAAATACTAGAAGAATGGCACTTGAAATTTATATAGATGCTGATTAGGCAGGGCTAGTTACAGATAGAAGGTCGACATTTGGCTACTGTACTTTTTTGGGAGGGAATTTGGTGACTTGGAGGAGTAAGAAGTAGTTTGTAGTTGCCAGGTCTAGCATAGAAGCAGAGTCTTGAGCTATGGCACATGGGCTATGTGAGCTCCTTTCGATAAAGATCATACTTAGTGAGCTTAGAGTGAGCTGGGAAGGTCCAATAAAGCTCTATTGTGACAACAAATTGACTATAAGTATAGCTCACAATCCAGTTCAACATGACCGAACTAAGCATGTTGAAGTTGATCGCCATTTTATCAGGGAGAAGCTGGATAGTGGGTTAGTATGCACTCCCTACATATCCTCAGAAAGACAGTTAGCCGACATATTAACCAAGGGACTTGCAGCTCGACCATTCCAATCTAACACAAGAAAGTTGGAAATGAAGAACATTTACTCACCAACTTGAGAGGGGGGGGTTGGAGAATATGTGCATTAAAGGGCTAGATTACATGACCCATACATGCTGTGATAGAGCCTGGATAGGCTGGATATTTCCTTTTTTGTAGTTTCCTTTTCTTGAATAGTTGACTTTATTTGTTTCTTGTAATTAATGATTTCCTAGAATAGGGTAGTTTCCTTTTCCTTTTCCTGGAAAAAGCTATCTAAATATCTTGTAAAAACTCATTCAATGATGATAATATTTTTTCTAGAAACTCTTCTTTATTTACAATTTTTTCATGATTCAATCTCATATCTGATTTCTTGAGAAGATGAAAATGTAATATAATTTTATTAAGTTATTATTACTTTTATATATGCTAAGCCATATAGTATTTTATAGATAAACTAATTAAAATATAATATGATGTTAAGTTATATTAATAATGAAACAATAGTTGGTGTTGACTAGCATGTTTACCTCCCAAAAAAAAAGGAAGAAAAAGAGAAATAAAATGGATACTAGCATGTTTACGGTCAAGGAATGAACATATCATCTATCCACGATGCTTTATGACCACATGAGTTGGGATTTTCTGATATATCTTTTGGAGAGGATGGGGTTTGGTGAGAGATGGAGGGGATGGATCCAATTCTATATTTCTATAGTGAAATTTTCGGTGATGGTCAATGGGTTCCCTTCTGGTTTTTTTGGCAGCTCCAAAGGGTTGAGGCAGGGGGATCCCCTTTCCTCTTTATTATTGTGATGGAGGCATTTAGTAGACTAATGAGGTGAGAGATTGATTTGGGCTTCTTTAGAGGGTTCAGGGTAGGTAGGGATCCGCTCAACCAGATGGAGATTTCTCACTAGCTCTTTACAGATGACACCATAGTGTTCTGCGATGCCGATGTAAGTTAGCTGAGGTACCTGAGTGGGGTCTTGATGTGCTTCCAAGTGGTTTCGGGGCTAAAGGTTAATCTAGGGAAAAGTGAGGTTATGCTTGTGGGAGTGGTTCAACAGGTTGAACACTTGGCTCACATTTGGGATGCAGAATGGGATTCTTTCTGATGACCTATTTGGGACTTCCTTTGGGTACCCAAGTGTGGAGAGGGTCTTCTTGGGACCCAGTGGTGAAGAGGTTTGAGAGGTGCTTGGCTGGTTGGAAGAAACAGAACTTATCGAAAGGGGGGTGTCTGACTTTGATGAAGAGTACTTGACAGGTGTCTGAATTTGATGAAGAGTACTCTGTCAAGTCTTCCTACATACTTTCTTTCTTTGTTTCAATTTTTTGCCTTAGTGGTGGAAAATATAGAGAGACTTCAACAAAAAAATTTTTGGGGTGGTATGGAATATGAGTTCAAATACCATCTTGTTAATTAGGAGCATGTTTGTAAGCCGATCCAGTTGGGTGGCTCAGAGATCAGGAGATTGGGGCCCTTCAATAAGGCTCTTTTGGGGAAGTGGTTGTGAGCCTGTTGAGGTTTGGGGTGGAGAGGCAAAGTTTGTGGAGAAGGATTATCTCTTGTAGATTTAGAGAGAAAAGGGGAGGTTGGTGCTCCTTGGAGGTGAGGACCCCAAGCGGGGTTGGTGTTTGGTGGTTTATCCAGAAGGGGTGGATGAATTTTCTAAACATATTTGTTTTAAGGCTCGAGATGGCAGGGATATTCGCCTTTGGGAAGACTTTTGGTGCGATGACTGTTAATTGGTTGGCCTTTTCTTAAGACTTTTTTGGATTGCTTTTGATAGGTATGTCTTGCTTGTCGACTGTTATCGTCTCGATAGCGGTAGGATGACTTGGGATGTGCGCTTCATGAGGCATTTTCAGGATTAAGAGTGTAGAGACCGTGACCAGTTTTGGCCGATTTCCATTTTTCATGTCATAATTGCTATAAATGCATTTTGAGTGATGATTAACATGTTTTTGAGTGTGGCTGAGTGAGATTCAGTCATTCTCATGGCTAATCTTCTCTCTTTAACATTTCCCTCTTCTCTTCTCTCCCTTTTTTCTAGATTTTGGTTAGCTTTAGTGGTGATTCGGGTTTCGTCGAAGAATGGAGATACGTAGGGGACGACACGAGCTTCAGTTTGAACCGAACAAACACGAGTTCCAGCAAGGTAGACATCACTAGAATTTTGGTGAAGTGCTTAGAAGGATTTCAATTTCGAGGTAGGAGTTCTCCTTCTTGCTTAGATGTCGATTCTAGGGTTTCAGGTAAAACAGTGGGAGGTGAGGTTATGTATTGCATGATTAAGAGTGGTGAGAGCGGTGGGAGGTGGGTCTCCCCCTTACCTTGAGTCTCTTGTATACAAATGATATGTATCTTATAGTATACATGATATGAGGGTAAATGCACAAAAATGTGGAAGGATAGAGCATATATGCTTATGTGCCTAAATGTGATGTGCATATGTAATGAAGTGCATTTGTGTAACATATATGTTTATGTGTTGATATGGGGAGTGTAAATGCATGCAAGCCAATTGTTGTAAATGTATGCATGGTATGTAGCATGACTAAATTGTGCTACTTGGTGATTTTTAGCATATGTGAATAGTATGCTAGGATTTACATGTATAGGTGATTATATGTGTGGTTTGAGGAATGGGATGCATACTATGTGTTTGTGACAACTAGCTTATGCATTATGAAATATGAACTTTATATGATTGATCATTATGTGTTCAAAATGCATGTATGGGGTCGTTGTGAGGAAACGGGGGGAAAGTGGTCTAATCACCTTTTGTCAAATTATGCTCAGTGGCGGTTCTAAATGGTCTAACCACTTTGAACCATCTAGTACTTGGTGACAGTTCTGAAATAGTCTAATCACTTTGAGTTAAATTATGGTTGGTGGCGGTGCTGAAATGGTCTAACCACCTGGAGCCAATTAATACTCGGTGACAGTGCTGAAATGGTCTAATTACCTTGAGTAGACATATATATGGTGATGGTTTTGAAATGATATATTCACCAATGGGCAAACCAAAATATTGCCCCAGGAGTACGACACTGGCGGTGTAGGTCAAAGTTGTGGAATGGTTGTGGGAGGCGTCCCAGGTCATATGATTGGTCTAAATTATATTAAGGTATCAGGTTGAGTCTGAGAGAGATAAGGTTATGATTTTGCTTACATGGTTATTTGTGAATCATACTATGTGTTTAATGCATTCCTTTAAATTGCATGTCTTATGAATGAACATGGTATATGCTGGATGATACGTGTAATATAGTGACATTTGAGATGTAGGTTGGTGTCGAGTCAGCACCTAGGTGGGTTGGTGTATCTCTACTGAGCCGCTGTGGTGCTCACCCCTTTTTTCCTAATCTTTTTACAAATAAGATACGCATAACGGACAAGAATTGAGTGATCAAGCGAAGTCCCTTGTAGCATTTTTGCTTATTTTGGGATATTATAGATATGGTTATCCGTGTCGGCTTGTGGCACATTGACTTACACTTTCATTGTAGTTATAGATGAATTGTAATGTTTTTGGATTATGTCCATGTAATTCATGAAATGACTATGGACTTGTGGCACGTGACTTTGTAGTAATTGTGGTTACATCTGGATAATATGTAACTTGCTTGTATTTGGACTACGTTGTGTAAGGATGTTGAGAAGGACTTGTAAATTATAAACTTGTTTATGAAATGGATGGTTGGTACATTTTCATGAGATGTATGAACCAAATGCGTGTTTTGGAACATGTAAGTTGAGTTGAACTCCTTAAGCTTTTGAGCTTATAAATGTAATTCTCTTGAGGTTGTGAACTTAGAGAATTATGTATGAGAGATGTATGATTTGGATGGACTGTATGATTCAAGATGTAAGAATGAAGAAACTATGCTTCATTCATATGTTGGGTAATGCATTGATGTTTATATATGGATTTGAGGGCATTAGGATGCGATTTGGATGTGGTTTGGATGCCAAATAAGAGGTTTCATAGTTGGTGGGAAAGTTTCAGAAGTATAAAATTATGGCCCCCAGCCACCTGGAAGTTCCCGAGACTTCAAAACCTTGATTGGGCATGAAACTAGATGTCTGGAACTAGTTTCAGACGTCTTAAAATAGTTTCAGAAGCCTAAAAGAATTTCCAGACACCTGGAAGTTCCTATGTGCGCTATTGCTTGATGTCACAACTTCGACGGGGCATAACTTTCTCGTTAGAACTCCGATTGAGGTGATTCTTTTTTTAAAATCAAGTATTTTTGAATGATATTTCAATTAGAATAAGTTTTATTTCATTATTTCAACTACAAAAATATTTTGAGTGTCAGAACTTAGGGGACTCGTGTGTGCGAATTAGTTTAACATTGACTGGTCACCCCATTTCCCCCACTCTACACTGGGCATCAAAAAATGGGGAATGATAGATAGTTAGAGGTGATTGGATAGGTATGTGAGGCCAAGTGTGGGGCCCATTGGGATTGGTTGATGTTGCGTTGCACACTTACATGAGTGTGCACGTAATTAAGCTTCCGCAAAAATGGAGAGTTAAGATGGTCCATTGGGGTTTAATGGATGGGTTCACCCTTGATTTTTGGGAGTCAAAAATTGGGGTGTGACACGGAGCTTGAAGATTCTTTTGGGTTCTTGAAGTTGGTGTATTGCCAGGAGGTTAGCAGAAGGTCTGATTCCCTAGTGTGGGTGCCTTCAGCTCAAGGGAGATTTTGTGTCCGTTCCTTTTACAGGAGGCTAATAGGTGCATGAGGGCCTAATTTCCTATGGAAAGCAGTGTGGTGTTCCAAGGCCCCCCTCAAGGTGGCCTTCTTTGTTTGGACTGCTGTCTTGGGAAAGATCTTGACTTTTGATAATTTGAGGAAGAGGGGTCATATCAGAATCAATTGGTGCTGCATGTGTAAGAGAGACGAAGAGTCGGTTGATAATCTTTTATTACATTGCCTTATGGTCCGAGACTCTTGCAGTTTGCTTTTGGGACTTTTTGGGGTCCAATGGGTTATACCTCGCTCCTCTAAAGGTTTGATTGAGGCTTGGAGAGGTTGTATAGTTGGGTCCCAAGCCCATGATTGTTGCAGGGTGGTGCCTTTGTGCATTTGGTGGGGTCTATGGAAGGAGCGAAATAGGCGATCCTTTGAGGTTGAGGAGTCTTCTATGGGAGTGCTAAAATTCACCATTATAAGTTCTCTTTTTTTGTTGGGTTGTTGGGAGAAATTGTAAATCCATGGGGGAAATAGTTGATTTCTTGGATACTTTGAGAGCTTAGGGGTCCTATTTGGTCCTTGTGTAGTTTTGCAGGATGCATTCCCTGTTTGAATGCCTTCTAATACAATTTTATTTATATAAAAAAAATGTAATATCTTGGGGAAAGGAGTAAGGTTCGTTGAATGTCTAATACATAGTGTAGTGGATGATTGAGGACATTGAGCTCATATGAAAGCTGAGGCAACGTTAAGGGGAAAAGAGAAAGGGGGGGAGGGGATATTAATTACAACTGCTGAAAGACACTAGGAGAGAATTTCAATCGTATCACCTTCCCTTCTAGAAAATGAGCGTAGTTACTCCTTTAATTGGCGTCGAAAGACATGAAGGAGGGCCACTGACAAATTAGCTAGTTGAAGGAGAAATGACACACACATCCATGAGGACTTCAACCCTTAATCTTTCACTTTGGGAGGTAGAGACGATACCATTGTTGCTATAATCCTTGGTAGTTTTAGCGTTTCAGTTTGTTGTGTGTAAAAGGCTCATATGTAATAGAATTATGCAAACTTAAATTGACAATGTGCCTTTAAATGATCTCTCTCTTCCATTATCTTTCTCACCTTTATTTTAGCTATTCTCATCACTTTCTGTTTATATTCTCATACCCTTCTCTTTTTCCCTTCTCATCTCATATTCTCAAAATTTCTCATCCCCTTTCTTTTGTCTTCTCATACCCTTCTCTTTCTTGTGTGGCATCTAATTGGTTTCATTGCAGAAATTGATGGAAATCATTATGTATTTCACACCTTTGTTAGGCTTAGGCACAGAGATATTTAGTAGGGCTATTTTTATTTTATTTTTAGGGATTTTTGGTTTATTTCTTATTCCCTCCCCCCCTTATTTTTAGTTAGTTGTCTATAAAAGGCCGTTAGGCCTTATGTAATATAATTACATAGATCTGAATTGAGAATTACTGTGACATTCCAAAATCACTTTCCTCCATTATTTTTCCCACCTCTAGTCTTGTTCTTCTCATCCTTAACTATCTGAATTGAGAATTATTACAACTTTCTAAGCTCACTCTCCTCCATTATTTTCTCACCTTTATTCTTGCACTTCTCTTTCTTGTCTGACTTCAGTTGGTATTGAGCGTTTTTCGTCCTACATTAGGAGGTCAATAATACTAAGAGATTTTGAATGATATTTAATTCTTAAGCATCCCAACAAGATCTAATTCCCTGTTTTAGAAGAGAATTTCAGTCCCTATGGCGGTTTTATAAGGATGTATAAACAGGACTCTATGAAGGCTGACGATAGTAAACAATAGGCTGACTTGGTAAAATTGCTCATGGATAAGGATGCTTATAATCAACAAACAACTATAAAAATCAGTTATACTGAATATACGTATAAACATGATCCATGTATATACATGGATTAGTTTGTATTGAACAAGGACTCCTATGAATTTGGGCTGCCTTAAAACACTTGACTGAACATGGACTCTATACAAATAAAGGTTGCATTGAGGATAAAGTTGAGTTGGAGTTGGACTCTAGAAGGGCTAATGCTAGTACATTACAATCACAGGCTGTTGAAGATACGATGCATTAGGAATATAGTTGATTTATTTCCTTTTATTATTTTATTTTTTGCATTATTTTGTAATTTAGGATTAAGTGATGTATTTCTTTTCTTCTATAAATAAAAGTACAGAACTCTGTATTAAGGGTTCCTAAAAACCATAATAGAAAAATTGCCTCACGTGCAATCTATCTCTCTCACAATATTCTCCCAGATCTTTCTTGCTCTCGGCCTCCTCTAATCCGTCCGTCAGTCTATTTCTCCCTCCTTCTATGATTCAGTCTTGCAATTCTTTGCCCATGGTTAAAAGTCCTCTTAATTAAGGCAATGAAAGAACTCAATAGAGAGTTTCATATTCTCTCTCCCTAGCCAATTGCCCTATCCAACAAGACTTCCAAAGGAGATACTTGTGTTTGATCAAATTATTTACATTCAGCTGACACCACGACTCTGGCATGTTCATAATTAATCAGCCTACTTGGCTGATTGATTTATAACCGAACACATACCAAAATGGAGAAGCATTGCCATGGAAGAAGCATTTCTACTTATTTACATTGTTCCTTTCCCTGCAACAACAGAGGCCATTGACTTTTTATTGACAATGCTTCTAATTAAATCTCTAGTCCAGTATTTACATGGTGAAACTACATAATGAGTGTCTGTCACTCTGAGTTTATGATGTCTTGATAAGATTAATTTAAATGAAAGATGAGAATGTTATTTTTAGGACCCCACGATGGGTTAATTATAACTAACAATTTGACATGTCATGGCTCAATGAAAATAATGATGAAAGGACTGAAAATCAAGTAATTTTTCTATGGCTCCAAATTTGATGTCGTGTTCATGTTTGCAGATTGCATAGTGATTCCCCATCATAGCCTCATCGATGAGTCGAGGACACAGTATATTGTGCACATTTTCTCTGATCATATAAATTGGAAGGTCCAATGATTTCTACATAGTATTTGAAAGAATAAAATCATCATTAGTAAAGCCATAAAATTTTTGGAAGCCATTTCCATTGTGGATGGTACCCAAGATATTTATTTTAAGATTAAATGGAAGAAAATTCTTTTTCTTGGTAAATACCAATTGAAGTAATGGCTTCCATTTCCTAAAATGCTCCACCCCAAGAGGAACTTAAAAAGTATTATGTATATAACATAAAGGAGCAATTAATTTTTCTTGAGATGTTCCAACATGTCATAGCATACAAATTGAGAAGCAGCACAATCTGCAAATCCTAGCAGCATTTGAATGACAACAGAGTATCTAAATTAGAAATAGAGAGGTAAACAAACCTTAAATATGTTCTTATTCGTACAGATGTTGCATTCGCAAGAATCATCCCATCTTCTTGATTGAAATCATCCAATTCAACAAGAGTAATGGCCACTCCCCCAAATTTATTGTCAAGTTCTTTAGGTTTGTGTGGTAGTCAGAAGAAAACAAGTACCTACCACCATCTGAGTTTAGCAAGCAGAAAAGATTAAAACTATTTCTGATAATGAATTGTAGAAAAAGGATATGCTTATTGCCAAATAGCATAGATTTTACATTAACAAAATATATTGCTTTGCTATTTATTTACTGGTATTCTGAACATATTTAAAATGCACATCAATATATGAAATTTCACTTCCTTGAAATGTGCACTCCTTGGGGAGATCCTTGAAGGCATGGTTTTACTTTTATATCAAAATATACATTATGAGGGAAGAGAAAAGGATACGGTATGTCATTCTCTTTTCCCTTTTCATATTTTTACTTTACTCTCAAAAAAAGAATCACCCTAGGACTAAAACAACTCTACATTAATAGTGTTTATATCTACACATGCTATGAATACACACTTTAAAATTATCAATTCCTAGCAACCAAGAAAAGAAAATGGAATTGCAACCACCATATGCACAACCCAATGAAAATGAGACTAGAGAATTATACAACAACAGCTAAAAAGAAAGAGTAAACAAGGCAGGTAAATTCTAAGTAAACAAGGCAGCCATTTAGAACTACACTTCAGCTGGTTCCACACAGTACAGTATAGTACACCTAGATGTAAGCAAAAGAAAGGCTCAAAAACTTACCTACCATAGGAATCAATAAAATATGATACTATACACAGTCACACACACATAAACCAACCTTTTTATCTTTCTTGCAGCTAGGGCATTGACTTTTTCTTTAGGGCCTTTCCAATTGAATCTCTGGTGTCTTTCACTCCAAGTTTACAATTTCTTCATCATCATGGATCCTTATGTGGCGGATTGGGGAAATCTTGGGCCAATCTTCCCCTTTCTCCCTTTGGCAACGTCTTGTTTCAGCAATGGACAATTATGTATTTGCAGGTAAGAGAGGGAGTTGGGCAGCCCCTCTTCTGGCAAGGACTGGAGCTTAGGACAATTGTTGATGAGTAAAGTTGTAAGAGAGGTGAGGTGTTGAAGGCCCTTGTGGTTCAATGATTTTAGATGTGGAAGGTCATGTATCCAAAGAGAAATAAAAGTGGTGGGTAATAGCCACTCCTCTGGAAATGACTCCAACACTTGTTCTTCATATTTACCCCCAATGTAGAAAAGTTCAAGAGAGAAGAATGTTTGCAAACTCCACCGCTTCTGGCCCTTCAATATTAGTTTCTCGTAATCATAGATCCAAATTTTAGATTGCTACACTAAACCACCTTAAAAGATGTCAGATTGGGAGCAGACAATCAATCGGCCAAACGATATGATCATTGCAGCACAACTATGTATGTCAAGCTGTACCAGATTTTGGAGCTCATTTGGAAAAGAAATGTTTTCACACCCGTAGATCTTTAGAGAACGAAGCTTTGGGAAGAAAGCTAGCTACCACGACAATTAGATGACAACTGTAGCTTATTTGCAAAGTTTCAATAGAACAACATGTCAACCAGTAATTATGCTCCTCCGTATCCACATCCTCGGATAGGGGGGTAAACTCTAAACTCCTACTCTTCCAGATGACAAGTGTTTTCAATGTAGTAGGTAGACCACCAATGACAATAGGCATGTACAAATCTTCAACACAATTGTTGATGCCCATTATTCATATTCATGATTTCCTCTTATGGTACTGCTGCTAGGGACTGTAGATCGAGCTTCACATTTTTCAATCTCCAGAGTCTTTAGCATTGGCTTGGGCATTGTACTATCTTTAACCTTTCAAGTTATATTAATCTGCACAATTGAGGCGGCAATTCTTTCAAGTTTGGCATCTATGAAATCTCTAATGTCTCAAGAGAAGAGAGGTGTTTGTTGTAGCTGGTGTGGAAATTCTATCAAGTTTGGAATACCTAAAATCTTCAACTCTTAAACAAAAGAAAGACCTTGCAGCAACACCCCAACTTGATCGGATACCAGCTATCGGTTTTCAGAAATTTCAAGCTTCCTTAGAGATGGGTCAACCACAGAAAGATCCAAAAATTTGGAGAAATCTAACGTATCCCATTCCTCCCACTCTGACATTCTAAGAAAACTTAGTGTCTCTAGAGATTGAAATGGTTTGGTCAAAGAAGAAGCATTCCCATAGAACTCCTCACCCACCTTCTTTATTGCTTTCATCCCTTCAATTCTTACGTATTTTAGAGAGGGTAGCTACCCAATCCACGGTAAACAAAAGCAATTTGCACAGTCTATAAGATCTAAGGACACCTTGTCAAGAAATAAATGAGATTTCTCTAACCAATCTGGAAATCTTATGCCCCCATAATTAATGATACGGACAAGCTTCACTCCTGCATGAGGTTGTAGCTTATCAAGTACATATTTTAATTTCCTTTCATAAATCATCAATTTCACTACCCCATTTCAGCTCTAAACATTCAAGCTGCTCCTTTCCTTTCAAATTTACCTCTGATGCATCCGGACCACTAGCTACATTTTGAAGCTTTGAAATGCAGAGTTGCCCCCGAAGTTGATAGAGTTCCTTCAACTCACTAATCCTTGACCCCTCATCTTTGCCAACTACAAAATATGTTAAATGTTGGATATCTTTCAGTCTGTTCATTTGCTTTGGCATTTCAATCAATCTCGTCGCTGAGATGTCAAGATGACGCAATTTTATTAGTTTTTTCATATTCACAGGCAACTCAATGAGATCCATACAATATGACAAATCTAATGTTTGCAAATTGCACAAAGTTGTTACTGAATGAGGCAACCGTTGAATTCTTGTCGTCAAGAGATCCAAATAGCATAAAAGTATCAAATTTTTGATGGATTGAGGCAATTCAGAAATCTCATAACTAGACAAAGATAACACCCTTAAGCATCTCAAAGTTGGCAACATGTCATGTAATACCTTATTGCCCAAGAAAGAGTGTACATGTATGTCTTTTGAAAATGGTATGAATGTCCGTAAACACTTTTCATTAACAACCTTGAATTTCTCAAATGCATCAAATTCGCCTTGAACACATGAGAAATGGCGGACTCTTTCACTGATATGATTAAAGGGCTTGCCATCTACCAACCTAAAACAAAACTCTCTAGATATCTATTGAGCTAAATCATGCATGAGGTCATGCATTATAAAATCAGAATTAGTGTCATGACTTAATCTTTGAAAGAAAGACATTGACAACAATTCACGAAAGTACACTTTACCTACATCTTCTAATAATATATTGCGTTGTTGCACAAGATCTACAGCTATCCATAACTTAATTAAATTTTCCTTTTTAAATATGTAATCTTTTGGAAATATTGAACAATATGCAAAACATCGTTTTAAATGGGAAGGAAGATACTGATAGCTCAATCTTAGAGTTGGAAGAATGTTTCTCTCCTTCAAATCCCATATCTCACTTTTTAATATATTTTTCCACTCTTTTATATTCTAATTATACCGCAAGAGACCTCTGAGCGATATTGCGGTTAAGGGCAAAACATTGCACTTCTCCACAATTTGTTTCCCAATGCTCTCTAGGATGTCTGAATGAGCTATATAATCTCCACTTCCAAATGCATGCTTTGTAAATAATGACCAACAATCTTCAAACAACAATTGCTCCAAGTGATGACTAGGAACGGTGCCCATTGTTGATGCGACCTTGTCAATGCGTGTGGTTATGATAATCTTACTTTCTGATGCTCCAACACTAAAAGGTATTCTTAAGTAGTCCCAGTCATTGTAGTTGTGATTCCAAACATCTTCTAAGACAATTAGAAATTTCTTCCCACTGAGGGTCTCTTTCAACTTGATTTGAAGTTGATTAAGACTCTTGATGTCAGTATTTGATGCAGTGAGATCATAAAAAATTTTCTTAGTTATCATGTAAGTATCAAATGGATCGGAAATGCAAACCCATGCTTTCAAATGTTGAAATTTCTCATTTACTCTAGCATCATTGTATACGAGTTGAGCAAGAGTTGTCTTGCCCATTCCACTCATTCCTACAATAGGGATCACATGAATCTGATTCTTATTTGCATTGTCAGACAACAACAATTTGATTATATTCTCTGTCATTATCCTCCCATAGAGATCGGATTCAACTACTACGGAAGAAGTTTCTTGTCTTTGCCACTATTGTCTTCCAACATTCTCTACCAAATTAAGAGAATTTTTTTGGTTGACAAACCGCTCCAACTTATCGATGGCTTCTTTACTCTGGACTCAATCGCTTTATCAAATAGAAGAGGAGTCGAGAAGAAACAATTAATTCATAACATAAATTGCTTCATTAGATGAAAAAATTGACTCAAACCAATCTTACTTGTGCTACTTTGGGTTTGGGACTGATCATCAGCTTCCAACTTGTTCCTCAAGGCCTTGGCAGTGATCTCGTCCAGCAAGTCATCAGCTTGGTAGACAACATGTTGGAGCTCGTCAAGCCAATCTTTCACATGTTTGTTGGAAATCTGCTTATTCTCCGCATCATCGAGCACTACTCCAAGGGCCATCAAGGTTATCTTCAGCTTGTCTGGAAGTACATCATCAAATTTTTGTTCGGAAAAAAAGTTTATGAACTCGCGAGAAGCCAGCCGATCAAACAGCACATCAAGGGAAGCTGAGAGAAATGCTCCACCCACCAAGGCTGCAACCATGTTCTTTTTCTTTTGCTGAGTAAAGATTAGAACAGAAGGAAGGAAATAGTGAGAGTGCAAGGAGAGAGGAGAGTAGTTATGAAGTGCCTTTTCAAAACTTGAGATATCAAGTAAAGCACACAATAATTATGCACCTACAATATATGTATATTACCTGAAAATACATGAACTACCAAGAAAATTATAATTTCTTAAATTACAGCATTTATTTATTTTTTTCTTCCTAGAATATAATCAAAGTGATAAAATATATTTAGGACTGTAATATATATCATATTTCTAAATTATCAACCATTCATTCATTGAGGAAAATTAGAGCAAATACAACATATGTGCTATACGAAATAATTCAGCTCCAATTTGTAAAGCATCTCTATTAGTTTTGTCGCATTTCAAACATATAGTACTGAAATTTATCAAAAATAAAATAAAAAGAAGAGAAAGACTAGAACATGGAGAAAAATTCTTGAAAGAGAAGTATTTATTTTTTATTACATTAATTAGTGAATGATAATTAAGAATTTGTTTATTATTTGGAAAACAAAATGGTGTCTTTTCAATGATCAATTTACCCAGCACTTCAGGGCTCAAGTTCTTATAATAAAAGCTAGTTCTAGTTTTGGAAAAAAATGACTAACTAATTTGAATTTTTGGAACAATTAAAGGAAAAAAAAAAGGAATTTCGTTTTCTGTTGACAAACATAGTTTGAAAAGAGGCCTATCGATTGAAGGGTAAGCGTATTCCCGTTACCATTGAAACTGTGATTTTAAAAAAAAATGAGTCACTAATTTGAATTTTTGATACAATTTTTAGGAATTCAGTTTTTTTTGTTGACAAACAGAGATTGAAAAGGTTGTCTCTTGCTATTATGTGTTGAAATTTTGTAAAAAAAAATGGTAAACTGTGATGATAGGTCCTTTGTGGAAAATATTTCAAATGTTGCACTCTCATTCTAATGAAACAACTAAAATTATTCAATAAAAACAAAAAAAAAAATTTTAAATATGAACATGGAATATAGGAAAATCATAATAAAATTTGAATTTTTTTTGTAATAATTGGCCACAATTGTTTAAGATTCTTTTTCAAAAAATTTTGTTTGGTGGTTATAAATGGGATTTGGTTGTAACAGTGCCTTGAATTTGTAGTGGAAATTGGAATCATTGCAAAAATTGAAAAATCCCCAATTAATCTTGGGTTTTGGGGTAATTTTTGTAATATTTTCTTGTTAGTAGCTAACTTGGAAGTAGCAAGAAAAAACCTTTTCAATCCTCAATTTTGTGGCTTTTGTTACATTGAATCCATGGTACAGTGAATTGCATAAAACTCAATAAGGAATCAATTTTATAGTTTTTTTTTTCTTTTTGTAATTTTGAAATTCTTCTTACATATATTAGATATACTAAAATATATAAAAAATGAAATAGAATAAAAAATATAAAATAATATGTTTTACTAATTCACAAGTCAAGTCAGTATGTTATCTAAAATTGAGTTTAAAATTTAATTTTTTGAAATTGTAAAAAGTATGAGTCAAAATTCATGTTGAGTGCGCAAACAAATGAATCGAAATCCAAACAATCTTAAACTTGGCTTCCCATGACTCATGAAAGAAAGACAGAAGTATATACAGAACCATGATAGATTGAATGATTTTTTTTTGATAAATATGATAGTTAAAAATGGTTGATATACCATCTCAATAAAATTACTAACTTGTAAAGATACAAATTCATACTGCTTTATATATATTAGAAATTAAGAAAAAGACCCAGAGAATTCTTCAATGTGAAACTCTAAAGAGTAGCACTCCATCCAAAAAGAAAGGAAAAGGAAAAGAAAAAAAAATTTCTCACATTAAAATTTTAAATTATCATTCTTAACAAAAATAATTGACTTAAATATATTTTTTAATTTAGTACATAAATAGTAGCTAAATTATAAAATTAGTGAGTACATTAAGTATTATTTAGTTCTATTTTTTCAATTCCCATCTCTAGAAGTTTTTCCATTAGTAGTTTTTTTTATTAATTAATATTATATTTTAAGAGTTTGTGTTATGAATGAAGTTAGAGTGAGAAGAAATAAAATAAAAAAGGAATACTTATTTAAATAATATTACAATTCTGGAGTTTGTGTTGGGAATGAAGTTGGAAAGAGAATAAATATAATTAGAAAAGAATACTTATTTAAGAGTTAAGGAAAAGTTATGTTTCTATTTATTTATTAGAATAAATAATATTTAAAAATTTAAAAATTCATTATAAAAAATAAAAAAAATGGTGTTTTTTCATTAGTACATTAGAAAGATTATGTTTATATATATTTATTGAAATGAATAATATTATATTTATTAATAATACAAGCAAACTGTTTTATTTAGAATTAAGAATATATCTTTTAAGTTTAGTTAACAATTTATTCAAAACCTTATTTTATAGTTTTTGTACAAATTCATAACCTTATTTTCTAGTTTTTGTACAAATCATAAGGTGGGACCTAACTTTTTAATAAAATTAGGTTGAACATGTTACTATATTTTATGCTTCTAGTTAGTCTTAAATTATTTATGTTGGTTGGACCATAATCAACTTTGGTTGAAATACTAATTCCAATTTGAAAACCCTAATTCCTATTACATGCACTATTTTAGTCATTCGGTCCTAATTATAACAATAATGAAAAAATAATAATAAACTTAAAAACAATATAAAGGAACATCACAAAAGAAAAATGAAAAGGAGAGATTAATGATGAATAAAAGAAAATTAGAGAAATTCATAACAAATCATATGATAGAACTATATTGAAATTTTTTTTTTTAAAAGGATAGATTGATGATAGTAAAAAAACAACCATAAAAAACAAAAATGACAACAATAAAACTATATAGATATATATATATATATATATATATATATATAGACACATACAAACATTAATTTGAAAAGAGCACTTACCGGTGAAGCCGAGAGAAACAAAGAGATCACGTCGATTAAACCGAATAGAAGAAACCGCTAAATAAACTGTAAAAATAAAAATAAAAAATAATAAAAAGTTTGACTTTCATAATAATAAAAAGAAGAACTAAAAGGTGTAATGATGAATAATGGCTGTTTAATTAATAAATTTTCATTCTTATTCAGTAAGTAGGAAACGGCCTCCAAAATCCCAACTTCACTCAAATCTAATGGAAAACCTTAATTCTAATTTTGAAACCAAATCTTGTAATTACTCTAAAGAAATCAATAGCTTTAACAACCAAATAGAAAAAGAAAAAAGAGGGACGAAGAAGAATAAGAACTTTGATGCATATTATATATAACTTCATTCAATTTCATAAGCTTTATCCATAACTTATACTCATCAAATAGCCATCAAGAAGATTAAAAAAAAAAAACATAGACTTGCAATAATTAAATAGCAAGAAAAGACAAAAATTTGGGAGAAAAATTAAAGAAAACAAATAATAAAAAAAAAGAGAAAAAGAAAAGAAACTCATATGAAAGTTGATGTGAGCCAAGAGGAAACCAAATTGGAATGGAGAGCCTAGAGGAAGAACCGCTCATGAGAGACATGTTGATAAGAGCCGAGAGGAAGAATCGAGAGTTTTGTTTGTGATTTTAGGGGTTGTAAGGTTTTGTTTAGGTTATAACTCTATTTTTTATTTAAAAATAAATAAATAATGTAGTGAAACTAAAAAAGGGTTTTGTTTGGGTTATAATTCTATTTTTTTAATTTTAAAATAAAAAAATAGTGTACTAAAACTAAAAAATCCCTTTGTACTTTTAATAGTAGTATAGATATAGATATAGATATACTAAAATATATAAAAAATGAAATAGAATAAAAAATATAAAATAATATGTTTTACTAATTCACAAGTCAAGTCGGTATGTTATCTAAAATTTAGTTTAAAATTTAATTTTCTGAACTCATAAAAAAGTACGAGTCAAAATTTAAGTTGAGTGCACAAACAAATGAATCCAAATCCAAACAATCTTGAACTTGACTTCCCACGACTCAAGAAAGAAAGACAGAATTATATAGAGAACCATGATAGATTGAATGATTTTTTTTCCCATCTCAATGAAATTACTAACTTGTAAAGATACAAATTCATAGTGCTTTATATATATTAGAAAATAAGAAAAAGACCCAGAGAATTCTTCATTGTACTCTAAAGAGTAACATTCAATTCAAAAAGAAAGGAAAGGAAAAGAAAAAAAAAATTCTCACATTAAAATTTTAAACTACGAGTATCATTTTTAGCTGGAATGCACTTTATGCATTATGAAATTTAGGGATCAAATATTTTTGAAGAGGAAAGTCTAATATGGCTTCTACAACATGCCTCCACAAGGCTAACATGGAAAGTAAAGCTAATACTTTGATTATCACATAGTCTCCTCTCATTCTTAGATAGTGCAAGTGAGACTCATACTTTTACAATCTAATGGATGAGACCGTGTTTACTACACATATAACTTTTCACTCTATAAATCATTATCCTTTTTATTTACTTTTCTTTTTATTCACATCTTTAGTTAAACAGTGAGATTTTGATTGCAAAAGCAAAGAACCCATTTTGTAATGTTAAAGCAAGATGTCAAGAACAAAATAATCTATCTAATCAAGAAAGTATTGGATACCCCAGGCTACCGTACCCTCTATCACTCTCGATCAAGGGTGAATTGTTATTTTTTGTTATCAAGAAAAATTGAGAGGTTTTCATTAAATGTTTTTTCCTATTTATTGTTTGAGAGAGGCACACATGTAAATCAGCAGTCTAATATTTCACTTTGATGTTGGAATAATTTATGGGCTTTTCAAATATTTTTTTTTATCTTATTAGAGAGATAATTTTCACATTGATAAATGCATTTTACTTTTTTGTCTTTTTTTTAGGCGAAAGACAAAAGTACTCCCAATTCTATTAGTGCTCTTAATTATAAAGTTAGGGACAATAATATCATTTTGTTTCAAAATAAAGTGTATATATATCAAATAATAGTGTGTGAATATTTCTTTTCTTTTATTAAAGGCTGGGTTTATAAAAAAAGTTTTTTTGGAGAGGACAAAAACATCAGCTCTATTTACCGAAAAAATAAAAATAAAAATTTACCCAAAAAAAAAAAAGCATCAGCTCCCAAGCACAAGTAGTTTAAGAGAGACTATCAAAATAAAAAAAGAAAAAGAAAAAAAGAAAGAAAAATAGTTATATTGTGTTGATTCTACTATAATGATATGAGAAAATAGAAGATTTCCAATCTAATATGGTGTCATTTGTTTTTTTTTTTTTTCGAGCAGAAGTAAGCTCAACAAATGGCTTTTTATTGTAACTTTGCCTCTTTTTCTAAGTTAAATTGAATAGATGCATTATACAAATGGTTTTGTAAAGTAAAATAGCATGGAATGCAACACATTAAAATTGGAATGGGAGGAAAATTAATTCAAACCCAATCTCAAACTCTTATGAAATAAATTCTTTTCTAATTTTAATGCAACATTTAGAAGGTTAATCACAACTAAGAGAACTCGATTTCAAACCATGGCTATTAGAATCCATCCAACAACTCTTTCAGTCAATAGTAAAATTTTAATAGTCCATATTGAGGCTAAGGAAACACGAATAACAACAACAATAACAATAATAATAAGAGAGATCGACTATCAGTTTAAGGTCAAATGGTGTCCTCAACTGCGCGCACACACCCTAGAGAGAGATCAACTTACAGTTTAAGGGTCTTTACACTGCGTTCACACACCCCTAAAGAGAAATAGACTAACAGTTTAAGGTTAAATGGTATCCTTCAAACGCTTCCACACACCTCTAGAGAGAAATCTTTAAGGTTTTTGAGAGTTTAAAGCTATTTTGGGTTCAATACTTTCCCCTTACCAGAAGCGTCATGCATGAAAAGTAAAGCATAATTTTGGGTTACTTTGCCTCCTAGATAAGAGAATAAGCACCATGATTCATGCATGAAAAGAAATGCCATCATTTTGGAAGGAAAAAAATGATAAAAGACTCCGAATCGGTATTACTACCGACTGATGTGTCCATTGTTCATTTAAACACTTCGAAAAAAAGAGACACTATTCTTATCTCTTACTTATTAAAAGTCCTTGCTGGACAATAGTGATTGGAGTGCGAAAAAATCGATCGACAAGTATATTATTACTCTTTTGAAAGTGAAATGCAACATGGAAAAGAAGTTGGAATAGATATTAATGGATTCCACACATCATTAGTTCAGTCCATGGACCCAACACAACAATTAGACTGTGTTTGGGAGCTTTAATTCTTGGAAGGAGGACAAAAGTGAAATACCCCCCAACAAATTTTGCACATGGGGTGGTTAGTCTCATACACAAAACTGAGAGATATTTACAACTGATAGCAACAAGCATAGAGTACAAAAGACAGAAGGAAAATAAATTTTAAAAGCGGAATAGAAAGTCCATCCGAATTAATATAAAATGTTAAATAAGTACATGTCTGGTAATATAATTTTGAAGTCCCGTAACCCAAGGACCCCTTAACCAGAAAGAATAAGAGTTTTAACTCTAAAGTAAAAAATAAACAACAACCAAAGCCTCAAAAGGATTCATAGTTTGAACTGGAAGAAGATGTATGCCACAACCAAAACCCAAGACTCTATCTTTGTGGTGAAACCGGCCTAGGACTTGAAATACCAACAAATGTGAGTTAAACCCACGATCAAGTCCTATCTATTACATCCCAGTCAAAGAATCAGTATACATACCCTCCGTATGAAGGACATAAGAGAAATTAAAGGTGTAAACATATAAGTCGCTCCTTATCCAGTTCATGTTTTCAAAATACATATCATCTTTTTCAATCACCCAACAAACCCTTAGCATACAACAATGAACACATTTTTTAAGTTCAAAACAAAGAAACAGAAACATATATTTTATTAAATTTAAGCAATCCTGACATGCCACCATTTTTATCCTTGGATACCTTAATAGGTATTGTCAATCCTGACATGCCACCATTTTTATCCTTGGATACCTTACTAGGTATAGAAAATCTTGACATGCCCATGGCAATCCTTACATGCCTCCTTTAAATTTAGATACCTTAATAGGTATTGGCAATCCTAACATGCCCCTGGCAGTCCTTACATACCTCATTTAAATTTAGATACCTTAATAGGTGTTGGCAATTCTAACATGCCCCTGAAATCCTTACATGCCTCCTTTAAATTTAGATACTTAATAGGTATTGGCAATCCTAACATGCCTCACAAACCTACTTACCACATGAAATAAAAATAAGATGCATAACGATTTAATTTGCAATAAAATAAAAACGTAAACATTTACATTATCGGATATTCAATCATCATAATAAAATAACTCATTCACAAATAAATTAAAACCAAGTATATCATGGACGTTTATAATTTCAAAGAGAAAATAGCTAAGGAGAAAAAAATAATGCAACCACCACTTATATGAGCAAGCACACAACCAAACCTTCAATATACTTAAATCTTTGAGGGAGTCTAAACCTAGCTATAATCTGGGTTTCTGGGCCTTTTCTGCTTCTAAGAACCCTATTTAATTATTTTGAAATTTTTGGAAATTATAAAAATAATTTTCTAGTAAAAGAAAATAAAACACAGTTTTGAGGCATACTTTTAAAACTGATAAAACCCCAAGGGAAGCTCATTTCCCCCTAAAATTTAAAACCCAAGTGTATTCTATCCCCATAAGGTTACCTAAATTTTCTTATAATTTTTTGAAAATTTTAAAATCTTTTCTAAATAAAAGAAGGTGAAAAACTCAATTTTGAGGCACTTTAAAAATCAATTTACCTCAAGGGGAACTCATTCCACATGAAATTTAAAACCGAATTTTATTTAACCCCCAAGACACTAAATTAAAAATTTGGGAATTTTCTGAAAATTTTAAAATATTTTCCAAATAAAAGAAGATGAAAACCCAATTTTGAGACATACTTTAAAAATAAATTTAACCACAAGGGAAGCTCATTTTGACATAAAATTTAAAACCCAACCTTATTTTACCCCAGGAATCTAAAATAAAAATTTAGAAATTTTATGAAATTTTTTAAATTATTTTCCAAATAAAAGAAACTGAAAACCCAATTTTGAGACATACTTTAAAATTCAATTTAACTACAAGGTAATATTATTTTGAATTGAAATTTAAAACCCAACCTTATTTAACCCCCAGGAATCTAAAATAAAATTTTGGGAATTTTATAAAATTTTAAAAATATTTTTCAAATAAAAGAAGATGACCCAAATTTGAGACATACTTTAAAAATCAATTTAACTACAAGGGAAGCTCATTTCGACTTAAAATTTAAAACCCAACCTTATTTGACCCCCAGGAATCTAAAATAAAAATTTGGTAATTTTCTAAAATATTTAACTATTTTTAGAAAAAGATTTTTCAAAATTTCAAGATTTTCCAAAAATTTCAAAAATATAAAAAAAGGTAAACTAATTCGGAATGGGCCCCGACAAGTGGGGTCCAAAAGTGCCTTCCCTGGCGCCGACGCCGGTGAAGCGCGTGGGGGAAGGCTGTCCCAGCCTTCTTCAACCCCCCGCCTGCGCGCACTGTTCATGTTTGCAAGCAGCCTCTTTTCGGCTAGTTCCCAGCCTCCGTTCGATACAAATTTTATACCGATCTTCTCCCCTCGTCATAAGCTATCTATTAGTACCAAAAGCCCCATAAAAAACACCCTGAAACAAAAACCCCCAAATCACAATTTCTAGGGTTCTTGAACAAATTTTGAAAATCAAATTTAAATCCCTCCATGATCCATTCCTGAATGTTCAAGGGTAAATTAATCCAGAACAACTACACGAACCACAAATTGCTACATTAAATAGCCACGGATTTAAACTTAACATATCAACATATTGAACATATGCATGTATGCATGTATCTATATGTGTGTAAATAAATATTCCAACACCAATCCTCAATTACAAATTTATTTGGACATAAATCATAATCCATAAAAAAAACAGATTTATAACATCAATTTCATACCAAAATGAAAGATAAAAAATAAACATTGCTACCAACAATTTACACATTACAGGATTTAGTCTATGTACACAGATTCAAAGGGGAAGAGACGAGTCGAACTTGCCTCTTCGATGATTCAAAACCCGTTCACACGATCGGTCCTTCTCTCCATCCTCTCTTTCGTCTACACTCTGGGTTTCTGTGCATAAACTAACGGGAGAAACCCTAATCTCCTATTTTTTTTTCTTTTTTTTTTCTTCTGGAAAACTAAATAAAATCCAAAAATAATAAAATATAAAAATATTATAAACATAAACCCTAGCCCATAAAAATAAGTATACCCCTAGCCCAGCCATTCCACCCTAACTCAACCCAAATTCACCCTAGCCCAGTCCAAAAATTAAAATAAAAGAAAATCCAAATACCCAACCCAACTAGAATTAAATAAAAATAAATAAAATAAACTCCCTAACATTTAAAGCACTCAAGGAAATTTGAATCAACCAATACACAGTCAGCAAAGCAATTCAAATAAAATAAAAACAAATATATAAAGCATTTAAATTAAAATAAATGGCGTCAAAAATTATGGGGTATTACAAAAAGCTTATGCAAAAAAGTTTATATTGAGAACCATGATAGATTATAATGGTTGATATACCATCCAATAAAATTACTAACTTGTAAAGATACAAATTCATAATGCTTTATATATATTAGAAAATAAGAAAAAGATCAAGAGAATACTTCAATCTAAAACTCGAAAAAGTAATTAATATTCCATCTAGAAAGAGAAGAAAAAAAAATTGAATTTCTCACATTAAAATTCCCAACTCTTATTTTTAGCTAGAATCCCCTTTATCCATTTGTTCACATGACCAAAAGATATTTTTTTCTTCTCAAAGTGATGAAATTTAGAAATCAAATATTTTTGAAGAGAAAAGTCTAATATGACTTTTTCAACAGGCCTCCACAAGACTAATATGGACCAAGTAAAGCTAGTACTTTGAATTACCACAAAGCGTCTTCCTAGAAGCACCTCAGGAAATACTCCTATCATTTTGAAGAGTGAAGCTTTTTTATTGGACCTTGGTGCAGGGACCAAGATGAAGAAAGAAGTTGGAATAACTTTTTTTTATTACTTTTATTTGTATTCACATCTTTAATCTTGATTGCAAAAAGCAAAGGGCTATATTGTCTCACTAAAGTAGATGCCAAGAATAGAATAATCTATCTATTGGAAGAACTTGGAACCTCTTTTCTGCACTAGACGGTAGTGCACTAGAGAAATTGGAGATCACTTAACGTAGAGTGAGGTCCAATTTGTCTGTGGATACCACATCCCATGTGAGATGATTTCTACCCTTCCCAGCACACAACTGTAGAAAAGAAACACACATTAAGAGAAATTTGTTTATGCATTAACATTCACATGGGCTTTTGTCGCCTCCTCTTTCCCATCAAAATTGACGGTCGAGCTACTAAGACACATTTCACCTTGATGTTGGAATAATTTATGGAACCACACAAGTCAATAACGGATTAAAGGGTATGATCCTATGAAATTTTCATATAATTTATTTTATTTTTATTAGAGAGAATTTTTACACACTTCACTTTTTTGTCCTTTATTTAAGCAAATGAGAAAAATGTTCCTAATTCTTGCGCTCTTAATTAATTCGTAAAGTTAGCGACAATAATATCATTTCATTTAAAAATAAAGTGAATTTGTCAAATAATAGAGTGTGGATATTGTTTTCCTTTTTTTTTTTTTTATTAAAGGCAACGTTTACAACAAAAGTTTTTTCAAGGAAGAGGACAAAAGCATCAAGTGCCAATGGCCTATTACTTTTTCAAAAGTAGTTTATGCATCAAGTAGTTGATATATCACCTTTTACCAAACTATTTTAAGGTTGAAAGTTTTAGGAATTCTATCTCACCCCCCCCCCCCCCCCAAAAAAAAAAAAAATAGTACATTGTGTTAATTCTACTATTATGATAGAAGATTTTCAATCAAATATAGTGTTTGTTTTTGTGAATAGAAGTGATATCAACAATTAAGTTAAGCTTCATGCTTTTTATTGTAACCTTGTCTCTTCTTTAAAGTTATCTGTGTAGTTGCATTTGAGAAATGACATCCGCCAAACACTTCTTTGTCAAAAAAATGATGATGCATCTTCGTTGAGTTCAAAAAGATTATGCATAGACATGCTCATTGGATCTTTGTTAAGACTTGAATTTTGAACCATGGTTGATATGTGTATTTCAAATGGGCGTAACAAACCATTTGTAATATAATATTTTATACCCGTGGTCCATCGACAATAGTTTATTCAAAATACGATGACCATTCTGGGAATCGTTAATTGGTTTATACTGACTATTTAAGGGCATCGTAAATATTAATCTTTGTAATTTGCAGAAAATATAACTTGTATTTATAAATTATTACTTTAATTTTATATTGACATTATTATAAATTTATTCATAAAATTGTTTAACGGTTCTAGAAATAAAATGTGAAATATTATGCCATAATATTAATAGATTACTGAATATAATAAAATAATATCAAAAATTACTATTATTAAATACAAGTTATATTAGATAACGATTAAATGAATATCATATATTAACTCTGCATATATTATAATAACATGGCTTATTAACATAATAGGACTATGATATTCTAGTATAACCTAGTGTTGTAATTAAGCTTGTATTTCCGATCATAATTAAACATCTAATAAAATGGCATTGCATTAATATATGCATGAGAGAACATGTTTTAGCATTAAATTAAGTGGCTTATGATGCACTTGAATAGAACTTGATATGTTCTTGAGATTGTATGTGTCGTCATACTCAAAACCTGTGTTTGATTGATGATTTTGGGAGGAGATCGGAAATAACAAGAAGGGCTTGATGCCCTTGTGTGCAAGGCCCTAAAATTGCCCAACGTGGTTGCGTCTAGATCCTCGGGTTAGTAATTGGTAAAAATAGAATTTGGATACTTGACCTAAGGATATTGTCACGCCCCGATTTTCGTTCTCTGGAAACCAAGGGTGGCTAGATTATCACTCATTGACTCACCTCATCAATCACTAATGAAATCTCATTACTCTTAAACACTATAGAAGATTAACTCTTTTCTTGCACATAGATGTGCTAACTCAATTTCAACCACAACTAACCTCAAAGAGTCCCACATCAAGCCACAATTACATAACTCCTAAATTTTCAGAAATCAACTTCCTGTGTGAATGTAACCTGGTTTTTAAACCATCACCATTGGATAGAGGATTCAAAAATACTCAATTTAAAAAAAAACCACACTCAATTTCGATTTAAAACAAAAAAGTTATGCCCGATTGAAATTTGAGCAGATTTTGGAGAATGCTGTGAATAGTAACTTCGATGCTTCGAACTGGGGGAGTTAGATGCATCGAAGCTGCGATGCAGCGAACATGTATCATTGCAAGTATTGAAACCTACTGTCCCAGACTTGAAAATCTCAACTATTAGGCTCCAAAACTCATCTAAAAGCCTAAAAATCATCAAAATATCACCCACAACATGTACAAATGATAAAAACAATTTTAAGCATGAATCCACATCTCCAAGAATTTATACATAATGGAATTAAAACCAACTTCTTCCATTCAAGACCCACAAATCACATATGATCCATATATGGTTATTAAACTTGAAACTAGAATGTACCAACATAAATCAAATGTAAATATAACATCATTAACATAGTCCATAAGCCACAAACCGGCATGGACATCTATTTACATCTCATAAGTTCAAAAGTCCAAAAAGGAACTCAACAAGGTCCATTGAGCTAATCCTGCTTTGTCTCCCATTAGTACCTAACCTGTAAAAATATTTGGGGAGAAAGGGGTGAGCACCACTGCGGCTCAGTAGAGATGACCAAACCCACCTAAGTATCGACTCGACGCCGATGTACATGATATGCATTATGTTATCCTTACACTAAATGGCATGCTCGGACACTCATGTCATCAACAAGGTAACAACATAATAAATAGCAAGTATACATGTAACCATGCACAACCACAAACCACACAACATACGTCTCAAATTTTGCAACCAAATCCTCTACATGAATCCACTAACTCAATTACTTAACCTTACAATTTCTGAAGTATCATGACAGAACCTTTCGACCTCATAATTTCAGATTTTCACTACCACCAAGATTATCACATGTTGACACTTGTCAACCTCAAGATTTTCACTACGGTTCCTCATCAATTGAAGGCTGCCAGTTGAAGGAGAGGAGTCTATTTTTCACCAATTGGAAATATTAACTCATCACACATTCCATGTGCATCATTTCTCATAGTCCAACTTCCTTAATACTCATTTTATTTCCAAAAACCATTCCATTTTCCACCAAGAGCAACTTATGCTAAGCAATTACAACATACGCATAATATTGCATACATTTTCACAAATATTAATCACCAAATGCTATGAAAAATCACTCTTTTGATGCATTTTTTCACATATGGCATTTGAGCTCACATAATTCAAGTCATGGTTCAAGGTATGCCTAATGAATCTCATGTTTCTTAACCAATAGTTATAACATGTGAAAGACATCATCAAGCCATAAATAGCATGTCAAGCACATAATCATTCATGTATAACATTCATACAAGTCACATACCTCATACATCTCACATATAACCACAAAAACCAAGTTTTTAACATGGATAGGATTAGCATGCTTCACATACATCACATAAATCATATAAGGAACATTCTTAGCATGTTTAAACATGAAGGGAAATCAAGACAATACCTTCTACCTTCCTAAACCATGCTAACACTACCATAAATCACAAAAGATCCTAGATAATCGATGAAAAGGGAGGAGAAGACACCCCTACCTCAAATCTTAAGCTTGGAAATCAAACTTTGAAAATTTTAGCTTTTTTAAGTTCACAAAACACGAACTTTGTTTGGTTCAAACCAAAGCCCTTAACGCCCTCTACACACTTTTCTTCTTCGGCAACCTTCAAATCACACTTCAACTTGTCCAAAATCTAGAGAGAATGGAGAGAGATGAAGTGGATGAGTTTAAAGAGAGAGAGAGATCTATAGAAATGAATATCTCAGATCTGTGAGATATTTATTCCACTCCTAGGGGCGCGAAATGACCGTTTTACCCCCGGATTACTTAATATACCTTCCCAACCTCCGAATTAATTCTTGAAAACTCCGTTGGACTTGAAATCACTTACATGACATTCTAAACATTTATTTTTAGTTCATTGCCAAAAATCAAATTTCTCGAATTTTTCGGACTCACTTAACCTCATCCCAGGGCTCCAGTTGACCAAAAAGTCAAACTTTTCTAAAAGTTCTGAAATTTTTTAAAAACCTTATAACATATTTCAGAACATGTTTCCCACACTCGAAACACTCAAAACATTATTCAAAACGCATTCATAGTGAAAATGATAAAATTTTTTGAAAATCGGTCAAATTTGGTTCCGGTCTCTACAGGTACTTATTTGGTGGATCTATGAATACTCCCATATTTTCTTGATTTTTAACTTACTTGGCTTTGTGCTTAATTCTTGGTTAAACTATGACATTCATTGTTACTGCTTTAATGTGAGTTATCCATTGATTAAGCATTATTGAACTTGTGATTATGTACGTTTTGCATTATAGTTCATTGAAGTATGAGCATTGATATTATGCCTTGTAGTTGATAAGAATGCCGTGATTGCATTTCATGTATGCTGTATCGATTCGATGCGTTGGTTGCTTTGAGTGTCTCTATTGGGCATGTTGTCGCTCACCCCCTCCGCACAAACATTTTATAAATAAAGCACCTGCCTTGGAGGACATATAGGTGTGCCAAGGTGAAGCACTTGGAAGCTTTAGGAAATTAATTGTCCAAAGTATTACCAAACAATAAATTAAGATTTAAATAAAGAAACTTGAAAACAAAAAATTTATCATAATTTGAATATTAGATATAATATATTTAAAATAAAAAATATGTATAAAAATAATATTACAATTCGGGTTGGGCTTGGGTTGTTGGCACCTCAACCCAAGCCCAACTCTAATTAAGTTTGAGATTTTCAATCCAAGTTCAACCCTAATTGTAAAAATAGTTGCACAAGCCCGTAAAAAATTGGGCTGGGCTCGAATTGAGTTTGGGTTACCCAACCCAAGTTACACCCCTAGCATGTTGCAACAACTCAATAGTTGAAGGGTATTTTAGGTTGTTATAACAACAGTTGAATTGTAATCACAAATTGGACTAAAATAATTAAAAATTATTGGACTGAATTGTAATTACAAATTGGCTAAATAAAAAATAAAAAACTATTTGAGTGAATTATAATTACAAATTAGGTTTAAAAAATCAAAAATTTATTGTGTTGTTTATAAAAGTCCCAAAAGACTAAACTTATGTTTACCCCCAACCAATCTTATACGTTATCCCAAAAGACTAAGCTTCCTTCCTTTCTTTTAAGTTAGGGAAAGTTATTAGGTGATTTACCAACTATTATTAATAAACCTAAAATTCTTCTTGTACTTGACCAATGTGGGACGAATTAAGTAAGACTATCATTAAGCTACATTTTTGTATAAGGCATATAAATTTCAATCTATTTTTCAATTAGAGTAGTTAACACACATGTAGGTATAGAAAATTGTTCAATTGATAATTGCCAAACAACTCAATGCACACACCCAAAAATAATGAACAGGACACTTTTAGAAAGACAGAAAAGATATTGCTAAAGGTGGATTCGAGAATCCTTTTCATTGATAATTTCATGGATATTTATACAAGTGGAAATTCAAATCCTTTTAGGATTTGAATTTTCATGTTGACAGCTAACTTTTCTCTTAAAGAATTTGGATTCCTTTTTAAGTTATAATTCTGCTTTTGATTTGGGCTTTTTAGCCTTGGGGAGGGGCAACTAGGCCCTTGACAATTAACGACCCAACCCGTTTGGGCTTTCTGCTGATACATGGGCTCAAGCCGACATGGGCCTAGTCCATTTTCTGTACTAGTTCAGCCCATTAGACCATGTGATAATTTAGACCCTACACATTGCCCCCAATTCCCTTCAGTTATGAAGATCATCATAATGGAGGGAATTCGATTGGGTTTTATCATGATTTCTTTATTTGCATTGAGGCTCATCATTTAATGCTGGCTGCTGGCGACGGCGTAGAGCACATGAGTTTCTTTCTTTTGCATTTTACTGATCATACTTGTTACTTTTCAGCCACAAATTTTTTGCGACTGCTTGACTTGCTTTTTAGATTCATCTTCCTTGACTTTCTTGGTGTTGATTTGCCTCTTCAGGTTAGCTTCTGTCTGTTTGCTTTCATCTCTTTTTTCTTCTAAAAATGTCTTCTAGTGATAGCGACCGTACCTTTTCTAACAACCAAGAAATTGCTATGTCTAGTTCCTCTCAACTTGTTACGGAGACTGTCCACCTGCCAAAGTGGCAGGAGATGTGGTCATATCTAATCAGGGTGTGTCTGCCGCTCTGGTGACAAGGCTGTTAGTTTATGTCGAGTAAGTGTGCTTTGCAATGGCTAGACTTATGCTAGGATGGTCTTATTCAGTGGGTTGTTTTAACATTAAAAGGGAAGACATTGATTTCCATTGTAAATAAACTTGTGTTGGCTACTATTGTTTATAAGGTGTGGCAGGAAAAGAATTAGAGGCTTTTTTCTAATGAGTTTCGAGATTTTGAGACCATTAAGGCTAGCTTAATTCAAGTAGTCAGAAGTAGGATGATGTCCATAAAGAATTTTGCTAATTCCCGTTCAAATACTTGGATTAAGAATGAGTGGAGACTTCTAGATTCTATATTTGTTTATGGGTAAGGTGTGTTGGTTTGATTACTTGTGTTATAATGTGGATAATTGGAGGAAGTGTTGTTGGGCTGTGGGGTATATGGTCAGATTCTGTTGCTTGATGGTTGATAATCTGATATGGTCTGAATCTACGTGCTATTATTGGCTGTTGTCCCTTGAGAGTGCTATTGGGCTTATAGGGAACTATGTGATAATTCTGTGGTTTTGCAGGTGCACTGGTTGGAGGCTGTTTGAGGAAATGTGCTGGCTGGGTCGGCAATTAGATCCTTGGCAGAAAAATCATGTCCTGATTTCCTGGGGGGTAGAGGGTTGGAGGAGGAGCTGTTACTTGGAGCTTTCTCTGTTTGTATTATGGCTTTGCAGGTGCAATATGTGGAGGTTGGTTGAGCAATTTTGCTGGGGGATCGGCTTGTAGATCATTGGCAGCAGAGTTATGCTCTGTTTTTTCGGGTGATGGAAGGTTGGAGGAGCAGTTGCTGCGTGAAGCACCTTCACCAGTTTTGTGTGTAATGTTGAAATACCCCCCAGAAAATTTCGCGCATGAGGTGGCCAGTCTAATACACAAAATTTGGGAGATACATACAACTGGTAGCAACAAACATAGAATACAAAAGATATAATGAACAATTTTCTAAAAGTAGAAAAGAAAGTTCCTCTGAATTAAAATAACCGCTAGATAAACAAGTATATGTTCGTTAATACAATTTGGAAGTCCCGTAACCTAAGAACCCCTTAACCAGAATGAACAAAAGTTTAAGACTCTAATTTAAAACCAACAAGCAAAATCTCCAAAAGAGTTTATAGTCTAACCCTTAAATAAGAGGATAGGTTTCTACCATGTGACCGATGAGAAGAGATGTCTACCATAACTAACCCTAAAACTCTATCCTCACAGTGGAACCTGTCTGAAATCTGAAATATCAACAAAGTGGGTTAAACCCACAAGCAAGTCCTATCTACTACATCCCAATCAGAGAACCAATATACATACCTTCAGTATAAGGGACATAAAAGAAAATTCATAGATTTAACATACAAGTTATTCTTTTACCCAGTTTCATGTTTCCAAAACAATAGTCATTATTTATAATGTTCTACCCAAATCCTTATTATGCAAAAGTGAACACATTTCTTAAGTTCGGCAGAAATAAACATAACATGAAATAATATCAAGTTTAAGCAATCCTACCATGCCACCATTTTATCGTTTGATACCTTAATATGTATAGGTATATACATACTGGTTATTCCCTACCTAGTTCATGTTTTCAGAAATCAAAATTATCTTATACAATTTTCCAACAAACCCTTATCATTCAACAATGAGCACATTCTTAAGTTCAAAAAAATAAAAATAAATAAAGAAACATATGCATGCATTTTATTAAATCTAAGCAATCCTGACATGCGAAAAATAATATATAGATACTTTATTAGGTAAGGGCGATCCTGACACGCTGGGCAATCCTGACATAACAAATAAAATGTGTAGATACCTTATTAGGTATGGGCGATCCTGACACGCCGGGCGATCTTTACATGCCAAATAAAATGTATAGATACCTTATTAGGTATGGGCGATCCTGACACGCCGAGTAATCCTTACATGCCAAATAAAATGTATAGATGCCTTATTAGGTATAGGTGATCCTGACACGCCGGGCAATCCTTACATGCCAAATAAAATGTATAGGTGAATTCCCAATATGGAACATAAATAAACAAGGTGCATTATGATTTCAATTTGCACAAAAAAAGTAATTCAAATTATCCGATATGAAATTATCACCATAAGACAAATCGTTCACAAGTAAACTATAATCAAGTATTTCATGGGCATTTATATCTTTAAAGAAAAAATACATTCAAGTAAATCAAATAACACAATTAACCACTTTAGAAGCAAACACCCAATCAAACCTCCAATTTATCCAAACCTTCAAGGGAGTCAAAACTTAACTCGAATTTAAGTTCTCAGACCTATTCTGTCCCTAAAACCGTGTTTAAACATTCTGGAAATTTTTTGATATTCTCGGGAACTTAAAAGAAATATTTCCTAATAAGAGACAAATAAAACATAGGCAGAGGCATACTTACACAATCGATACAACCTCAAAGAAACTCCGTTTCACTCAAAATTTAAAACCCAGGTGCATTTTAATCCTAGAAAGTTACCTGCATTTTTTTAAAATTTTTTGGAATTTTAAAATATTTTTCTAAAAATAAAAGAAGGTGAAAACCCAACTTTTAGACACTTTAAAAATCAATTGAACACCAAGGGAAGCTCATTTAGAGATGAAAGTTTAAACCTAAGTTCATTTAACATCCAGGAAGTTACAAGAAAAATTTGGAAATTTTTGAAAATTTTTAAGTATTTTCTAAAATAATAGAAGATGAAAAACCCAACTTTTGGATAGTTTAAAAATCAATTGAATTACAAGGAAAGATCATTTCGAGTTGAGAATTTAAACCCAAGTGTATTAACCTTCATAAAGTTACAGTAAAAATTTGGAAATTTTCAAAACTTTTTAAGTATTTTCTAAAATTAAAGAAGTTGAAAAACTAAGTTTTTAGACACTTTAAAAATCAATTTAAAAACAAGGGAAATTATTTCAACATGAAATTTAAAAACCAAGCTCCTAAAACTCCGAGGAAGTTGATATAAAATTTTGGGAATTTTTTGAATTATAAAAGTATTTTTAAAAAATGATTTTCTGAATTTTTATTCAAAAATTGAAAAAATTGAAAAAAATACCAAAATAATTCGGAATGGGCCCATATCAGACCCAGAGGTGGGCCCCCATGAGACCCAGCCGGAAGTTTGCCGATGAGGATGTCAAGCCTCGTAGGGGTTGGATTGTAGTAACCCTTGTGGATGGGTGTGAGTGGGCAGGTGCGAAGACAGACACTGGGTTGAGCTACCACAATGACAGGGTACAAGGTGCTCAATCCCACATCGCCTGGGTGTGAAAAAGGGGATGTGCTTATATGTAGTATGTTCTCTTTAAATGATATGAGGCATTTTGGGGTAAAACTCAAGAACAAAATCGTGCGTGCTATGGCCCAAAGCGAACAATATCATACCATGTGTTGGAGCGGGGTATTACAATTGTGGCTTTGCAACTGTAATGTGTGGAGGGTGGCTGAGCAATTTTGCTGGGGTTCGGCTTGTAGATCATTGGCAGCAGAGTCATGCCCTGATTATTCAGATCTACCCATATGAGCCAAGATCCTCTACTGTGAGATCCTCCTGTTATGTTAAAATGTCAACAGCTAAATAAGTTTTACTAAAGTCACACAAGTAAAGAAACCTAATAAAAAAATATTATAACTCCTTCCAACACTAAATTATTGCAATATATAATTCTCTAAATATATTTTTGTGTTTTCTTCACTTAAACTTCAACAACTTTTCTATAAATTGAATTTTTTGATGAAATCATTTCTTTTAGAAAGATAATTATGAGAGCTTTAATTTGAGTACCACTTAGACTATGTTACGACTTAATGTTTTTTAAATAAATTTATTTAAAGTCAACCTATTTACTTCATAAATAAACAACATATTTTCCTATTTCAGTAACTTCAATTCTATTCTTAACTAAATTAATTCATCGCTCTAAAACTCAATTTAAAATTTTAAATATATTTTAGAAATAATAAATGTATATATATATATATATATATATAGAGAGAGAGAGAGAGAGAGAGAGATAAAAAGAGTTTAAATTAATATTTATAAATTTTAGAATTTATATAGATTTAACATACTTAGGATTAAAGTGAAAATTTATAAAAGTAAAATAAAAAAAAAATTATAATATTATTTTATTACTTTTATTTTCATTTTAAAGAGTTATAATATTATTTTAAAATAGATTTATTTAAAATCAACACATTTACTTCATAAATAAACAACATAATTTCCTATTCAGCAACTCCAATTCTATTTTTAACTAAGTTAATTCATCTCTCTAAAACTTAATTTAAAATTTTAAATATATTTTAAAAATAATATATATATATATATATATATATATATATTAGAATTTATATAGATTTAGCATACTTAGGATTAAAGTGAAAATTTATAAAAGTAAAATATAAAAAAAATTATTTATAATATTATTTTATTACTTTTCTTTTCTTTTTAAGGAGTTATAATATTATTATAAACTTAATAAAAAATATTATAACTCTTTCCAATACTAAAGTACCGTAACTCTTCCCAATACAAAAGAAAAGTAATATAATAATATTTTAACTTTTTCAAAGAGAAAAGAAAAATAATAAAATAATATTATAGAAAATGTTTTTTTTTATATTTTCACTTTTATAAATTCTCAAGCTAATTCTAAGTGTGTTAAATCAATATAAATTCTAAAATTTATAAATATTTATTTAAGGGAGACGATGTTAGCACTCTCATTTTCTATGTTTGCACTCCCATCTTAAATTAAATGACATTTCTAACCTTAATTTCAGAAGTGAATGATTATTATTTTTCAAATTATACAAATACCCATTCTTTTGTCCCCTCCATGTCTCCAATCTTTAATATTTTCGGTATCTTTTGACAAAATAAAAAAAATTACCCAAAAAAAAGAACTCAAAAAATATTTCTCTCTTTCTATTTAGACAGGACCGAAAAAAAAGTTATTTATGTTGAAAAAATTATTTCTTTTGAAAAGACCAAAAATGAAAAGTACCAAAAAAATTATTATCTTTATTGAATAAATTGTCTCTTTGGATAGAAAACGAAAAAAAAGATCAAAAAGAATGTTGTCTCTACTAAATAATTTTTTTTTAACATGTCGTTAACTTCTCTGCATCAAAAGTTTGTTGTCTGTAAAATTTACATTTAACGAGTGACCACGTGACCTTTTGGCAATTCATTTGCTCTGGGTAGTCTACTACCCCTTGTTGTACATCTTACTCTCACAAGTCAACCAAGTCCATCTCTTGGGCTCAAACTAGCATTTTTCAAAATTCTGATTTTAGATTTCCTTTTTCTGTTTGTGTTGCTATGTGTCTCAATTTTTTATTCTTTTTTCCTTCTCTTTATGTTGCATGCCATATGAAAAAGAAAATAAAGTTCTTTGCTGTGCCTCACAGGTTGGAGCTTAAATGTAACAAAAATCTCCTCGGATAATTTTTGGAGTTCAAAGCGAAGCAAGATGATATCCAAGCTTTGAGAATATCAGGAGATCAAAAATTAGTCCTTTGATCATCCAAAAGTCAAGCATGCTTGGTTTAGGTAATTTCCTACTATTTATTGCTTTCCCTCATATCTGATTGTTATGCTTATGTGATGAGATATATCAATTTGAAGAGAGAAATTAGAGGCACAGATTTCAGGATTAAGAGTTTACTTGAGATTCTTAGACACAAAATGTGTCATATATGTCAATTTCTGGGTTTGCATGTTCAATTAGTTGGGCATTTCTCATTTTTTGAAACTGAAATGATTTTACATTGACAGTATTCCACTTGTAAGCTATCTCACATCAGAAAAGTAAGAGAGGTGAGGGAATTGAGTTCTCTATAAGAGGCCCTATCCCAACTCTTTGCTTGAATCCACTGCTTATGGCTTGTCTGTCAAATTTTGTGATAATGCTTTAGAAGAAAAAATTAAAAACACAGATGATTTGCAAAATTGTGTGATCTAGTTGGATCTTAACCCATTGGTAGTTCTGCACTGCTCTGCCAAGTCGGTTAAATATCCTTCATTTCGCTCGAGCTATTGGTTTCTCTCTAGCATGCCATAAAGTCTATTTTAGTAGATTAGTAGCCGAGGCCAGAGAGGATTCATTAACCTCATATTCTTGGATGTTGGTCAGCAATTGACACTTTCCCAAGCCTTACCTATGCATGAAACCCATTCCACTCATCATTTTTATTGTGCATATTTATCCTGTTCGATCTAGTAGTTTAAACTGGTGGAGAGGGGAAAGGGTGTAAATCATTGGTACTATACTTGTTTTTTTGTTGGAATTTTTTATTATTCGGGTAATTAGTGTTTGTGTTATTTTTGTAATTGCTACTTACACAATAATATAAATAGATGGGCTATAGAGTTATCAGTCTTATTCTCCAACCCTTTTCTTACGCCTCTCTCTCTCTCTAGTCTCCCCCCTCCCTCTCTTTATTTCTCACCCTCTCCTTCCCCCTCCTTCCCCCTCTCCCTCTGTGCTGAAGTCAGGGTTTGTACAATGACACAAGCATTGGTATAGTTAGTTTGAGCAGAAACTAACATGGATTGATTTGTCTCCTAATTCTAAGACTAGTAGTAAATTTTTCAAGTTTTTTTATAGTTATCTTGATGGTTTTTTGGCTTTTTGAAGTATTTCCAAAAAAATAGGTCTGTTGTTTGTGATATACCATTTGGCTATTTTTGGGCTGGACTCTTTTTTGTACTATTCAGTGCTATGGGGTGCACCTAGGCCATGTTTGTCTCCTTGAGTTCATTGCATCTTAATTGCAGTACGAATATTTTTTTCCTTAGATTGGAGGGGTGACTACTATATCCCTATATTTCTCATATTGAGCTTGTTGGATTTTTCCTTGTTGTGTCTAGTTGCTGGTTTGCAGCATTGTTAGCTTGTGGAGTCACTTTAGGCATGTTTCGGTTTTTTTAGAGCTAGTGTTCATATCTCTGTGATATCATCCTTGGTTTTCAACTTCTATATCCTGTTAGGACTGCCCCAATGGTTATGTAGACACGTCAAAGGTGAGTGCAATTCTACTAGCAGTGAGGCAAGGGAATAGAGTTGTGTATGACTCGTGCAGATAATCTATCCCTTCAGATTGATCTAGTAACGTTGGATGGGAGTAATTATTTGGCTTGGAAACTATCAGTACAAGCTTTTGGCTTGGATGGATACTTGATATGGCAAGTAAAAAATCGAAGCAATCTGACCCTTTTTATGATCACTTGGATGGATACTTGACAGGGCGAGTAAGACAATCTTTTGCGTATGTTGAGCGGGATGAGAGCCAGAGGAGTGCTACTAGAGATATTTGTTGGAAATGTCATGGTTGGGACAAGGTGTTGGAAGGTCTGATGGTCATATGCCTGAGCTTTTACAGGTTGTATCTCATCCCAACATTGTGAATACTGTAGAGGAGATGTAGACATTTCAATGATTGATGGCTCAACTTGATACTCTATCTCAAAGTTGTCAGGATCAGGGTTCAACACAGGATTGACTTGGGGTTCCATTCAATTGGGATCAAGGATTATAAGATTCTCACTGATTCATCATCTACTACCCATCTCCACCATTTCCAAATGGATCCCCATGAAAACTCTCCTCTCAATAAACAAGAACCACCACCAGAAACCCCATCGCCGCTATAACCCCACGCTGCTGCTACAACTGTAATGGACCCACCGCCTTCCTGCCACCTACAGCATGGTCCGAAGTCTCTCCGCCGCCCACCTACCAGCCCATACGTGCCCCAACTATCAATCTCCCACCAAACTCCATCACCATCATCCTCGTCCCCATCCCACAATGCCAGAAAGTCCCCATCATCTCTCCTCCCTACCAATTCCAAATCCTAACCAAGAAAATCCACACCCAAAATGACCTCCGTCACTTCTACTTCTCTGATTCCTGCAATAATTTTCTTAGCTTCATCGTTGCCCTCAGTGGATCCATCTGCAACCACAAGATCTCTGATTCTTGCCACCAATCCACCACTATCAATTCAATTGTGTCCATCATCGAAACCCTAATTCAATCCATCGACGACATTCTTTCGCTCCCACAATCCTCCCAGTACGGCAATTTGGCATACAGAACTTGGCACAATCATATGGTCGACAATGCAGAGTCATTTATTCTCCGATTCCTCCAAGACAATCTTAAATCCACCACTGTCAAGCTCGTCCCTTACTTCGCTGACAGTTTTGAGAATTTGAGCCAGACAGATTATGGTACAGGTCATGAAACCAATTTTGTTGCTTAGCTGTATTGTCTAGTAAGGTTAGGGGTAATCATAGAAGAGGATTACCAAGTTGTTGTGTCTAGGATTTTAGTTAGGTATCTTGAATTGATGAGAAAGTTATAGTTGGTGTATTGTCTCGAGCCTGCACGGTCACATGGTGTTTGGGGGCTCAATGATTATCATTTTCTGCCATTTATATTTGGGTCGTCGCAGTTGATTAGCCACAAATACAAGAAACCCAAGTCAATTAATAATGAGGATATACTCATGAACTGTTTGAATGAGTATCCTTATCTTTCAGGCATTGGCGCATTGCCTTTGTTAAGAAGGTGAAGAAGGGGCCGTTTGCCAAGCACTCGCCGTTGTTGGTTGATATTAGCGGCGTGGCAACTTGGAACAAGGTAAATAGTGGAATGCTGAAGATGTATAAGGTGGAGGTGTTAGAGAAGGTCCCTATTATGCAGCATTTCTGGCTGACTCATCAGATGGTATGTCTTTGTTTCTCTGTTCTTTATTTATTATTTTATCGTATGAATAATAAGTACTTTGAATATTTCATGCATATCGATTGTGGTTTAGAAAATTAGGTAAGTTTGGTCTTTTTAAATCAAATAGAGTCAAAAAATTGAAATTCTTATATATTAATTTTAGTCTATTTGATTGGAAGGTTATCATTCTTAGCGTGCGAATGGTGCCTTTTAGCTTTGACAATATATGTTTGAGCAGTCTTCCTTTCATCAATCCTTGGGGTTATATGGGGGGCTGAACCTATACTGGAAGGATGGGAAGGTTATAATTTCATGAAGAGACTTTGTAATTGAATTTAATCTAATGGTGTCCAATAAAGAGGTGTTTGGTGATCTTAGTTTCTCTAAGAATGATCTCTTCTGGAAGATTGATTTATTTAAATGGTAGAGGACTAATTTAAATCACTAGAGCAAATGTGGATCAGAGGATTTTTTTTGAAAGGTGAGCTAGGAGTAGTAGTTTGGAAGAATATATTTGTTGTAGGAAAAAATGGAGGATTGGATGGATTAAAGAAGGGGATGGAAATACTTCTCTCTCATGTTAGGACATACTGCCAGGTGGTGTTGTAAAATTTGAGGTTTCTAAGTTCAAAAACCCATTTTAAAATTTTTTAAGTTTCTAACTGACTTCTCATTTCTCTTGCACATACAACACCAATTCACAATGATCTGTTGCATTTTTCTCAAATTGTCAAGCGTCAAAATCTTCCCAAAAACGGAGGTCCATCTAAAGAAGGCCACCTTGGGGAGGGGCCTTAGTGCACCAAACAACCTTCCACGGGAAATTCATCCCTTCAAACCCAAAAATGCTCCTATAGAAGGATTTTCTCGACACATGGTGAAACATGATACAACATAGATATGTCGACACTATGAATAAATAGGTAGGACATGAGACATGACTATATATAAATATAAAGTTTTATTTATATCATCTTTTGAGTAAGAAAATTATACAATTTTAATTAACTTTTATACTAAGAGTTACATAATTTAAAATATGATGTTGTTTGAGATCGAAAAGATTATTATATTATACATGTTACTACTTTTCTGTTTAGTAAATACAATTATATTTTTGTCCTATATATGTGAAAATGTTCATTGGTTGCATGCTTGACTTGTGATGATATTTGTCTAATGTCAATTTTTCTTAAAAAGAAAAAAAAGTAGACACTTTGGGGTGTGTCGTGTTGTTTCCAAGATTGTTGGACATGGCTACTTACTCTTAGATGTGTTTATGTTATATAAGACTTGTATTGGGGATGTCTGGGATGTGTAGGCCAAGTGCCCAGTATGTGTCAACTAATTGTCTAAAATATATATATATAGACACATTCTTGAAATGTCTGTCATGTGTTCATGTGTTCAGGAGTGTCAATGAAGTGTTAGTTTTTGGAATATGTGTGGCATGAACACGACACCTTCGTTTCCGAAGTTTTGTGCTTCATATATAAAAGTGGAATATTTATAGTGTTCATTTTGGAGGATGATTGCCCTACTAGAAATGTTGGATTCCTTGAGAAATTATGGGCACGAGAGAGAGAGAGAGTAGCATCCTCATTGACTATGAGTTGATGTAAGTGAAAGGTTAGAGATAGACAGATAACCGGGGTAGAGGTAAATATGGCCTGAAGATAGTCCTTCACATCAAATAAGTCATGAAAATAAATAAGCTAATAAACATGATGTTGTTTTTCATTTATGATAATCAAAATCCAGTAGTTATTAGAAATAATTCTGTCAAGGTGATCATAATGCCAATGCAGCCAACCTGCAACGAAAAATTAATCCTTTTAGTGAATAAGAGGTAATAAACAAGCGACAATGGGCCAAAATTAGAATGCAAAAATGTTTTTCATTTTCTATACTACATTCCCATTAAATATCAGTGTCAAGTTAATGAAGAATAGGCCATGATGTAAGGGTAACAACACTAGTCTTCTGTAAATAAAATCTTCTTTTATCTCTTCTTTGAATAAATTGTCCCTCTAGCTCCCTCTTATTCCTTTGATTCTTCACTAAGCCTCTTCTGGTTCTTGTTAGTGTATTTGTCACTACTTGGCTTTCTAGTTTTTGCAAGTGGGACATTTCTTTTTGTTCAATGCTTAGATATTTGAGGGTTTGCTTTACTCCAAATGAATCAAAGCTTGTTTAGTGGGGGCTGTAGGGCTGAGTAATTAGCCTATGTTCACTTAATGAGTCATAGCACAGAAGCCCATTAGGACATCCCCTGTTGCAATTTCTTCTCTTGATTGATATTGGAACTAAGCAGAGTCAGCCAACACTTATTGTAAGAGTTCCTGGTGGAAAAGAAATTATTTGGATTTTGGAAGTATGGTTCCAACCTACAATGAGAGTCTTGGCTGCAATTATATGAAACATGATAGCACATAGATCAACAAAAGCTAAAAAAATCATACTTTAAAAAATCATACTTCATGACAGCACATTCCTTTTTTTCATTGACTTTATATAAATCATACGTTTGAGTATTTCGCTTTAAAATTCCAATGTAAAGAACGTGTTTATTCAATCATCTCTTACTGCAATATGGTTCCTTGGACTATTTTTTAAGTTGAATTGTCAAGTTTTAAATTGTGTCATTGTAAAATGAGATTCAAGTTCAAGGGGCAGTAGAAGAATATTTCTTTGAACAAATTGATGTTTGTTGGATTGCACAAGATATCTAATTGTTTCTTTATTTCTGTTTTGGATTTTTGGTTAAACACAAAGTTTAATCTTGTTTTAGGTTATGTTATTATGCATTCTGAATGTCTCAAAACAAATCCAGGAAGAGGTCGGTGAGGTTAAAATGTTGGGGAAGCACAACAAAGGATGCAACTGCAAGAAATCTGGATACCTCAAGAAGTATTGTGAGTGCTTCTAGGCCAATATTATGTGTTATGGAAATGTATGAGGGTGTACTGCCTTCCACCTTCCTCCCTCTCTATGTGTATGTGACTTTCCTTCTAATTGCATTTTTGTTGTGCTTTTCTCAAATTTGTGTCTAATTGGTTTTGCTTTGAATTAAACTTCCCTTTTGGGAGTAAATAGTATAAATTCATGTGCTTTTCCTTTTTATACTTGCCCATTATTTTTTTCTTACTAATTTGTGGTTTTTTTCTTATTTTCGAAGAAGATGATCCCATTTCCACTCTTGGCTATATCAATCGATCAGACTTCTATTCAAATTCACAAGACAAAGCAAGTGGGAATTTGTCCCCCGGCTCAAATCAAGTTTTGGTAGAAGGAGGGAGTCCCGAACTTTCTCCTAAGCATTTACTTTCTGCATATTTTTTAATATTATTGCTTCAAGTTTCATGTTTGCTTAATAAAATAACCTGGATAATATTTCTTCACGTGTTTGAAATATTCTTGCTACTTTTGCTTGATAAAATAATGTGGATATTATGCCCATTGGATAGTATTTCCATGCATTCTCACTTATATATTTTTCAGGATGTCATATTGAGAAAGTTGTGGTCCTTAGGATGTCTCCCAACCCACCTCTCCAAGCATTAGAAAGATAGAATAATAACCTAGGTCAGCTCAACCCCCAACCTGGGCCAAGTTCCCAAACCCTTCTAGGCGTTCAAAATAATCATTTTCATGGTTTTTCGATCTTGATCTTTGATTTTTCACAAAAAAAAAAAATCTCAAACTCAAAATTCACTATTTTAAACTATTTCTTCATGATCTTCATAGGAATCACAATCTCTTCAAAATTTCTAAAAAATGCCACTTCCATTAATTTTTATAAAAATCACCTTTTTTAAAGTCAAAATAAACTTTTTATAAAAAAGCCATCCCTTGTGTTTTTAACTCACTTTCTTAAATATCACTATGCCTCATCCAAAATACATTTTCTCAAAAGCCCTTTTTTCCAAAATTCAAAATTCAAGATATCCCCAGCTTGTCATATTGTAGGTGCAAATTTGTGGGTATCGTTTCATTCCTAAGTGTTCAAATTAACAAGTGAATTGCATTGTTTACAACTCAAGCACAATATGGACTGATTGTAGCTAAAACTACACGACCTGATTACATCACTTGAGCATGGTCATCATAGGTGAAAAATTTTAAAGTACATGTTCAATTCATCCGGTAGATATCTCTATGTTAAATGAGTTCTTGAGATTAACAAGTCAAAAATGAAGGGATGAGAGGCCATCATTTTCTCTATCCCAAGTTACATACAAATATTACCATTGATAACCCTTTTGAGCCAGTTTTATTTCTTTCATTAACCCAAGCTAGGGATCACGATGACGAAGACAGTGAGATGACAGTAGGCAAGTGATTTAATACCTAAGTGATCATGCCCCAAACTGGAGCAGCTTTTGAGTGATCATTAGTTCATCACCCAATTATGCGTCATATTTCGAGCCTAATATAACCTTTCTTTCTCAAACCACTTTACCCAAGGCCCCATTACAACCCCAAGTAAAGTCCTCTTTGATCAATGATGATTTGTTAACCAAGAAAACTCAACAACATGTGGTTTGATACCAAAGGAACAATACATGTCAACAAAAAATATTTCTCAAATGTTTTTTAAAAAAAGGTTCATAGGTGCTTGAGAATATAGACAGTCAATCAAATATCGGTTTGAACATAGTTGAATGAATGTTATTCTTTAATTGACCACCTTTTCAAGGATATCCTTTTTAAAATAAAAACATCTTTTTTGAATTAAAGTTTTAAGAACTCTAAACAAATGTTTAAAAACTCTTCGGCAATTCCTTGTAAAATATCTTTTTAAAAAATTCTTCTCATATTTTAAGTCTAGTTTTTCAAGAATCATTTACAATTTTTAAAACATCTTTGGCAAGACTCTTCTCAAATTGCTTTTAAAAGCTCTTATGCTTTCAAATAGCTCTTTTCAAATTACTCATAGTTTCCTTCAAAGTCATCTATGAACAACACCCATATTCTTGTATTTGGCCCTTGGGATGAACTACGTTCGACCTGATTCCTATTTCAATTGGGTTTGGTCATACCATTATTTACTTCACTATTTTCTCCACATTTCATATAACCATTTACTTCACTATTTAACTATTTATTTATTAAACCAGCCATACCTTTATTTTGGTTCTGTGTATATAATATGTGGATACTTTCTCTCCATGAAAATTAAACTACTCGTGTTCAAGTACATGGTTTCTTACTTTTGGTTAATTATGAATGTGCTTATCACATAAAATAGCACTAATGATCCTTACAACTGATATCATCTCAGTGGTTTCTTCCAGTTTCTTTATTGGACCCATTTTGGATTATGAATTTCTTCTTTCAAATTTTTTGTTGAATCTAATGGATCCAATCAGTTTTCGCGTGCTGCCATCTTAGTCTAGTAGCATTTTTTTTGTTATCATTTTTTTTTGCTTAGGTAAAAATTGTTACTCGCATACCGTGACAATACCCACTATAGGCTCAACGAGGAGAAGTTATACCAACTAGCATTGGCCTGATGAATGAAGTAGTAGCATTTCTTGTATTCTTCTTGTTAACAGTTCTGTTGAAAATAATTTTTCTACTTAAGTAGTTGACTTCTATGTTTCTTTTATATTCTTGAACAGATTTATAATTATTTAGGTCATAGCTACTTTGATGGGACTTCTTGTTTGCTTCGCTATTGCAATTTTTTTTATTGCCATTTCTGGAATTGTATTCCGGTGGTTTTATGGAAGCTTTTGGACAATGACACTTATCAACTTCTTTGGAGGTGATCTTCTTGACCTTTCTTTTAATGTGGGAAGTATCATCTCTCTTTGTCTCTATGTTAATTTTTCTTCCAACCGCACTGAGATTGGAGTTCTTTGGAATGCAAGGTGAAATTCACATTGAGCCATGCATGATGTAATACCCCAAAAATTTGGACGTCTATTATTTTAAAGAATTTGAATTTCTTTATATTAATTTTTTTTATTAATTCATGTGAAATGCCTTATCTTTACATTTTATCATTTTATGTGAGTTGTTTTTCCTTTATATGCATTTTATCATTTCATGTGAATTGATAAGTTTGATTGTTATCATTTTATGTGGATTTTTTTTGTTTTATTGATTCCAATTATTTCATATGAATTTCTCTGTTTATATTTTTATTATTTTATGTAAATTGTTTATTGATTATGTATTGTTTGATTTAAATCTTTTAAATGCTTTGGATTGGGCTAGGGAGGAATCTGGGCTGGAATGGTTGGACTAGGGATATGCGTAAGTTGATGGGCTAGGGTAATGGTTATATTATTATTATTATTATTATTATTATTATTATTAGTTTATTTAGATTTTAGAAAAACAATAATAGAATAATAAAAAAATATATAACAGACTAGGGTTTCTGCCGTTTGCTTTACACACAAAAACCAAGAGAGAAACAAAAGAGAGAAAGTGAAGGAACGATCGGATGAACGACTTGTTGAATTGTCAAAGAGGCAAGCTTGATTCTTCTCTTTCCCTTTGAATCCGTATGCATAGTCTAAATCTTTGTCTATGATTGCTCTTTAAAATTTTGTGTATCTCATTTTATGGTAATTTATGTTGTTTTTGTTGAATTAAATTCGTGAGATCTTCTATGCCAACTTAATATATATGAAGAATTAATATATGAACAAGTTCATGTATATATATAAATATATGATATGTGTGTAATAAGAAGTGAATTCATAATAGCATAAATTTAGGAGGATGAAGGATGTTAATTTGCTTTTGTTATGTTGTGGATTGTATGGGAAAATAACCTTGACCCTTATAAAATTAGATTTAGTGAAGTAGATTTAAATTTTGAATTTTTTGCGAAGAACCCTAGAACTTGTGAATTAGGGGTTTCCAATTCGGGCCATTGTTGATGGGAATTTTTGTACCAATGAGTAGAGGGGCTCAAGAGGAGAAGAATGGTACAAAAATCAGGACAAACGGAGGTCGGGGGACACTGAAAAACCCCAGCGCGCTGGGGAAGAAGGCCCAACGGGACGCGCGTTGCCAGTGCGTGGGGGCGCGTCCGTCCGGTGGCCGAAAAATAATTTTTGGGCCCCACTCGCGAGAGCCCACCTCTGGGTCCGATATGGGCCCATTCCAAATTAGTTTGGTATTTTTTTTGAATTTTTGAAATTTTTGGAAAAACTTGAAAATTTAGAAAATTATTTTTTAAAAATAGTTTTATAGTTCCAAAAATTCCCAAAATTTTATCTCATCTTTCTTGGGGGGTTTAAGGAGCTTGGGTTTTAAATTTCACGTCAAAAATATTTACCCTTGTTTTTAAATTGATTTTTAAAGTGTCTAAAAATTGGATTTTCCACCTTCTTTTATTTTAGAAAATACTTATAAATTTCCAAAAATTCCCAAAATTTTATTGTAGCTTCCTGGATATTAAATTAAGTTAGGTTTAAATTTTTATCTCGAAATGAGCCTCCATTGGTGTTCAATTAATTTTTAAAGTGTCTAAAAGTTGGGTTTCACCTTCTTTTATTTGTAGAAAATATTTCAAAATTCTAGAAAATTCTAGAAAAACTTAGGTAACTTTATAAGGATGAAATACACCTGGTTTTTAAATTTTAGTTGGAAATAAGTTTCCCTTGTGGTTTTATCGATTTTAAAGTATGCCTCAAAAATTATGTTTTATTTTATTTTGCTGGAAAAATATTTTTTTAAAAAATTCCTAAAAATTAAGAAAATTCCATAATGTTTAAATAGGGTTCTTAGAAGCATAATAGGCTCGATAACTTAAATTCGAGTTAGGTTTTGACTCCCTTGAAGGTTTAGATAAATTGGAGGTTTAATTGGGTGTTTGCTTCTAAAGTGGATAATTGTGTTATTTGATTTACTTGAATGTATTTTCCTTTGAAGTTATAAATTTCCATGAAATACTTGATTTTAGTTTACTTGTGAACGAGTGATGATTCCACATCGGATAACTTAAATCACTTTGTTAATGCAAATTAAAATCATGATGAACCTTGTTTTTATTTTATGTTTCATATTGGGAAGGAGGCATGTAAGGATTGTCAGGCGTGTCAGGATCGCCCATATCTAATAAGGTATCTATACATTATATTTGGCATGTCAGGATTGTCAGGCGTGTAAGGATCGCCCATACCTAATAAGGTATCTATACATTATATTTGACATATCAGATTGCCAGGCATGTTAGGATCGCCCATACCTAATAGGGTATCTATACATTTTATTTGGCATGTTAGGATTGCCAGACACGTCAGGATCACCCATACCTAATAAGGTATCTATACATTTTATTTGGCATGTCAGGATTGCTTAGATTTAATAACATGCATGCATATGTTTCTTTATTTTTGCATGATTAGGGTCTGTTGGGATAATGCATAAGAGGATTTTTATTTTTTAAAAACATGAACTGAATAAGGAATGACCTGGATCTTTACACATATATTTATCTCTTGTGTCCCTCACACTGAGGGTATGCATATTGGTTCTCTGATTGGGATGTAGTAGATAGAACTTGGTCGTGGGTTTAACCCACTTTGTTGATATTTCAGGTCCCAGGTAGGTTCCCCCGCAAGGATAGAGTACAGGGTTGGTTGTGGTAGGCATCTACTCTCATCGGTCATATGGTAGGAATCTATCTTATTATTTAGGAGTCAAACTATGAACTCGTTTGGAGATTTTGGTTGTTGGTTTAATTAGAGTTATAAACTTTTGTTCATTCTGGTTAAGGGGTCCTTAGGTTACGGGACTTCCAACTTGTATTACCAGACATACAATTATTTATTTATCGGTTATTTCAATTCAGTGGGATTTTTTGTTCAGCTTTTAGAAGTTATTTATTTCTATCTTTTGTCCTCTATGCTTGTTATTATCAGTTCTTAACATTCCTCAGGTTTTGTGTATGAGACTGGCCACCTCATGAGCAAAATCTTCTGGTGGGTATTTCATTTGGTATCATAGCATTTCAGGTTGAAATGTCCTCGGGTTTTAAGGGTCCATCGTATGGTATCTTCTGCGTTGAATATTTTGATAAATAGAATTCTAAATATAAAGTTCATAGTGTTTTAATCTATCCTCAGAGGTATTGATGTTTATTTGTTTCCTCTATAGATGCCACCCTGTAGAAGGAGGAATATGAATGATATTCTAGGTCAGGGTTATGCTCAGGGTGGAGATGCAGAGATTCCTTCTAACTTTGTAACCATTATAACATAGGATGTAGCTATCGGAGTGGTGACTACTTTTTAGAATCAACAGCCACCTCAGCAGCCACAGCAGATGGCACGGGTTCCATTACCTATGGAGCAGCCTAACACTTAGGAAAGGGTACGAAATTCCTTCACCAAAATGGAATCCACTAGAGTTTTCAGGATCTACAGAGGTACCGAGGTGTATCAATGGAGGAAAGATATTGAGTACTATCTTCACATGGTTACGTTCACTGAGGTACAGAAACAAATGCTAGCTACCTTTAAGCTAGTGGGTAATGGATTGCAATGGTGGGAGTCGGTGACTACACTAGAATAGCAGACCACATTCACCTATACATATTTTTATGTTAGCTTTGATGCTAAGTACTTCCCGTATGTAGTAAGGGCAGCCAAAAAGAAGGAATTTCTTGAGTTACAACAGGGGGACAGAACTGTGGCAACATATGAACAGGAATTCATCAATCTGTCGCTGTTTGCACCTAAGGAGGTAGACACCGAAGAAAAGAAGCTGTGATGTTTTGTTAATGGGTTAATTTGGCCTATTCAACAGGTCCTTCTGGGATGTCCAGCTTATACTACATATGCTCAGGTGGTGGATGCTAGGGGTGCACACGGTACGGCTCCTCACGGTTTTTGGTGGAACTGGAACCGTTACCAACGGTTCTTAATTTTTGGAACCAGAACTGGAACCGTTAAGGGTTAGAACTGTGAGGAACCGAACCTCGGTTCTTAGTTCGGTTCCGAACCGAGGTTCCTCAAATTTTTTTTTATTTTTTTATAAATGGTTCAATGAAGCTTGAAAATACAAAAATATATATATAAATAGAAAAATACCCTATTCATTGAATAAATGTGAGACCTATAATCTAAAAATGGCACCATATATATATAATTATTATATTATTATATATATATAATAAAAATTATATATATACAATAATTATATATATATATACACACATATTTAATATAGAACGGTTCCGGTTTCGGTTCGGTTCTAAGGAACCGTTACCTCCAACGGTTTCGGTACGGTACGATTCCACTGGCCCTGGAACCATAACTAGAACCATTGGTAATAGTTCCTAATTTTAGGAACCGAAACCGGAGCCAACGGTTCGGTACGATTTAGGTACGGTTCCCCTCAGTTCTGGTTTTGGTTCTAACGGTTCTTTGTGCACCCCTAGTGGATACTGCATTGCAGCACTGTCAGTCGAGAAAGGATTACAAGAAAGGGCATACAGAGAAATGACATGACAGAGAATTCACTGGTTAGACAGTGGAGAGAAGGAATGGGAATGGCAAGAGACATTTTGAGAGGGGCAGTCATTCAGGGCAGCAACCGTGGAAGAGACATAGATCCAACGGTGATGCTCAGAGAGGGGGAGCCTCTACTCACAGGAGGCATAATGGGGTATCGCAGGCAGGTCGTGGTCAACAACAGGGAAATCAATTCAGGAGGCTTATCGGTGTGTTTAGTGGAAACTGTTATAGTTATGGTGAGCTAGGACATTCAGCTAGGTATTGTCCTAACACTAATCAAGGAGAGTCTGGTCAGCAGAGACAGAGATAACAACCACCTTTGCCAATACCACAGATTCTACAGATACAGACACAACATCATCCAGTTTTACCTGCACCACCACTGCCTGCGGGGCATCCTAGACATAGATGCATTATGAGAAAGTCTACAACGTTATGTCATATGATGTGCGAACTCCTCAGGCGATTGAGGGTATGTTTCTTATCAATGGTAGAGTGGGTCGTATTTTATTTGATACTGGTGCATCACATTCCTTTGTATCTAGAGCATTTGCTAGCTTATCTGGTTTAGATATTCAGCTATGTACTTCTCCACTCATTATATCTATGCTGTAGGGGGCTAGTACGGTTTTACGGGAATAGGGTAGTCAGGTTCCTATAGAGATTGGCAGACTCAGATTCTTGGCAGATTTATTGATCCTAGATATGCGATCATATGATGTTATACTCAGGATGGACTAGTTATCACATTACCATGCCCAGGTTAATTGCCATGATATGGCAATTATCTTTGCTATACCGGGTCAGGAGATGTACTTGATTGTCATGGCGCAATCAAAAGGAGGGTTACGCACTTGTTCTTTATCAATAAGGAGTCTCTGGAAGGAACTATAATATCTTTAGATTCTATTCCAGTGGTGCGAGACTTCCAGGATGTGTTTCAAGAGATCCCAGGGTTACCACCTAGTTGTGAGATTGACTTTGTGATAGATTTAGCTCCAGGTACTAGACCTATTGCTAGGGCTCCATACAAGATAGCTCCTGTGGAAATGAGGGACTTGGGGGATAAGATTCAACAACTTTTTAGTCAGAAATTTATTCGCAGGAGTACTTCACTGTGGGGAGCACCAGTGTTGTTTGTGAAAAAGAAGGATGGGTCTCTTCATCTTTGTATTGACTATAGGGAATTGAATAAGGTAACAATCCGCAACAAGTACCCATTGCCTAAGATTGATGATTTGTTTGATCAGTTGAAGGCAGCCACCTATTTCTTGAAGATAGATTTGAGATCCAGGTATCATCAGCTTTGAGTTAGGGAGCAGGATGTACCGAAGATAGCCTTCCTTACTAGATATGGGTCACACGAGTTTCGGGTTAAGCCGTTTGGGTTAACAAAAGCCCCAGCTATTTTTATGGACTTGATGAATAGAGTGTTCAGGGCCTACTTGGACCAATTTTTTATTGTAGTATGAGCAGAATTCCGAGGACATAATTCCTCTTTTTAGGGGGGAAGAATGTAATACCCCAAAAATTTGGACGTCTATTATTTTAAAGAATTTGAATTTCTTTATATTATTATTGTTATTATTTTTATTAATTCATGTGAAATGCCTTATCTCTACATTTTATCATTTTATGTGAGTTGCTTTTCCTTTATATGTATTTTATCATTTCATGTGAATTGATATGTTTGATTGTTATCATTTTATGTGGATTATTTATGTTTTATAGATTCCAATTATTTCATGTGAATTTCTCTGTTTATATTTTTATCATTTGATGTGAATTGTTTATTGATTATGTACTGTTTGATTTAAATCTTTTAAATGCTTTGGATTGCGCTAGGAAGGAATCTGGGCTGGAATGGTTGGGCTAGGGATATGCGTAAGTTGATGGGCTAGGGTAATGGTTATATTATTATTATTATTTTTAGTTTATTTAGATTTTAGAAAAACAATAATAGAATAATAATAAAAAAATAAGAGACTAGGGTTTCTGCCATTTGCTTTATGCACAAAAACCAAGAGAGTAAACAAAAGAAAGAAAGTGAAGGAACGATCGGGTGAACGACTTGTTGAATCGTCAAAGAGGCAGGTTTGATTCTTCTCTTCCCCTTTGAATCCGTATGCATAGTCTATATCTTTGTCTATGATTGCTCTTTAAAATTTTGTGTATCTCATTTTATGGTAATTTATGTTGTTTTTGTTGAATTAAATTCGTGAGATCTTCTATACCAACTTAATATATATGAAGAATTAATATATGAACAGGTTCATGTATATATATGTGTATATATATATATGATATGTGTGTAATACGAAGTGAATTCATAATAGCATAAATTTAGGAGGATGAAGGATGTTAATTTGCTTTTGTTATGTTGTGGATTGTATGGGAAAACAACCTTGATCCTTATAAAATTAGATTTAGTGAAATAGATTTAAATTTTGAATTTTTGCGAAGAACCCTAGAACTTGTGAATTAGGGGTTTCCGATTTGGGCCATTGTTGATGGGGCTTTTTTCACCAATGGTAGAGGGGATCAAGAGGAGAAGAATGGTACAAAAATCAGGCCGAAGAGAGGTTGGGGGACGCCGAAAAATGCGCCAGAAAAACCCCCAGCGCACTGGGGAAGAAGGTCCCTGTGGGACGCGCGTTGCCGGTGCAGGGGGCATGTCCGTCTAGTGGCCAGAAAATGATTTTTGGGCCCCACTCGCAGGGGCCCATCTCTGGGTCCAATATGGGCCCATTCCGAATTAGTTTGGTATTTTTTTTGAATTTTTGAAATTTTTGGAAAAACTTGAAAATTTAGAAAATTATTTTTTTAAATAGTTTTATAATTCCCAAAATTTTATCTCATCTTTCTGGGGGTTTTAGGAGCTTGGGTTTTAAATTTCACGTCAAAAAGGTTTACCCTTGTTTTTAAATTGATTTTTAAAGTGTCTAAAAATAGGGTTTTCCACCTACTTTTATTTTAGAAAATACTTAGAAATATTCAAAAATTCCCAAAATTTTATTGTAACTTCCTGGATATTAAATTAAGTTGGGTTTAAATTTTTATCTCGAAATGAGCTTCCATTGGTGTTCAATTAATTTTTAAGTGTCTAAAAGTTGGGTTTTCACCTTCTTTTATTTTTAGAAAATATTTCAAAATTTCAGAAAATTCTAGAAAAACTTAGGTAACTTTATAAGGATGAAATACACCTGGTTTTTAAATTTTAGTTGGAAATAAGTTTCCCTTGTGGTTTTATCGATTTTAAAGTATGCCTCAAAAATTATGTTTTATTTTATTTAGTTGAAAAAATATATATATTTTTAAAATTCCTGAAAATTCCAAAAACTTCTAGAATGTTTAAATAGGGTTCTTAGAAGCATAATAGGACCGAGAACTTAAATTTGAGTTAGGTTTTGACTCCCTTGAAGGTTTAGATAAATTGGAGGTTTGATTGGGTGTTTGCTTCTAAAGTGGATAATTGTATTATTTGTTTTACTTGAATGTATTTTCCTTTGAAGTTATAAATGTCCATGCAATACTTGATTTCAGTTTACTTGTGAACGAGTTGTCTTATGGTGATGATTCCATATCAGATAACTTAAATCACTTTGTTTGTGCAAATTAAAATCATGATGCACCTTGTTTTTATTTTATCTTTCATATTGGGAAGGAAGCATGTAATGATTGCCAGGCATATCAGGATCACCCATACCTAATAAGGTATCTATACATTATATTTGGCATGTCAGGATTGCCAGGCGTGTTAGGATCGCCCATACCTAATAAGGTATCTATACATTATATTTGGCATGTCAAGATTGTTTAGATTTAATAAAATGTATGCATATGTTTCTTTATTTTTGAAGTTAAAGAATGTGATCATTGTTGTATGATTAGGGTATGTTGGGATAATGCATAAGAGGATTTTTATTTTTTGAAAACATGAACTGAATAAGGAATGCACTACATCTTTACACTTATATGCATCTTTACACCTATATTGGTTCTCTGATTGGGATGTAGTAGATAGAACTTGGTCATGGGTTTAACCCACTTTGTTGATATTTCAGGTCCCAGGCAAGTTCCCCCATGAGGATAGAGTATAAGGTTGGTTGTGGCAGGCATCTACTCTCATCGGTCATATGGTAGGAATCTATCTTATTATTTAGGAGTCAAACTATGAACTCATTTAGAGATTTTGGTTGTTAGTTTAATTAGAGTTATAAACTTTTGTTCATTCTAGTTAAGGGACTTCCAACTTGTATTACCAAATATAAAATTATTTATTTATCAGTTATTTCAATTCAGTGGGATTTTTTTTCAGTTTTTAGAAGTTATTTATTTCTATCTTTTGTCCTCTATGCTTGTTGCTATCAGTTGTTAACATTCCTCAAGTTTTGTGTATGAGACTGGCCACCTCATGAGCGAAATTTTTTGGGAGGTATTTCACATGAATGTCTTGTACTATTCACTTAATATTCTTCTTGAAAATAATGTAAACGAGCGTGGAAGGCCCAACGATAACCCCTTGAAACAGTTGGTGTGCAAGGTTGTCCCATCTTTTTCTATGGTGAACCAGCTTAACCCTCTAAAATAAGGTCTAGTTAATCAACTGATCATAGCTCAGGAGTGCCTTTGGCTAGTGGGATTGATTCTGAAATAACATCCGAAGATAAAGTTGTTCGCTTGTTAAACCTTCCATATCACTATTCAGTATTAGGTGTATTCCAATATTATAATGTAGATGTTTCTGTACTCAATCATGAATATAGGAAAAAGTTTGGTGACTTATAGTTATTTAATTATTTATTTTTTGCCAGAAAGCATCACTGTGAATCATATTTGCAGCTTACTATTTTTCTTTATGCTAGTCCCATAGATTATGGTGTGCTTTATAGGGGTGATAGTAGATTGTTCTTTTATGAAATTCAGTGGTGTTTCTTGTAGCTTACCAATGGATTACTTTGTTTTGGGATATGTGGCATTTCTTGGTGTAACACCATATTATATTGAAAAGAAGTGGTAAATATTTTTAAACAAGCTTTTTCGTTTGGCTATCAGGCAATGCTGGTCATTCCCAAGAAAATATGGGTAATGAAAAGGATGTTGAAGCTTTTAAGAAGCTTCAAAACGCATATGAGGTAAGCTTTTTGACTTTCATTTTTATCCTTTTTAAAATACATTTTTTTGTATTATCTGGTTTTTCATGTATCACTATGAGCTAGGTTACCTTTTTCTAGGTTCCACTTTATTCTTTTAGGGAAAAAACATATGATTATGAATTGAGGAGGGAGGAGCTGCTGAATTGTTTTCATTGGTTTCAACTTGCTTTGGTTTCATATCTATGTTGTTCCCATCTTCTTATAATTTACTGAAGCATAAGTATGCATTCTTTGGCTATCTTAGATAGATAACATCAATCTCAAGCATTCTCTATCTTGGCCACAACCCCCCATACATGTGTATTGAATAAAAATGTGCCAGCTGATTCTGTTTGATATATAATTTAATGCAACGAAATTGGGAATGTTGACTTAGAAGCCATGCAAACATACAGGATATCCGTTTGGCATTTGACTTATTCACTCGACTTTGGTTTTTGCATTTGTAATCTGTCATTGCCTTAAATTGTTATGGTATCTAGCGCTTTTTAGTAGGTTCAGTCATATATTTCTCACTTTATGTGAATTAGCATGCCCGCCATAGCTTCTTTTTTGGCCTCGCATGATTATGTTCTAACTGCAAAAATGGTAGTTTACATAACTTTAAAATTTGAGGTCTGTAATTCGGATTTTCTTTGTGATATGTATATGAAATTCATATATAACCTTCTGCGTAAAATATGTTGCAAGCTAAAGTGAATTTCTGGAGGAGTTTAGTGATCTCTACAAAGCCTTTTTTTTTTGCCTGGTGATGAAGTCAAACGATATTTCTTTCTTTCCTTTATGTTTTGGTAACTAAGTTGAGCAATATTTCTATTGGTTATAACCTTCTACATTGTTTATTTTTGTTTTTTTGTCTTTTTTATCTTTGCCTAGTTATGAGTCTAAACAATATTTTTATCATTAATGACAATCTGTATTATATTTCTAGCTAGTCCAAAACAATGCCTCCATTAGTTCCGAAGTTTATACATCCTTCCAGTTTTTCCCACACCAAATGCGAACCATACTTCATGGCCTCCCTTCCTCCTGCTCATACAAAGTTCTTGCAAGCCGTGACTCTCAGTATGTTCTTTCAAAAGGTCCAAAAACTCAGAAGTTTATCACTTTAGCCTTAAGGGCCTGGTTGAGTGTCTAGTTAACTATATAAAATTTTATATGACAAGTTGGCTTTGTTTATTGTCACCACATTCTTGCTATTAAAAAGTTTGCTTTGAAATTCAAAATCATTATAATAATACATCTCCTTGTCAGATTTTCAATTTATTTGTTTCCAACCAAACCTTGTAAGTTGCAAATAAGGGTAAAGTATTAGGATAACAACATGAATCTTTATGTGAGATTTGTTAGAATAACCTTTGCTCAATCACAGTTCAGTGCAACTTAACAAAGCTCCAAGTCTTTTTATTATATGAATTTTGTTTTATAAAATATTTTCATATCATGAATGCATTTTTCTTTTGGCTTTTCTCTCGTCTTTATGTCACTTTTAGTTTGAACCATGTCTCTAGCACATCCATTGATTTTCATTGCACATCACCACTCCATCTTACTAGTTTAGTTCGTCTTGTTTGGTTGTCCAAAATAAGCTTTGCATGAAAGCAATATTTTTTTTCTTTTTTAACTTGATTGCTACCTATGCATCTCATTTTGTTTAATTTAATTTTTTATACATGTCTTGTTCTTTCTTTTTTCTGTCTTTTGGACCTTTTGGATAAAAAAAATGTTGCTTATTGACATCCTAAATGATGTAGTACCAAACATAGCTGGCTTGTCTTTAACTTGATCATTAGTCAATGGCTAGAACACAGCCCAGTAGCATTTCTCCCCTTCTAAGATATGTCCTTCAATCTTCCCCTTAATTATGGATATACATCATAGATTACAAAATTAGTGAATTTTGCAATATTTTGGCCATCACATATCAATATTCTTCACTTCTTTTCCTGGTTTAGTGTAGTAATGTTATGTGTATTTTGACTTGGTCCCTTGTGCCATATCTTGAGATTCTAAAGATCCATCAAAGTTCTTACTTGGAATAAAATCTCAAAAAATTTCAAAACGAGATCTCTATTGTTGAGAAACTTACATCATAGATCCATAATGTTACACTGTTATGATTATATCATGTGGCACATTGGAAGAAGCCCTTAAAAATATTGAGGAGTTCATTTCAATTGAACTGATGGTAGCAAAGATTTTAAAATTAAAAGAATATGGAAATTTTGATAATTCAGATATTGCCATAATCTTTTTAACAAAAGTTGATATATCTGGGGAATAAAGTTAAACGCAGAAAAGAAGACATCATTTGGCATCTATCTAACTTGTGACTTGATTTCAAAATAGTCAAATAACTGGACTGTTGTCAAATTCTAACTAGCTCTTTGATAAATAGAGCTGTTGGAATTAAGTTTTTGTTTTTTTCTGCCTACTAAGTACTAATCACCCTCTTTCCCCCAAAATAAAAGAACGCTCCCATATTTTGCTCACTCCAGAACTTGTTGTCCCTTCTCCTTAGAACCCTCCAAATCTGATGAACCTAGAGGGGGAGTGGGTGAATAGGTTCTTCGATTTTTCTTCCTAATATTTGCAAGTTTGATTGGCACATGCAATCACATAATTATATACACAAATTTATAGAGGAAACCCCAGAGTGGAGAAAAAACCTCATCGAACTGAGCTCCACTATGTTTGAAAGGATAGTACAGTAATTCTCTCAATCACTCTCTCATTCACCCAACTCACAACATAGTCGCTCCAGCACTCAACCCAGTTCACAGCCTCCCTAGGCCTGAACCACTCTCACCAAATCTCACAAAAGCTTTTTCACTCTCAACCCAACCTAGGCTTCCCTAAGCCCAAGCTATCTTACACCAAATCTCACCACAATCACTCACACTCCCCGTGTCCAAAGTATCCCAATACTTGGACTATACATAGTGATAATGGAGTCAGTTCAATGTGACAAACAGCAACTCTTCAAGTTTTGATTTGTCGATCTTCAATTCTTCAAGTGCATAGGAAGGATAGATATGTAGACACACTGAATCTGCTTAAATCAATGAAGTTCCAATACTTCGAAGATTTTCAACAACATAACTAACTAAGACAGTTATGCTTGCAACTTGAGATACGAAACTTGAAGGTTTGTTGCAGCCTCAGGTTAAGTTCAAAGATCACTTGAACAAATATGATTTGTTATAATTCTCATGCTCACATTTGGTTCCAGTTATGTATTCATCACAGGGCTCATAACAATAACTAGATCCTCAATGCTAGAAGGACAGTGCAACATTCTGATATGGAATTCCTTTTGGCCACCTGAACTATTTCTAGCGAAACAGCAGCTAACACATACATAAAATAAAGTAACAAGTGTGCTCATTTAATATTTGAAAATTAAATATTATTCTTCAAAAAATGCAATTTCAAAACATGCTTCTAACAGAATAAATTGAGCTAAATTAGTTTCTAGAATGCAAATGCCTATGTGGTGATAAATGCAACCTTATAACTTCACCAACACCTTTAATTAGATCAAATACACTTGGTTGAATGTTAATATCAGTGCATGAATCAAGTTAAAATAGACTAGCCTCCTTTCCAATATGATTGAGAGCAAGAAGAGATTATATAAGCCATGAACAGTACTTTAGCATCGGCAACTTACTTTTTGTTCCCCAAAATGCTCATGGTATACAGTTTGTAATTGATATAGGTTTTACTACTCACGTGGCCGCCTACTCGTAATTGATTGCTGTTTCTATCGCAAACCGTTTTCCCGGTATTTCATTCCTTTATCTTCTCTTCAAATCATTGAGGGCAATGTTTGATTTAAGTTTGGGGGTGCGGTATACCATGTACATACGCTTACAACTGTTCAATCTTTTGGTTATTTTCGTTGTAATGCATTTTTGTCCATTTTTACCATGATGTCTTGCTTCTTAAGGGAAGACCATCCCAGTAAATGTTCGAGACAAATGCAGCAAGTAGTGAGGAGCTTTTGACATTGTAAATACTCGCACTTTTACAATCTATATATTAGTTTAGAATGGTCCACATTTTTGTTCAATTATGAATATGGTATAGTTCTTATCCTAAATTTGTCCTTAACAGCACAAACTAGCACACATGCATTTTAAGTTGTGGGGTGTAAGTCTGATGGAGAATCTTGTAAATTTCTGTTTTTCTTTGAACATCTTAGAGAATAAGTTCTTTCGATTGTTTGCAAAAAAAAAACAAAAAGAAAAGAAAAAAAAAATTGCAATAAGCCTTCTCACACAATAAACCGGGTCTCTATGCCTCATAAAGCATAGAGTATTGGCGTATAAGTGTGTAAGGTTGAGCCATAATGAAGTGGGTGGCTTGTTTAAGCTCATCGCCATGGAAGCTCGGCTATTAAGTCTTAAGGGTATCTTTTCACCTAATGCCCTAAAACCATTTGGTTTGGGAGTCATTGGCCCAACACCATTACATGGGCTTGCAAGAAAGCAAAAAGAGTTTAGGCATTGCACAGTCATCTACGCACAAGCATTCATGCATGCTTCACGGTAATGAACCACGGTGTCGAGCACTTCAATGAGTTTTTCTTCTAAAAACAGATGTGTTCTTTGTATTCTCCAAATATAAAGATAAGCCACACGTTAGAATGGATGTTCACTTTTCAAAGAGGATTTTAGGGTTAGCGTTGCTATTTTTGTTCAAACTTACCATTATGTGGCGACTGTCATCTAACTCTAGTTTGCAAATGGGACTGTCATCTAACTCTAGTTTGCAAAGGTTCATTTTTGTTAAATGTCCACATAGCCCCATAATACTTGTTGCATTTGTCAGGCACTAAATGAATGGGTAATCATCCCTTATCCAGTTAATGACTGATAAATGACCCATTTTTGCATAAGTTAGTTCATTTTATTTTTAATGTTGCATTACTAAGGGACTAGCAATATGTAAGTTTGGGGGTATGATAAGTGTTCAGTGCTGTGCATTTAACCTTTCTTAATTGTATTTGTTGATTCCATATTTATGATTACCTAGGTATTTTTATGCTATTTTTGTGTTTTTGTTGAATTTTAGGTTTTGTCCCAAAAAGAGTGATGTTTCTGATCAAATGCTGTGGAAGTGAAGAAATCAAGAAATTCATGAAGGCGTTTCGCACAATCGAGATGATGATTTCGCACAATCGAAATTTTGATTGTGCGAAACAGACATTTCGCATAATCAAAATCTCGATTGTGCAAAACTTCAATTTCGCACAATCGAGATTCTGCAGACTGCAAGTTGGCCACTTGTCCACTTGTCTTGCCACTTGCATTCATGAATGACCTTTGCACGTCCTTTTGGAGGATTTTCTAACTTCAAAAAGACATATGAAGGGAGCATATATATATTAGGTGGATTATATAGATATATAGGCAAGGTGGGACCCAAGGACACTAGTGGATGGACATATATGCATGTTTTGAGCAAAAGGAGATATACAACTTTGGAGGAGGGAAAAGAAGAGCTGAACCAAACCTTTGGAGCTTCATATCTCTGTCCATGGAAGATTGCAAGTCTCTTATATTCAACTAACTTTCCATCTAGGGTGTGGGTGAAACCCCTAGCCATGTAACTTGTTCATTTTGTAGCAACTTTGGGATTTATATTTATATGTTGATTACTTAGCCTAGTGTTTTGTATAATATTTGTGAGCTTCTTCAATATATTCATTTGATATCATTTCTTCATCTTGTCTTAGAGTAGAAATATTTCATTTTGAATGCTCAACATTTACAACTTTCACAAAAAAGTGGAAATGATGGCTTTGTAATGGTTTTTAATGGAATGTGATATTTCTTGCTTATATAGCCTATGCCAAGATAGGGTAGTTCAGACACACGTAGGTACATGTAGAAGGTAGGTAAATAGATAGGTTGAAGGACTATGCTTGTTAAAGATGGGCTATGTTTAGTTAGAAATCATGTTTATCTTTTGATATGTCATTGTAGGCCACAAGCCTAATGACATTGTGTTGCATATACTTATAGAAAATCCCATTTGCTACATACTTGGACACGTCAAATGGCTAGAGGTGGAAACCACCCCTAGCTCTCTCTCTCTTTCTCAACTTTACAAACTCTTTACTTTTAATGTTTCTACATTCTACAAAGTAGTTCTAAATTCAAACCAAAAATTTTGTTTTTAGGATTAAATTGGAAGTTCTCTCTCAATAGTGCAATTCACCCACGTAGTCCTCGTAGGATCGATACCCTCTATATAGAACCATATCTACAAAGATTCGTTCTCTTGCGAGTGGTTTAAATTATATTTTGATAGGCAATAGTAAGCTACAAAAAGAAAAACAAAATTTGGCCACATCAAAGGGAACCCCCAAGTATTTAACTGGAAGAGAACCTGTTCTAAAACTCAATTTAGGAATAATTTGAACATAGGAATCATGGTCTAGACCAGAGTAAAATACCTCACTTTTTGAAAGATTAGGAATTAAACAAGACACAACACCAAAAGTGTTAATAGAATCCTTCAGAATTTTGACACAATTGAGGTTTCCTTCTGAAAACAGCATCAAATCATCTGCGAAAAGCAAGCTTGAAATTTTCTATTTTGAGCACCTCCAATGAAAGGCAAACTGACCTTGTTCAGTCTTTTGCTTAAGAATACCTGTGAGAACCTCCATTACCATCACAAACAAATAAGGGGACATAGGATCACCCTGTCTTAAACCCCTTCCATTTTCAAAATACCCTTCCAAGCTTCCATTCAAATTGATAGAGAATTTTACTATTGTCATACATGTCATGACCCAAGCAATAAATTGATCTGGAATCTTTGAAGCTCTAAGAGTTGCTTACATAAATCTCCATGAGACAGTATCATATGCCTTCTTAATATCTACCTTTATTGCAACTCTAGCTGGCCTTTCATTTTTATGATAGTTCCTCAATAACTCCTAAGCAAGCAATATGTTATCTGTAATACTTCTACCAGGGACAAAAGCTCCTTCATTTTTATGATAGTTCCTCAATAACTCCTATTTGCAATAATGTTTGCAATGCACTTATACAAAACATTACAAACTGATATAGGTCAAAAATCACCGACAAAAGTAGGATTCTGAACTTTTGGAACTAAGGTTATGATTATATAATTCACCTCTTTTAAAAGTTTCCCATTTGAGAAAAAGTTTAGGACTGCTTTTGTAACATCATCCCCAATAACACTCCAAGTTCTCTTAAAAAATAATGCATTAAATCCATCACTCCCAAGAGCTTCGTCATCTTTAAGAGAGAAAACAGGAGCTTGAACCTCTGCTTTAGTCACAGGCAATTGGATTCTCTGAGCTTGCTCTTCAGATATAGGATTAGCAATAAACTGAGTCACATCACTAGAATCTCCTTCTTCACTATTTTTTCTTAACAGATTTTTATAAAATTGAATAAATTCATTAGCAATATCTTGTCTCTGCTCAAATTTCTGCCCAGACTCCGATGTGATAGGCATAATAGCATTATGTTGTCTCCTTTGAGTAGCCTGTTTATGAAGAAAGGAGGTGTTTTTATCCCCCAATCGAAGCCACTGAATACGAGATCGTTGTCTATAGAAAGTCTCTTCAGCTTTAACCATCATCTAACAATGCTGCATAACCACTTTCTCCTCACTTTTAATATTACCCAAATTTACTTTGGCTTCCTTCACTTTCTGAGGTAAGTCTTCAAAATGAGTCATATTAAGCAACTTTAGTCTAGTTTTCACCATCTTCAATTTTTGAATCACAACAAACATAGGAGAACCTCTAATCCTACAATTGCATACACTATTGATAAGAGAGAAGAATTCGGGAAGATCCATCAAAAAGTTATTCAATCTGAATGGTTTCTTAACATGCGTAATAACAAACTGCACCATCAAAACAAGAGCATAATCTGAGATACTAGGTGGATCAAAAATAGCTATAGAATTAGAAAACTGATTACCCTAGCATTCATTCACAAGGATTCTATCAAGTTTCCTAAAAAAAGTACCATTTGACCATGTAAACTTCAAACTTGAATGCCTCAAATCCATTAATTCAGCATCTTCAATACACACACCAAACTCTTTCATACAATCAGTGGACCCACCAAGTCTTTCATGTCTAAATCTAATGGCATTAAAATCCCCCATTAAAAAACAAGCTTCATTTTTGTGGACTCCAGCAAGAGTAACAATATCTATCCACAACTTCCTCCTTCCCATATATAAAAGTTGCATCACCTAAATTTATTTTGTTTAAGAGAGCTATTTAGCCCCCTAATATTCCAAGCACCTAAATTCATTAATAACAAATAAGGTAATATTAATTCTTAGCATCCCTTTTCTGGGAATATTAATAAACTTGCCTCTTCTAGGCTTCAACAATTTAATCTTCTCTCTACCATCACCCAATTTTGAAGATATAACACTTAGCATTCCTTTTCTGGGAAAGTGAGGGATTCTTACTCTTAGAAGATTTAAATACTAAAGTTGAAACTTCTTGGGTAGCAATAGTATCTCCAATTTTATGCAAAACAGGTCCCCAGCTAGTAAATGAACTTCTTCATAAAGGGTCTCTTCCACTCGAGGAGCATCATTTGTAATAGCTTCAGCAGATTCAAAATCAATATTCTCCTCCAACTCACTCAAGACTTGTAACTGATTAGATCCATCAATACCCTTTTCTTCATTTACATGTTGAGCTTCATCATCCAAGGCACTTATAGCCTGAAAAGAATTTGAAGATGTCATCATAGGCTCCTGTATCACACCAACATCAGGATTTGCCCCCACATGCATTCCCTGAACCACCAGCCCTTCCACATGCTTCTTCGACACAGCTCTCCACACTTTTCTACCCTTATTTGATTTAGCAAGGGCATGATTAACTTCCTTTTCCACCCTTGGATGATTTGGACACGATTGTAGTGAGTGCCCAAAGCTACAACATTCAGTACAGACCAATGGTCGCCATTGATACTCTGTAATAATTGGAATCTTCTCACCATTTTTAAGTTTCAGCTTAAATGAGGTTAACAGCTCTCTTTCAAGGACAATTTCAACACAGACACAGGCATAACTGATACGTTTCTTCAATAATGTCAAAGAATCAGCACGTAGAGGATGCCCAATTGCACTCGATATATAGCTCAGCCCATTCGGAGTCCAAAATTCCATAGGGACATTATAAAGCTTCACCTACAGAGGAATATTATCCATCTAATCCTTGTGAAGTTACATGCCCTCATGCCACTTCTTCAATACTATATGCCTTCCCAGAAAATGCCAAGGCCCCTGCTCATAAATTTTATCTTAGCAAGTTTCATCTTCAAATTTGAAAAAGAAAAATCCCTTATTTGTACTCAATACTTCCCTCAATCCCTGTTTGACCCAAATCTTCTGTGCTATTGAATTCACCGAAAAATAAGGCAATTTTTTATCCACAAAATAGCCAACTAGAGTATAACACCAATCATCCATACCTGCTGCGAAATCATTTCACGATAAATTTTATGCAAATTCTCCTTATTCACCTTATCTATATCAAACTCTTCCATTATGAATTCAGGATCACCCAAGGGTTTCTCTTCACCAGAATCAACAACAAGTTCAGACACAACCAAACCAGAATCTGTTCATTCATTATATTATCCTCAACACTCAAAGAATCCTCCATTATATTATCCGTTCATTCATCAGAATTCATACACAACCAAACCAGTCACCCAACAAAACCATAAAATAAAGTATTCAAAAAATGGATCAAAACCCCAACTAGATCAACACAATAAGAGAATCAGTAAGTAACGAGAGGAAAAACAGCGAGAAACCAAACCAAACAGCAAAGAAAATGATGGAAAATGAGCCAAACACCACAAGTGAACCTTCTAGAGAAAGAAACTGAAGATGTCTTCAATGAACTATTTCACACCATTTAGATTATGGGAGGACTTTCACATGCACCCCATCCATATTGAAAAAAAGAGTGCAGAAAATATTCTTGGTTAGATGTTATGTCTGATGAGAATGGAAACCAGAGAGCTCCTCCACTGTCTCCATTATCAAACCAAAATAGAAATTCTAGAGTATTGACAAAAAACTAAGAACACATGGTTCACCCTTTTGAAGGGGCTGAGGCCATGATGATTACACTGCACTTTTGAACAACAAAAATTCAGACAAAGAATTTGATAGCACTCATTCCCAGGACAAGACAAAGGAAAAGACTGCTGGTACTGATGTAAATCTAATGGTGATGCTGATGCTGCAGCCAAAATTGTGAGATTCTCTTTTTGGGATCTCTATGCTTGCTAGGCATGGGAGGTTTAATTTTGCATGAATGTATATAAAAGGTGTTTATAGATTGCAATTTTTACATCACATCATGAAACTTTATATATGAAGCGGACAACTTAATCATTACTTTGTTTCAAAAACTTTTTTGTTCTGCTGGGGATCATACATATGGTTTTAACATGTCTTTATGTTCTCTTAATCCGTGTTGTGATTTAGATTTTTTTATCCTTATTTTCAGGTGCAACAGCCTTCTGGAGTGTCTTTTGGAGTACTTGCAGAACATAACATGAATGACCTACATTTATTTTCTCCTCATTGTTTTGAAATTAAACCAGACAGGGCCATGTGTCCATGAGTTAAAACTTTTGGAAATTGGCATTCTAGAAGTTTGGAAGCTTCACTACATCAAGGCACACTTTTAGAACCTTCATCTACAAATCCATGTTCATTTGTTGATATCTCTCCTATTGTTTCTACAAAGGACTCAAATTATTTAGTTGTAGTTACATCTGTGTAGTTTGCTCCTTCATCATTTCTATCGGAGGTTGGGAATTCTGGGAAAGATGTTGGTGTTAAAAATTTTAGCATGTAAGATATCGCAGAATTTATTTTCATTATAATATCATTCTGTACATTCTATGCTATTGTTCTTGAGTTTCTTTTTTTTTCATCTTTTTTATTTTTGTTTGTGTGATCACCTGCTGGTGTTGTGCCTTGTCATGAATCTCTCTCTCTCTTTTTTCATGTGATTAGTTGGGAATTCTGGAAAAGATGCTGGTATTGAAAATTTTAGCATGTAAGATATCGCATAATTTATTTTCATTATAAATATCATTATGTACATTCTATGCTATTGTTTTTGAGCTTTTTTTTTTTTTCATCTTTCTTAGTTTTTGTTTGTGTGATCACCTACTGGTGTTGTGCCTTGTCATGAATCTTGTCTCTCTCTCTCTCTCTTTCATGTGATTAGAGATACAACTCATTTTGATTTCTCATAAATTGTAATGTTATTTTTTGTTCCTCTTTTTTTTTTTCACTTAAAACTACCGCATTAATGTCAGTAGCCTCCCATGGTTATTTCTTATGGTTTGTATGCTGATGGTCTTTCGTATTGAATCCCCTTCAGCTTGGAAGTCTCCTTTGTTTATTAACTCATTTGTGCTAAGCCCAAGAGTTGATACAGCTATAACAATTGAGGTATCTCAAGTTCTGTTAGTATTGATCCTCTTCATATTTTTTAGGTTCTCTTATTCGTTTTCTGTGGTTCTTTTCCTTCTTTATAATTTTAATACAATTCTCGCAGGATTTAGGATATTTTATGAGCTCAGGGGATAGAAATATAAATATATTTTAACAATATTATCACTGAAAATAACATATATTGTATACAACTCTATTAAATCTCAACTCAACAAAGTAAAATTGCAAATCATGGTGCTATGAACTAATATTTAAAAATGCAAATTTCCCATACTAACATTCCATACTTGGGATGTCCTTATATATTCAATTTCTTCTTGAACTCTTGCTAATAAAATTGTTATTTTGTCACATAAAAGCTGAGATCTATATTGCCTTTTGTAGAAAGGAGCCGATCCATGTGTAATTAGTTAGGAATTGTTTATTCTTTATTTAAATTAGAATTTACTTTCGTTTCCTATTTTGGTGGGATTCCTAATTTAGAGGGATTCTTTCCTAGTTTTTCTCCTAGAACTATGGACTGCCTATTTTTGGTGGGATTCCTAATTTAAAGGGATTCTTTCCTACTTTTTCTCCTAGAATAAGGGATTCTTTCCTAGTTTTTCTCCTAGAACTTTGGACTGGAATGCCAGCCACTTTAGCATAAATATTATGTTGTAATTCATTATTTAGTGAATGAGAAATTCCAGAATTCTTTATCAAAATTCTCATGGTATCAGAGTAGGTCTCTGAACCCTAAACCATTCTTCATTGACGTTCTCTCATCATGACCAAATATGGCATGAACACACAGACCTCTTCCTCGAAAGTCAGTTCTAGACCCGAGACAAACATCAGAAAAAATTTGTCTCCTCTCATCACCAATCATAAACTCAATGGCCATAATTTTCTTCAATGGTCACAATCAATTTTCATGTATATTTGTGGCAGAGGGAAAGATGAATATCTCACGAATGAAGTTTCTATTCCAGAAGCGACAGACCCTAAATATCAGACCTGGAAGACAGAAAATCATATGGTTATGTCATGGTTAATAAATTCCATGACCACTGAAGTTGGAGAAAACTTTTCGCTCTACACGACAGCCAAGGAGATCTAGGACACTACACGTGAAACCTATTCCAGTTCAGAAAATATCTCTGAGTTATTTGAAATTGAAACTAGACTTCATGACCTGTGACAAGGGGAATTGAGTGTCACCCAATATTTCAACATCCTTACACGGTGCTAGCAGCAACTTGACATGTTCGAGATCCACTCTTTGTCACGCCCCGAAACCCGGACCGCTGGGACTCCCCTAGACCGACCCCGAATCCAGAGTGTGAACCTGTTCACTTAACTCCATGAACAATCTCAATTACACTCAATGCATTAGTATCAAGGTTTGATACCATGTTATAATGCCCCGATTCCTAACTCCTGGAGAACCGGAGGTTAACCCTTCCATTAGTCCCAATAGACCCTCATTACTCTCATTTCCCGCGGAAGCTTAACCTAATTCTTGCATATGAATGCACACAAATCCATCTTAACCAATCCCCATGGGCCCTACATCAAATCACACACCTTAGTGAACATTTACTTGCTCACACTTTTAAGAATCACTCACTTTCGAGTCTCAAAACTTTTTGTGTTTGGAATATGGAACTGAGTCTTACACCATTGGATAGAGAATCAAAAAATACTCAAGTTCAAAAAAAACCACGCTCAATTCCGATCTAGAACAAAGAAATTACGTCGAAATGAAGTTTTGGAAAAAGCTGTGAATAGTAATCTCGATTGATCGAGATGGAATCTCGATTAATCGAAATCCAAGCGAGATTTTCACCCTTTCGGGACCCCAGACCTGCAATATCTCGATTGATCGAGATGGGGGTCTCGATTGATTGAAATTCCTCTTTCCGGGACTCTAAAAATCACCATAAATCATCACCCTTTCGATCAATCGAAATGGGGGTTTCGATTGATCGAAATAGGCATCTCGATTGATCGAGATTAAATCTCGATTGATCGAAATGCACCTCCTGGGACTTCCAACAGCCTTATACTTGATCCAATTGGAACCCAATCAACATTCTATCATCCTAGAACCCCTCAAACAAGATTAACAACATAAATGGAAGGTTCCAACATCAATCTCACAATCAAGATTACTTTCATAATTGAATCCATACACCAAAATGAATCATTTCTTTCACAAACACAACCCATTCAAAATGGAAACATCATCAAAATGAATTAAGTGCCGCCATGGGCATTACATATATTAAACCGTTGTCTCTCCACACCCAACAAGTTTAAAATCCCATACATACATCCAAATTACATTCGTCCAAAGCACAACCATAACTAAAAGGAAGTCACATGCCACAAGCCGGCATGGATAGCCACTAAAAAGCTCAAAACTCAAAAGATAGCAAAACCACCACTAGTGTTCCACTTGGACACTCACGTCCCATCCGTCATCGGCGCTTTATCTGTAAAATATTTAGAATAAAGGGGTGAGCACCACTGCGGCTCAGTAAAGGTTCCCCAACCCTTCTAAGTGCCGACCCGACACGACCTACATGGAATGCATATGAATACACTACATGCCACATCCACAATTTCACAAGCACTTTAATAATAGCAATTTAAGAGAATTGCACATATCACGAATCATGTACAACATGTTCAAACATAAAAGCATTAAAGAAAGTAAATGCTCTCTCTCTCGGTCCTCATCCGATACCCTACATGATTGGCCCGCTCCGAGGATCATGTAACCTTGGACAACTCCGATAACATCCAATGACCGGGACAACTCCGAAGGGTCATTCTACCATAGCAATGTATGGGATTGCCATAGAGTGAGGGGGCAACTCCGAGGCTCACAAATCTTGGACATTCTCCCATAATCATCCTATGACTGGGATAACTCCGAGGGGTCATTAGTATTGGACATACTCCGATCCTAAGCATTAAGCCTTGGTATGGCGGGTCAACTCCAAGGGCCATACATAGTGGATAATTTTACCACATTTCACAACACGGTTGGACTACTCCGAAGCCCCGTGTACCTCTTTTGCGTCATTTTTCCCGCAACTTCCCACATATGCAATATGAATGCATAAACACATGATATTTTGTTTTCATGCTCAACTCATGCTCATTTATACCAAAAATAAGTAATAAGCATATTTTCTACCACCACACACCACATATAGCACATATATGTATAACACATGCATATATCATCTCATATGCATACCACTTCAAAATTAGCATATTTTACTCATGCTACACTCAATGCATAATTTTAGTACATAGAACTAACATGCATTCAACAACCACATTTTCACATATAATCACATATATGACACTTGGTACACATTTTGCCACATATACACCAAATTGAGCACATAAAGCCTATGTATCAATTTCTTACACTCACACACTTCAAACCCACATGCTACCACCAACACAATATACACAATT
>CM048852.1:14461145-14711145 GCA_026545225.1 Cornus controversa
TGAATGAGAAATTCCAGAATTCTTCATCAAAATTCTCACCTTTTGTATTTCACATTTGAGAGACAGACAAGTATAAAGAATAAACCAGAACGCATGTATTAAAAAATAAATTGTATTTGTTACAAGTCAATATTGTTGTTTAGTTTATTTTATCCTTCTATCATGATGAGTTAGTGGTCACATGACTAATAAAATCTTAAAACCTAGATATTTTTGTTCTACCTGCATTGCTCACTAAATCTACTTGGAAATAAATGGGTGGGTTCTATTGAGGTATATGCTAAAGAGTTTGGTATTAGATAATTCAACTTTAACCTAGCGACCTGATTATAGATGTGATGGGTATGATTAAGGATCTTGAATTTGGCAAACTGAGTTTAACCTAATTCATATATGTATTAATTATGTTTTCACTTTTGAATATGTTATGATGGAGAAATTGGACAAAATGATAGTAATATGATGAATAAAGGAGACTATATAATGAATTGTTGACATATCAGATTTGGTTATTACGTTAAACCCATTTTATTTTATTAGCATTGCCCAGAAAATGTTACGAATTTGCATCATGGTATGAATTTTACCCTTTGGATAGGAAACACCCAATGCCTTAAAAAGAAATGGCAATTGTTAAAAAAGAAAAAGGAGTTGTCAATATAAGGTCAGAAGGACGACAATTCTTTCTATACCACTGGAAATAGAAGGAAGAAAAAACAATAAAGACTCTGACAACGAAAGCAAATAGGAATGCCCCAACCTTGACAAACGAGCTCAGTCCTCCTCAAGGAGGGTAGAAATGACTTCTAGAGCACTCTGTTTTTGTGCTCTACTATTGACCAAAAAGAGAGTGTGAAACTACACTTATTTTATTTATTTATTTATTTTTAAAGTGGTTGATGTTACCTTCATATATATTCTGGTCTGGAGAAGATTGTTGTGATTTATATATATATTGTTCTCCTCATATTTTTTTATAAAGCAAACTGCTTGAAAATGCATAATTAGTGACCAGATTTGCTAAAGTTCCGTAATATGTCCTGAGATGAATATTTGTTAATTAATACTTAGTCACATGGAGTAATGATGCTTAGGAAACTAGTGGGATGTTTCCTAGGCCTAACTTTGTTTTGATGCATGTATCCCTAGAGATATTCAGATCAAATGTAGCAAGGCAATGGCATCTTCTTATTACAATTGCATATGTGATGGATCATTTTCTAGTGAATTCTTCATTTAGAAAAAATGTTAAATGGATGGGGTTAAACTTGTTATTTTTTGTTGTTAGATGGTTCTTTGCACAATATTCTTTCTGTTTCTCTTTCGCAGGAAGGATGCTCATCCTTCTCTCCTAATGTTTTTTTCTTAAGACTTTTTTGTATTTTACCAACAAAAAAAAAAAGCACACATTGGCTCTAATGTGCAACACAGGCATATTGGCTCAAATGTGTTCGAATGGTCTTGTTCTCCCTCCTGCTCCAAATAATTAACTTAAAGGTGTGAGCATGTCCATATAAACATTAGGCACTTGTTCCTTGTTTTGGATGTTCTCTATGTGTTTTCCCCCTTTGAGTAAATCTAAATCTATTTTACATATGATTTATAATTTTTAATGTCGTTAATAGGATGTTCCTACTAGCAGGTTCTCTCAAAGCTGAACACAGATCCTTCAAGAATTTCTTATATATGTGGTCATGCACTTGAAAATAGCCTTCAACCAGAAAACTCTATACAAATTAAGCCATGGAAGGGTGCACAAAGACAAGCACATTGGCTTAATTGTGTGCGGATGTTCTTGTTCTCCCTCCTACTACACATACTTGACTTAAAGGTGTGAGCATGTCCATATAAACATTAGGAACTGAGTGTATATTACATTGTTCTTTGTTTTGGATGTTCTCTCTGTGTTTTCCCCTTTTGAGTAAATATAAATATATTTTACATATAATTTATATTTTTTAATATTGTTAATAAGATGTTCATGCTAGCAGGTGTTTTTCAAAGCTGAACAAAGATCCTTCAAGAATTCTTCATGTGTGTGGTCATGCACTTGAAAATTGACTTCAGCCGAAAAAATCTATACCAATTAAGCCATGGAAGCTTGAAGAAGAAGATACAACACTAATGAATCTTATCCCTTTCTAATATAAGCATCCTATCATTATCAGAGTATATTTATATATGGAACTCTTCTTCTCTTCATGATTATCATGGATGTACTTAGGCTTATGCTAGATTTTAGTATTAATTAGTTGCCTGTTTTGCATCAGATGTTGCCCGATTTAGACTAGTTGAAATTTGTCTTGTACTAGCCTATTATCAAGGGTGTGATAGTCCAAAGAGCACAAGAGGTAAAGTTTCTTCCTTATTTGTGTGTTTGCTTACTATTTGCATATGTGTAGGTGAATACTTCCTATAATTATGTTTAGCCTCATCCTTTTTTATCGTAGGAATTGGCCCAACCATTAGTGACCCGAGTCCTTTTGAGAGTGGGTAGATGAAAAGAAGAGTGAACTGGGCTATTAAATTTAGGCCCATGATTGAAACAAGGCCCAGAGCTCACTCTATTTGAATTAAAGTTCTTTCTGACTCCCTCACTTGACCCAACACTACTAACATTCCTCCCTTATGTGACATATTGAGAGATAGCTGTCTCCCACCCCAAACGAGTATCTCCCCCTGGCTTAACACATGTCCCATAATCAATAGGCCTTATCCCACGTGCTCTCAGAGCGTGGACATCCTCTCATGTTCTTCCTTGATTCTCCCACTCCCTTTGCAACTTCCGATCTTGGTTAAAGTCCACTGAGTTTCTTTGAATGGCCTGATTACGGTGACCACCACTCCTCTTCTAAAATTAGGGAGTTAACATCTCTATCAACAAATGAATTCTCTGTCGACACCAAGTCCGACGCACGTTCCTCTAACAAAGCAACTTTATAACCCACTCCTTCGCCTTCCTAAATAATAGCAACAATTATAATGATCAAATCCCTAAAATAAAGGAACTAAAAATGGTAGCAACTCTAGAAAGTCAAAGATATAAGATCTTCTATATACAACTAATATTAGTTGTCCTAACTAATATCTTCTAACACTCCCCTTCAAGTTGGTGCATAGATATCTTGCATGCCTAGCTTGTCAAGAAAAGAATCGAAGGATCTACTAAGAACTCCTTTAGTTAACACATCAGCAACTTGATTCTCTAACTTCGCAAAAGGAGTGCTTATCAATCCTGCCTTTAGCTTCTCTTTAATGAAATATCTGTCCATTTCAATGTGTTTTGTTCTGTCATGTTGAACTGGGTTATGGGCAATGCTAAATGCTGCCTTGTTGTCACAATGTAACCTCATTGGTTTTTTAAAGTTGATTCCAAGCTGCTTAAATAGTGATTTCAACCATAAGAGTTCACAAATTCCATAAGCCATGGCTCTAAATTCAGCTTCTGCACTAGATCTAGCAACCACAGATTGTTTCTTGTTGCGCCAGGTCACTAGTTTGCCACCTACAAATGAACAGTAGCCAGAAGTAGACCTTCGATCAGTGACAGAGCTTATCGAGTCTACATCTATGTATGCTTCTACTTCTATATGACCATGTTTAGAAAATAATACCCCTTACTTGGGGCTAACCTCAAGTAACGAAGAATTCTATTTACAGCGTCCATGTGAGTCTCGTGAGGTGCATGCATAAACTGGCTTACCACGATTATAACATAAGCAATGTCAGGTCAAGTGTGAGACAAATAGATCAGTTTACCGACCAATCTCTGACATCTTTCTCTATCAATAGGAGCACCTCTTATATCTTCTCCCAACTTGTGATTTTGCTCGATTGGTTTGTCAATAGGTTTGCACCCTAACATTCCAGTCTCAGCCAAAAGGTCAAGCACATATTTTCTCTATGACATAAATATCTCTTGTCCAAATCTAACAACTTTGATTCCCAGAAAGTAACACAAAATTCCTAAGTCTTTTATCTCAAATTCCTTTGCCAAGTATGTTTTCAACTTCCCCATTTCTTCCACATCGTCACCTGTCACTACAATGTCATCAACATAGACAATTAGTGCAGTTATCTTCCTATGAGGTGAATGTTTTAGAAACAAAGTGTGATCTACTTGACTCTACTGGTATCGATATCTTTGCATACTCTGTGTGAATCTGCCAAACCATGCTCGTGGGGATTGCTTCAGACCATACAAGGATTTCTTCAGCCTTCACACCTTTCCTTTTTCAACAAAGTCCTCAGAGATAGGATGATCGGTAAAAAAGCCATATCGAGACGGGGGCTTACGATCTTGAGAAGGATACCTTGGAAGTGCAGGTGTAGAATTATCATCATTAATTGAAATGTCAACATCAATAATAATAGGGAGAATAGGGTTCATAAGAGACTCAATAGAAGTTACCTCAAGATTACCCGTCAATGGAGCAGTCAATTGTTAAGGTAGATCAAGAGGGGCCATATTCTTCTTCCGTGTATAAACTTTAGGCTCTTGTACTGGAGCTGCTTTAAGTTCTGATAATGGAACTGGAACTATCATTGAAGGAGGCAACTTAGCTCGAGACTTATCTTCATTGCTTGCATTCTCCCCCTAAAGAGAAGTTTGTCCCCCTAAAAAATAAGATTATTCTTCACAGAAGGTGAGATCCATGGAAACAAATATCTTCCCAGAGGGAGGATGGCAGCACTTATACCCCTTTTGAATAGCTTAATAACCTAAGAAAATACACTTCAAAGCCCTCAGATCTAGTTTGCTCCCATCTTGCTTATGTACATGAACATAGCACACACAACCAAAGACTTTGGGAGGAATACAAAGGAGTGTGGGAGGAGAGCATGAAAGAGCGAGGACACTAAGAGGAATTTGGTATCGAAGAACTCGAGAAGGCATTCTATTAAGAACATCATCACCCTAGTAAACTTTAGGGACATTATTACCAAAGAGTAATGTTCGGGCCACTTCCAACCGATGTCGATTTTTTCTTTTAGCAACTCCATTTTGTTATGGAGTATCAGCACAAAAGGTTTGATGGACAATGCCATGCTCTTGAAAGTAAGAACCAAGGCCACGTTTGAGGTACTCACCCCTTGATCAGACCTTATGACTTTGACTCTAGTGTTGAATTGTGTGAGAATCATTTTGTGGAAAACTTGAAGAATATAGTAGACTTCACTTTTTTCTCTCATTAAGTAAACCCAACAAACACGAGTACAATCATCAATAAAGGTGACAAACCACTTTGAACCAGAAGAGTTAACTACATGAGAAGGACCCCAAACATCACTATGTGTAATAGCAAAAGGAACAGAACTTTTATTCAAACTCAAGGAAAAATGGACACGATGATGTTTTGAAAATTCACAAGCCTCACAATGAAATGTAGAAACATCAAGTTTTGAGAATAACAATGGAAATAATTTTTGCAAATAAGTAAAGGAGGGATGTCCTAGTCTTTTGTGCCATAACCAAAATTGTTTCTCTAAATCGGATGTGCCTGATTGATTAGTTTGTCCAATTTTATCTCCAACTTTCCATTCTTGTCCAGGTAGTAAAGACCCCTCTCTCTCTACCACAACCAATCATTGCCCCAGTGAGAAGGTCTTGAAATACACAATGAGAATTAAAAAATGTCAAAGAACATTTCAATACTTTAGTAATTTGACTGATGGATAACAAATTACAAGTCAAGTTAGTAATATGTAGGACAGTGGATAGAGACATAGATTTGGTAATAGGAATGAGTCCTTCACTCGACACAAGAGATGGAGACCCATTAGTGGTTTTAATAAATTGTTTACTGGGATGAGATTTGTAAGTGGAGAAATAGTTAAGGTTATTGGTCATGTGGTCCATGGCTCCCATGTCTATTAATATAAATGTATACCTAAAGAAGAAGAAGGTTCCAGCAGGCCGCTTCCCCGCTTTCTTAGAAAATGAATCTACAACAACTGTTGTGGAAGTGTCTCCCTTAGCCTTTTCTGAATTCTCTTCCATCTCAGAACTATGGATAGCTGATGGAGAACTTGGAGTAGAAGAAGGATTGTAATCACTATCGTCGCTTGAAATTGCTAGAGAGAAAGGTACGGATTTCTTCTTTGGGGTTCTTTTAGCTTGCAATTTAAATCTAGGCATTTCAATTTGTCTAATTCATGAATGAAACCAAAATTAATCAGAAAATTTCAAATAATCCAACAATTGATAGGCAAATATGGTCTTTATAAGATAATTTAACAATTAACCACCAACCAATAGCAACAAAAATAAAAAATAACAGTAATATCCCAAGTCCCAACTTTAAGGTTTGTTAATCGTGAGGAGCGTGCCAAAAATGTGTGCCAAGTAGAGAATTATATCAAGTATGACTTTCCAATTTGTGTCACACATGTATCCAATATTGAAAGTGTCAATGACAAACATAAATCAAAAGATCTGTTAACATAGATTGTGTTAACAAACTGATATCACTGTGTTTCCAATGCAAAAATAAATCAAAATATCCAAACTAACTCTATTATTGGCATTGGCTATTGAAAGAATGCTACAATTTAATGTTTTTCTAAAGAATATTTTTCCATTTTTTTCGGAGATCTCACTGTATTGTAAGATTATTTTGTCAAAAAATTGAGTTTAGTGCTCCCCAATTTGAGATTATGATTTATGGAATACCATATTCTCAGTTTGGTTTAGATTTTGCAGTAACATTCACTAGATCTATCTATGAAGCAGAGGTTGAATAGTATCCCGCGGTTTCCTGGAAAATATTATCTTTACATGATTGCTCTTGTAGGCATGTAACTATTTTTTTGCTTTATTTAATTAATTCACGCATTTTATAAGATAATTTGTTGAGGGTACAGCTTACATTAACTAGCCATGCATGGAACATGATGCCAAAGTATAAAGAAAGAACCCTTGGGACATGGTTGCCTCACCTTCCCATATCAGAAAGTCACATGGTAGCTATGTAGAGATTCATTTCTTCTTCTTCTCTTAGAAAATAATTTTTTTTAAAAAAAAAACTATTGTAGGATGTATAAGAGTCTAAAATAGTGTAACTAATGTTCTGCAAAAGAAATTTTCTGTTTGGTAGCTGAGACAATGAAGGAAACTGGAATTCTTTTAGTACACAAGATGACTGATTGATTAATTACTGCACAATAGATAATGCCATTCTCATGAGTATAATGTAGGAAATGTGTTGGTGGTAGTGTACTCAAGTATACTTTTTCTTGGACATCACTCTATTTCATTTTAAGTTACAATGAGTTTGAATTGAAGTAAACTTAGTTTGGCTTTGTGATTTCATGATAAATGATAATCTACACATACACTCACATGTGCTAGCCTAGCATAAATTGGAACATAAGATACCTAATAAAGATTCCTAAAAGAAGCTTTTGCCATCCCTTTAAGTTTGTTTGCACTACTACCGTACATTAAATGTGACACTTCTAATTCTCACATGACTTTGTCTCCTCTTGACTCTTTCATTAATTCACCTCTCTGTCATCATGTACACAATGGCATAAAGAAAAGATAAATAAATCAGTGACAAAAAGAAGAAACTAAAAAGTAAAACAAGATTGGTGCTTGATTGGATTTTTTTTTATTTTAGAAAATTTGAAAGAAAAAAAATACAAGAAGGTCAACCACCTTCTTTGTAGATATTCAACTTTAGATTGGTTGGATTTGTGGAGTACTATTGACTGAATGCCAGAGTTTTAATTGTTGCTTTTTGGAAAACCCCCCCAAAAAACAAAAACAAAAAATTGATGTTATAAACTAGTAATCTTGAAGTTTTGAACAATAACTTCAAAACATACATAAATGATGTGGTGTTAAAGAGCTGGATAAAAAAAAGTTTGAAATGGAATTTATGATATTTGTGGTCCATTTTAGAGTATGATATGATAATCTACACATACAGTAACACTAAGGATTTACTGAGATAATATTTGAACTTTAAATTAGAATTGATATTAGACTGTAAAATATAGAGGGTGAAGAGATAAAGTTTCAAGTACTTAAGGGTATTTAATGAAAAAGTAGGTAAAACTTTGTGCTAAAAAAATGTTATCAATCAATATCTAAGAACTTTGTGCTAAAAATGTTATCAATTAAATTGAATTCATTAATTACATCCCAAGAAGGTTTAGTAAAAATTAAAGAGAACTGTTAACTATTCTCTTTTTTCAACTGTTATATGGTATAAATTTATGTCACTAACATAATTCATAACCAAATTACAAAACTAGTGAAAATAAATAATCATAAAAAAAATAGAAGTTTCCAATCCCAATAAGGTTCAATCCATTATTGGAAAAACAAACACCATAATGCACAATAAGGTTCAATCCATAATGTTCTTTTCATTTCCTCACTCAGTTCTCAGCAACCAAATAAAGGGTTTCTATTTAACTATTAAAAAATTTTCATTCTTTATATATACAAACACATACATTGATACATACATACATGCTTGTATAGGTCATGAAAATGGGTGACATTGGCAATACGTTGAAGCCTCCACGCATTGTCGCAAAATCTTAAATTTTCCATGCATTTGGGAAATTGGGGTAGGATGGCAATCATTTTTGTGCAAATAAAAGGGAGGTTACTAGTGAGTGTCTTTGATGAAATTGAATCAATTTTCCCGATCAGAAAAATGAAATCAATGGAAAATAAAGAACAAGCGGAGATAGAAATAAGATGGTGGTAAGTCAACTTGCCTGACCTCTCGATCGATCCCACCCCCTCTGATTCCTGCATCGTCCCTGACCTCTTCTCCAACTTCGTCTTCTCCGGCTACTCCGACTACAGCAAGGGCTAATCTACTCAAACGAGTTGACCTCTTCTCCAACTTCGTCTTCTCCGGCTACTCCAACTACGGCAAGGGAGTTGAATTTTTTCGATTGTCTTCTTTAGCAAACCAGAATGCGAACCAAAACGTGAAGAATGGAGATAATGTGATCTTAGGAATTTTGAAATAGGTATAAAATATTGTATATGTAATCATATAATTACGTAAATAATGTATATGTATTTCTTGTAAATGGTATATACCCTAGCCTCAGTAAAAATTTTAGCACAGTAAATGGACACTAAATGAACTTGGCATTTGTAAAGATTAGTTAATGATGTGGCCCATTCACAACCAAATAAGCTGCACCAACTGAGACAGGCCTGAAAGCTAATAGGAGAGGATTTTGGTCCACAAATTGACTTCATTGAAACTACATTTGGGGATTTTTAGAGTTTCTAGGGTTTGAGTCTTCTTACTAAGGTAGGGGTGTTCTAACTCCTTTAAGCTTTGATTTGTGAGCTGCAGTGTTCTTGTGTTGTATATGACTAAATGTGTTTCAAAATTTCTCCTATGAAATTGCTACGAAAGTATGTTAGTGATGTCCTCTTTATGTATGATTGGGCATATATTTGTTATATATATATATATGAACATGTACTGATGAGTTTGTGAAATTTTGTGGATCTAGATGTGTTTGTAAGTGGGTTTTATTTTCTGAGTTTTGGTGATCAATTGAAGCCTCTTTGGTGATAGTGGGTTTCGGAAATAGGGCCATGTTTGCATTGAATTAGACCCTGTTTATAATCATGGTTCAGGGGATTAGGTATTGTAGTGGGTTTACTAAAATAGTGGATATCAGATTTCCCTTAACTTCATAATTCATATCCTTGGTTCGCCATTTGTACAAGTGCTCAGACTATATTCTGTATATATACATATATATGTCAGATTCAGGATTGGAATTTGGGAATGGTTAAATTAGGTATTGTTGGGTGTGGCTGTACACCTATATTGTAGAATGCATAAATCAAGGTGAGGGTTGATGGTTTGTGTGTCGTGGCTGATTATGTGAGCCTAGGACTGGTAAGGGGCTGTTAGATGTAGTATAATCCATGACTTGGGTGTGTAAATGAGTAATTAGGAAAGAAAATTTGAGTTTGACAGTGAGAGCAACCAGGCTGTGTAGAAGTAGCCTCTTATTGCTTTTCTAATCTAATTTTGTAGTTATATATAATTGAATTATAATATATCTTTTATTTTTTATTTATAGATTCTGGTTTGGATAGTTCCTTGTGGAAGGATAAATTTGATACCATGAGTATGTTCAATTGGGATTAATTGCTTAGCCACATGCCTTGGACTAGCTGTATGCACATAGAAACAAATGGGTCTGTGTATTAATTGCTGGGTATTGAACATTCTTCCAGCCTTTCTTACTTCATTTAACTGAATGTAAATATTCTTTTTGTGAAACAAAAGTGGCTTTGAACAATAGAATTTCAATTCTTGATGTGCATATGTATATATTTGCATATAGGATGTGAATAAATTTTGAATGATTGTTTATATCTTGCATTAATAAATGTATACTTATATGCACGAAATCTGGTTTGCCTTGTTGGTGTGTGCATTGTGAGAGTAAGACCACAAAATAAATTCTTCCTTTTATTATGGCATGTGTTATGGGATTAGTACATATGGTTTTCTATGTTCAATTTCAAAAAAAAGAAATTAAAAGTGATTTAGTTGATGGGGTTGTGCAGGAAAATAAAAGGAAAGTACCTTGAACTTAATTGGCCAAGTGGTGTCGGATTCCATCGAGTTAGCAGCTCATAAAACTGCCAATTGTTACGTGGCTTGTTTTAAACAAGTGCACGTAATTTACGTGACTTGCCTTTTGTAAGTGCACGGAACCAACGTGGCTTACTTTTGTAAGTGCACGAAAATTACGTGATTTACTTCGAAAAATGCACGGAACTACGGATAATGCCCGGAATTATATGCTTTGAATTATGGATTATATTTCCTTGAAAATGATGGAATAAAATATGATTAATTTCTTAAATATCTGGGTTGAAATTTGCTTGGTCCGTTATTACTTGATCATATGGCTTTAATTGTGAATATAAATTAATGCTATTGTTTTACTACTTACTAGCATGTTATATCATCGTATATTTGTGCAACTTGTAACATCTCATAAATTACAGATAGCCTAGTGTGAGGACGTCCTGCTATGTTTTGATGGAGACCTAGTTTTGTTTTTATGTTATCGTAGCCTTCCAGTTCAAATGCATTGTCTTATCATTGACTTGATTGGATATTTCAATTAAATATTGAGGTTTTGTTGTAGCGTTTGAGCTATAATGGACATTATTAATTTGTTGAGTTGGTCTGAATTAATTCATTAGAGTGGTACCTATTTATTTGTTTATTTCATTTCCCTTCCTTCTTTACAAAAAAATAATAATAATAAGGAGAAGAGATTTCCTTCAACCTCTTAATTTTTGAAAATGTATAACTTATTCATTTTAATTCCAATTTGAGAAATTTTTGAATCTAAAATGATTCTCTTGAAATTCTTCTTCCAATAAAGTTATTTTATCCAAATGTTTCAAATTTTCCAAGTCGAATTATATATATTTATATATTTTTTTTTTTTTAAAATCATTTTTTCTTTCCATTGACTAGGTTCTTGGCACCAGATATTGAATTGGTTTTTCTTTTATGTTATCACAAACTGAATTTTGGAAATCGGGGCATGACAACTATGTCCATGACCATCTAATAATAGCCAAAAAGATATCTTGAATGAGACTATCTTCAATTAATTATATTGATCTCCTATCCACACAAAAAGATATGGGTATAGATATATATACGTATTTCTATGAACATATATAAGAATATGTATATACAATTTATGCGTATATGTTTTGGAAATGGAGAAGCTTTCCAACCATCGATTTTTGGACTTATAACTGCAAAGTAAACTTCGGATATATGCAATCACCCACAAATTACTCATACCATTTATGACGTCCAAAGTAAAAGACTCCAAGAAACCCCTTATCCACTAGGCCACTAAAAAAATTTGTGCATATGTTTTATTTATCTATCTGATATATATATAGATATATATATAGAGAGAGAGAGAGATAGTGAGAGATTACTTTAGGGCTAAGAAGTCTTTATTTTATTAAAATTCCAATGGTACTTGTATAGCTACATTGGAGTTTGGTTGCAAGTACTCGTTGCATATGGGAAGGATTTAGCAAGGGTAGTTGCAGAAACATGTATCAATTAGTAAGCACCGTCCTTTGGCCCGCCTTCCTCTCTTCTCTTTGCACATTTTGTCGCAATTGTCCTCATTGCAGAAACCACTTTCCATGGAGATTCTGTCCTCACATGCATCCACCAATATTACTTCATTACCTGCATGAATATATATATACCATTTAAATATATATGTTTTATTGATGTTTACACAAGACTAATTGAGTCATCTATTTTTTTTCACAGTTTTCCATCATCTAGTGGAATCAATTTAACGATCTTACTTTCCTTCATTTCACCCATAACAAGTTTTCCAAGAAAAAGATCTAGAGATAGAGAGAGAGAGAAAAAAAAAAAAAAAAAAAAGAAAAAATATATTAGTTGATTTATTAATTTTGTTGGAGAACATTATCGAATTTTCATCCTTTTATGCTTACAATTATTTTCTAAGAAAATAATTTTTTACCTAAGAAAAAAAGAAGGTAAATGAATTATGATTGATTTACCTGCGGTGATGAAGAGTGCAAGCAGAAGGATTGTGAAAACTGAGAGATTTTTCATGCTTGAGTTTTGACAGAAAGAAAGAAGAACGAATTGTGGTATGTATTAGCTAACCCTGACTATATATAGCCAAATAAGCACTTATTAATCAGCAATTAATATACAAATAGAAAACCTCCATAACAAAAAAAAAAAAAGGGAGAGATTGTCTAAATCTAATCTGTGCACAGTGCATTTAATCTGGAAACGGTAAAAATATTAAGTTTGATATTATCTTTACATTTAATAGCAATTAGGATGAAAGGAAATGAATCTTTTAGAAAGAGAGTAATCAAAATAATAAATGTAATATTATATTCTATGTAATTAAAAGTGATGTGTCCAATTGTGATTGGTGGTCAGAATATATTAGTCTTTATGCCTTTTCTCATATTTCGAAAGGTAAGATAGATGGTAAGGAGTGATATATATTTGCATTCTTTTTTTTTTTCTTTTCTGACAATCTCTCATCATTTGTTTGATTGAGATTTTCTTTTTATATATTTTGACCTACTTTGTCACGCCCCCAAATTAACACCCCCGAATCTCTAGTCCAGTACGTGAATTTGGTGTGAGACTAAAAAAACATCTATAATAGTATCAATACTTCCCAAGTTTACATACTATAACAAAAGATAATCATTTATAAAACAAAAATATATACATGAAAACTTCATCCCACATCTTGGGTATCAACTATGCACAACAAAATAATAATATTAGCCCAAAGGGTTTAAATGTAGATGGTCTCCATCGTTTTGTACAATGCCTCCTTCACCGGGTACTTGAAAATAAAATGGGATGAATTCATAAGCTCAGCAAAAGAATCGCTAAACATTATCATTGCTCAGCAAATTAACCTTGCCTTAAATTCTTATATAAGAACTCGTACAACTATATTTAGTTGTTTAGACTCACAATTTTCTATGATAATTAAGCTCTAGTTAATAATCATATCCACCATCTCTTTTACATAGGAACTGTATTCTCAACAATTCACTATTAAGCTAATCGTCTAGATTAACTTAAACATTATTAATCTCACATGAGCCCCGGACTTCCCTCAAATAAATGGCATGCTTAGCCAACAAGTGGTGTGCATCGCATAGTTCCAGATTATCGAAGATCGCATATGTGATTGGGTTTGTATGTCTACTCACCCAGATGGTCTCGAACAACGTCCACACAATAAGGGCACGCTTCGTTCAATGGCCATAACAAAAAGGTAGTACACTCCCATTAGGTAGGTCACTTACCATACCTAAAGAAATCCTTTAAAAGAGTTAGTCCCAGACTACCTCTCCAATTTAGACTAAACTTTTCATATTTCAAGAATTTTATCTCATTTTCATAATTCAAACTTTTAAGATTTACCAAATGCTTTTAACATTTAATAAATCAAATCATTATTTAATGTGATCACTAATCACATTAATTTATCAATTTAAGATTCACCACTTAAATTTTTTCTAAACTTAATTATTTTAGCATAATTAAGTTTATTATGTTGGAATAAACCATTCTAGAATTATCATGATTTTTAGAGCATTAAAAGTATTTTTCTCCAATTTAGACTAAATTTAAATAATAGGATAAACAAAAAAAAACATTCTTTATACCAAACATTCACTTTTATAATTTATTAAATACTTTTAACATTTAATAAATTAATTGACCAATTTTTGTGTTCAATATACACAAACATCGCTATTCGGGTTTTAATCCTTAGAACCAACTATTCCAACATAATTAGTTCTATTATGTTGAAATATACAATTTTGGAATTTTATATAATTTATGGAGCATTCAAGTATTTTCCCCTAGTTCTCTCTAGATTAAAACAACTAGAAGATTAAAGATAACAATATCTTTAGTTCAGACCAACTCGGTTCCTAGCCCATAAAATTGGACTCAAACTACATTAAAGTGAGTCACACTTTCTTTTACTTACTCAAGCCGCAAAATGTGATAAGCAGTGAATGTTGCACATTCAATGCCCCTAAAATTATATGAATTAGTGTCTTAGTAATATTTATTTAATATTTTTATTAATAATTTTAATCTTTTTATGATTTAAGGTGATTAAATGTAATTCTGATTAATAATGGTGCAATCGAGGTACAAATGGTGCTATTTTAGTAGGAAGTTGAGGTTTGACCCATGAGATATGTTTATATTGAAGATCGAATAGACTGAAGAAGTGGGGTGAAAATGAATTTAAATGAAGAAAAGGAGCATGGGCCAAGTCACATTGAAAACTGGACCAATTCAGGCCTAGAAAGTTCTGGACCATTTTGGTATTCAGGCCATAACTCCATACTTGACTGTCAAAACGGTCCAAACTTTAAAAGGAGTTGAAGGAAATTCAAGTCTGGACATTTTCATATTTCACAAAAATTTCCTAAAACGGATGTTTACAGCACCTTTCTGCTCCATTTGCTTAGCTGCCTTTTTTAATTGAGCAAGTGCCACTTTCAATTGTGCAAGTGCCGCTTCATAGGCACAGGTGCTACTTTTGGAGGCCAGGTGTCCCGTTTGTTCTGGATTCGCAAAATAAAAAAGGGAGAAAAGATATAAAACTAGGGTATTCTGGAGGGGAAAAACACAGAGAGATATACAGAGGTTTGTGATGATTACAGGTGAGAATATGGCGATTTAATCATCGTTCAGGTCTGGAGCTCCGATCATGACCAGCTAAACGTCATTCCGGGGAAGTGACGTAACCCTAACCTTTATTTCAATGTTGTAAATTATATCTTAATTTGGGGACGTTTTAATTTGTGTATTGGTTGTGTAACCAAGACATAAACAATAGTTGTGCTATTAATTTTAAATTGAATGGATTATTTCATTATATATTTACTTGTTCTTGTAGAATAATTATAAGTTTGCAGTGATTAGTGTTTGGTTCTTTTCGACTTCTGTGATTTTGTTAAGACATGTTATATAATAGTTTTCACCGATCGTTTAATTTAGAGTTTTGATAATTCGTACTAAGCGAAGATGGGCTATCACATCATTAGTTAGTTTAGTTTGTAGTCTGTAGTCAGATGTATAGGCCATGCTAAGCGAAGACGAGTTATGCTTAATTGTATGTTGAACGAATCCTCTTGATAAAATTGAATTAGGCTTGTAGCCATTCTTTTTCGAATGCATAGATTAGACATCCCAAATTAGTACAATTTGTCATTGTCAGATATTAGTGGTGAAGTCAATTCCCAGGACTCTCTCTCTCCAGTATCTATCATTCATTTATGTTGTTAAATATCAGCACCTTAATTTAAAAACAAAACAAATTCTCTTTGAATTAAACTAGACAAGGTCTTAATAGCTTAACAACAAAACCAATCCAATCTATGTGGGTTCGACCCCTACTCACCGCTTTACTAATTTTAGTAGAGTATTTGTAGGTTTTTATAGATTCTCTTTTGTCAAGGTGTAAAATAACGATGACATTATTGCATAATATTTTATCGTGTTTTGCACATCGAACAAAATGGTGTCATTGTCAGGGACTTCAGTAACGATTGCGTTATTAAGTTTAAAGATTAAGTCTAGTTTAATTATAATTTAGGACTTGTATATATTTGGTTTTTAATTTGTTTTAGGTGTTTTGTGTGTTTGAATATAGGTACAAGAGTTACTGCACAAGTGGAAAGAAGTTGAAATTTTGGGACCTCTTGTGAGTTTTTGTGTTTTAATACATAAACTTTTGTCTAAGATTGTTAGTTTATTTTAATTTTGAAAAAAAAATTTGAAAACATGTTGGTTGAGTTTGAAGACCCTTGGGAAACATGTTTAGATTAATTTGGTTGTGATATTAATAATTTTGCATATATGAAAATTTTGAGTGAAAATTCAATGGATGTGTCCAATAAATTGGATGCATTATCATGGAGATTGGACCAATTTATAGCCTTTAGTCATGTTTCTACTCCTCTTCACTCGTCAATAAATAAAGCAAGTAAGGAAAGTTAAAGATGACACTAGGAATTTTACGTGGACACCTAAGTAGGAAAAAACCACGGAAGGGGACAGAATACTTGTTGAGTGTTTTTGTTCTTCCAGTTACCTTCTATAAGGATTTTGATGTTAGCCGGAAGTCTGCAACAATTGGACGAGGGAGTCACAATAGTAAGCCTGAGGTGTTCCACATCAAATTCTTGTTAGAGTGGAGTGTATGTGAGTTTGGGACAAAGTTTGTTGAACTTTGCTTCGACAATAGTGTATTTGGTTCTCTAGGGCTACATAGCCTCACCCATGGTTCTTTCTCAATTTGGATTTTCTGGTACATTCATTTACTTTAGTGCACTTTATTTATTTACTTGCTTTGTGGGATTGCTTTAATTTTAATTGGACTTAAAATGGGATAATCTAAAATATTAAGCAAAAAGCGAATAAACCTAATCACCCCACCTCTAGGTTTTAAATCTAATTTTCACAGCCGCTTCCGCATCACGTAACTCACACATACAATACTTGTAAACTCAAGAACAAGAGAGTTAAACATCCTTACCTCAATTCCAAGCTTTAGATTCAAAAAGTCCCAAATCACTAAATCTTCAAACTCCTCCAAATTTAAATTTCGAAATGTAAAAGCATAGATCATAGAAAGGAGAACAACTTTCTCTTCTTGAGCTATCCTCAAATCCAAATTCTAGTTTCACCCATATTTTCAAACTTCACCAAATCAAACTTCGAATCGATCAAATTGAAAAGAATGATGAGAAGAACAATCTTTCCTTTTCGAACAATCTTCAAATCTCCTTTTAAGCCATTTAAAAGCTAGAGAGAAGTTAGGATGAAGTTATAGTGAGAGAGAGATGAGAGAATATCTTATTTTTGAGGTGAAATAAATGTTATAAACCTATGTATGAGTCACATTTGGCATTTCAAAACATTGAGGAATGTATGGATGAAACGAAGTTCTTGGATCAAATGTATGTGTAATGTAGAGTTGATTCCTTATGGATATAATTCATAGTTTATCACATTATGGATGTAATTGAATTTATGTTGGAGACTTATGTTTGAATGCATGGTAAAAATGGGCATATAAAGATACAAAGGAACACTTATGATTTTACAGATATTTCTGTTCAGGACACACGATTTCGCGTAATCACATTAACGCAGAATCGTAACCTGAATTACGAGGAATCATAAGATTGATGAAATAAAAGTACAAAACTAGTGTGACTATGATGCATCTACAATTTAGTGCAATTGCGCGAAATCGTAATATGCATTACGATTAATCGTAATGTATGGCTGCAGGGTCAAAATTGGGAAATTGTTAAAGTTTGGATGTACCCTTATGGATGTTTATAGATACACATGTATAGTAGTATGTATCTAAGAAAGCTTCTGCAGTTATATGAATTATGAGTTGTTTATTGTGATTAATAGACTGAATCACCCTTGGTATTCAAGCCCGGAGATGGAGATATTCGGTATTTGGATTTCGGGGCATGACAAGCAAGGTATTTTTGTCAAAATAGTCTATATATGGTGACAAAGGGTTCTTTTCAATTTTTGAAAGTATATGAGATTTATTTGGTGACAAAAATTATACATGAGTATTTTGCCACTTTTTGAAAGCGCAAGGGGTTTTGTGCAATTTAACCAAATAAAAATAGAAGGGCTGATTTAAAAATCTATATATACAAATAAAATAATATATATATATATATATATATATATATATATATATAGAGAGAGAGAGAGAGAGAGAGAGCACCCCCATTAGGTCAACTCCAAAAATATTAGTAAGGGCAAATAAGATTTACCTAAGAAGCACGTATACTTCTTTAGAGTTGTCATGGCCGTATTGGACATATATTGAATACAGATACACGCTGGATATAGTTGGATACATGATGGATGGATATGGATGAGATAAAACTAGGATACGATAAGATACGTTTAGGATACGGTTGGACAAAATTATAATTTTTTTTTATAAAAAAAATGAAGGTCTAATTGTAATAATAAAAAAGTTAATTATTTAAAAAAAAAAACAAAAAGAACTTATAATCCTAAATTGGCAGTGAAAAAAAAAGAAAAAAAAAAGGAGAGGATGAAAAGAATTTGGATTTTATGTCTCATATAATTGACTCTTTATTTATTGAACACATTTGTGATTACATTTACATTCCTAATGTTATGAAAAACTAACCAAAAATAAGTTTTTTATATATAAAAAATAAAATTATTATTATTTGACCTATCCTTGCCATGTTCTTATCATATTTTTTTGAAATTTAGCGTATCGCTATATTTGTATCATGTCGTATCCGTGTCTTGATCCATATTTTTAGAGATTTACAAATCAAAGTATTTTTCATATTTTGAGGGAGGATATTTTCAAAATTCTACAAAATTTATAGATAGTGTTTGTCATTAATATATTATTATTGATATATAACATGTGTTTTAATAGTATTATAATCAGTCGTTACCTCAAATTACCAAACAAATTTTTTAGGGTAAATTACACTGACCTCACCTTAGGTTTGACCTAATTACACACAACATCAAACTTATACATTTTGTTACACCGTGCTCCCCTAACATTTGCTCCGTTATAACAAAGACCCCCCTTGGTCTAAAATTTCACCTTTTTTGTCCAAAAATTTGGTTGTAGTGACCAAAATGCCCATAAATAAATGAAAAAGACGTTTTAACCCTTTGATATATATATATATATATATATATATATAATATAAAGTATAACACACACACACATACACACACACACGCACACAAATAACATAAACAGAGGTTTTCTCGAAGGTTTGGAGAAGACGATGATCGGATCAAACATCAACAACCCATAATCGTCGTTACAAACAATTGTGGTGGCGGCTGACAATGACATTTGGTGGAATCACCTTGTCGATTGTTATCTAAACTGCAAACCCTAGAGCTTGAATTCTTGCACATCTACTGCTGCTTTGGAGCTTCGACATCGTCGCTGTCGTAGCTGGTGTCATGGATATGAGGTTTGACAGTGCGATTTCCTCAACTCATGTGCCAAATACCACACCCCCACCATTTGGTTCACTGACAACGATGAGTTGTCCCTTCTCTTCTCTTTCTATACATACATATAAATGTAATATAGATATTTATACAAATTGGAATTTTTTTTAATAGGACTTTGGTGTAGTTTTTTTATTATTAGCAAGGAAAATTAAAATTATGTATGTTATATATGTATATTGATATGAATTGGGTTTTTGATTTTTTTTAAGATTTTGTGATAATTGTGAACTAGAGACAATGCTTGATGGTGGTGGTGGTGGTGATGATGAAATTTATCTTTCTTTTTTCATGTATGGATTGAGTAGATTGGGTGGTGGTGGTAGGTGGTTGTGGGGGTGTTGGTGAGAGGTGGTGGCCTTGGTAGATTGGGGGGGGGGGGGCGTGGTTGTGGGAGTGTTGGAGACTTTTCCGATAATGGGTCGATGACCATGGTGGGAGGAGGTGGTGTGATTAATGGCTTTTCCGACAACGGGTCAATGGCCATGGTGGGAGAGGTGGTGTGATTAATGGCTGTATGTGTAGAGGAGAGAGAGGGGGGAAGAAGAGAAAAAAAAAAGTGTTTTTTTTTATACATGGGCAAATTGGTAATTTCATATATTCATATATTTGATCAATTTTAACAATAAAAGGGGGTTAAAATAGTAAAACCACTCTATTTTTAATATCTATTTTGCCAAATCCATTAGAGGGGAGGTGAGTGCAACAAAATGCATTACTTTGATATTACATGTAATTAGGTCAAACTTGAGGGAAGGTGAATGTAATTTATCCTATTTTTTAATAGTAGCACAATGCACGTGCACATGGACTTGTGTGTACAGTTGTCACAACACAACACAAGATGTGTTGCCACATGATCCCGCCCAAATACAAGAACAATTTCAGTCTACCTTTTAGATGGAGAGAATGAAGATATGAAAAAATGAAGAAAAAAAGTATGATGAGTTGAAAAAGAACCGTCAAGTTGCGATCTGGGAGATATTCAGCTATTGAGTTGCATATGTTCATACATTCAGTTGAAAGGAACGCCAGAAGAAGGGCTGCATAAGCTTCCACATCTGCCTTCATCATCCCAGGTTAACTGCTTCCCTTTATCTGCTTCTCCTTCCCCCCTGGTTGGCCAAAAAGATGGAACACAGAAGTGGAATTACATCCCTACAATTCTCGTCTTCCACTACTTCCAAACCAGGCAAAGAAACACTGGCAGACACAAGCCGTGATCTGTTGCAACTATCCTTCTCTACCAAGTTTACAAGCAACCCCAAGATAGTAACAAGAAAATCTAACTCTGGATCAGTGAGATGTCTATCATTTTGATGGTCAACTTCAACACTTGACTTGGAGAATGAGGTACTATCTCTCGTCTCACTGACAGGAGGAAAAAATGAGCTGAATGATGGGAAATAGTTTGCAATCAATGAGGACAAGGTCTCCAGTCCTCCACATGAAGCAATTTGTTGACAGCCCATAGGGTTCTCATTTGTTAAGTTCATCAAAACCTTGACAGCCGCAAGAAGGCAGTCTGCAAGAAGATTGGACTCTTTTTCATCAACAGTAGATGAACAAGAGACCTCACAAGAATGATGATTTTCGCCATCACCTAATACTTGTTGGCTTAGCATCACTATGGACTGGCATCCATCTCCGTGATCTCACCCCTGATGTTTTGAGTTTGAGATACTCTATGTCCTCCCGACAATAAGTCCCACATAGAGGGCTCAAAATCATCATCAAAAGCAAAAGGATCCTGGCTGTCCTCTAGAAGCTCGGACGTGATTTCTCCAGTAACCTTGGGTTCCTTGCCAAAATGAAAGTTCATCCTGGAACCATCGTTACTTGCAGGTATTCCACTAGTTGAACTCCTTGACGTTCTATTTGAACTCCTTGAAGTTCCACTGCATGAGCCTGATGTGGAAGAATTGACTCTCATCTTCAACAAGCAATTATCAGCAGATGTGTTGGTAAATTCAGAACTGGAATTAGAATTCCTTGACAGGCCAGCAAACAACCATTCACTGCTCTGAGATTCGCTGTGACTCCTCTGGGAAGTGGTCTGCTCTATTCTACAGCACCATATAGAAGAACTGATGAATAAGATCTCATCACTGTCCACTTTGTTATCTTCTATTAAAGGCATTTTAGAAGCACGACAAGTCCCATTAGAAAGATTATAAAAGTCTTCCTTGTAGGAACTGCCCGAGGAACTCTTCAGTAAAGAAAGACCTAAAAGGATCATGATGACATTAATAATGAGTTTTGTAAAAGATCGAGGGGAACTCTTGTAGTCAAACTTTCCATTCATTTCGAGCAAATGACTCTGATTATCCTTACTAAGAAATATGGCATTTTCCATGTCAGTGGTGCCGGCCACCTTAATGGAGATGGCGATGGCGACTTTGATGGAGACACAGGAGTTTAGGGAAAAGATGGAGCATGTGGATGAGGTGAATTTCGCTTTGGATGGGTTGAGGAAGGGCAGCCTGCTTGGATTAGGCAGGCGAGTCTGTTGTCTTTGTTGTCTATATGTGGGCACTGTGCAGCAACGGCGGCTTTTAACAACTCATGGGATGGCAAAATCAATTATTGATGCTGTTTTGGAACTCAACTTTGATGATTCACCCAGCAATCTCGCCACTGTAGCACTCTTCTACATTTTGACTAGTGATGGTCAGGATGATCACCTTTTGGATTAGCCTGGTTGCATTCGTTTCCTTATAAAATTGTTGACCCCACTCACCTCTAATGCTAGTAAAGACAAAGTGCCAACCATCGGCCGTAAGCTTCTAGCTTTATGCAAGGATGCTGGTATCTTACAAGATGTTGTTAAAGGAGTGGATTCCACATCTGCAGCAATCATGTTCAAAGTTCTTGTAAGTTGCAAGGAAATGAAGTCAAGTGATGGCAATGATGATGGAATGGGGAAGCCAGAGTTGAGCCCAAAATGGATTATTTTGTTGGCGATCAAGAAAGCTTGCTGATCTACAATATCTCTTGAAGACCCCACGGGTACTGTAAGGAAGACTGGGGGCAACTTCAAGGAAAAATTACAAGAGCTTGGAGGACTTGGTGCGGTCTTTGAGGTCACCAGGAATTGTCATTCCATTATGGAGGGATGGTAAGAACAAAGTTCATATTCAATACAAGAATCAAAGGATAATGTCAATCTAGGAAGTATGGCTCTGTTTTTAAAATGTTTGATAAACACGGAAAATAAACAATGTAATAGTACTTTTTGGTCACTTTTTTTAATTTTGTTTCTAAATATTCTGTATTATTATGCTAATTACAGATGAAGACAGATGTAGAAACACAAAGTGATTTCATTAGGTTCTTTATCAAAGAAGTTGAGAATGTGCTTTAAGCAGACATTGATGACTTTGTGACTTTTGTTAAATGGCTTTATGAGGAGCTCTTTTACGTGGTACAATTACTTTAAATCCCATTCATTTCTTATCAGTTTTACCCAATAATTTTTTCATAATTTCATGGCATTGCTTCAATTCTTTTCTTCAGGTTAACGAAAAAGCAGTGCTGAAAAACTTCGATTGGCCAGAGCTGAAGGCCGATGCATTGCAGGAAGCTGCATTCGGGTATCGTGATCTCAAGAAGATTTTGTTTTCCTATCTTTGGTACTTTTTCTTTCTTCTAATCAATTTTATTTTTGATATTTCAGTGGATCGTTTGCAAATGGCGTCACAATGGACTAGAGAGTTGAGTGTTTTTTTATTGTTTCAGTTTACCTTTCAGATAGAGAGAATGAAAAGATATGAAAAAATGGAAAAAAAAAAGAATGAAAAAAAATGAAAAGAAAAAAGAAAAGAAAAAAAATGAAAAGAAAAAAGAGAAGAAAAAAGGAAGAAAAAAAGTATGATGAGTTGAAAAAGAAAACAGAATAAGTGGGTTTATGATTGTAAGTTGTGGAAAGGAAAAGAAAAGTGAGATGAGATCTTGAAAGAAATAGAGCCAAATGATGGAAAAAAAATTGTGAAGCAGTGAGAAAAAAGGTCATATACAAAGCAAGCAGCCGGGGGTAGAGGCTAAAGCAGCAACTGCAGATCAAATTCTTGCTCCCTAACCGGATAAGACCCGGCTCTTGTTTGTCTGGTCTGTCCCACCGACTGCAAGCACCGGTTCTAGCGTCTGCGTGTCTCACAAAGACACATACACAGCGTCTCAAATACGCCTCAGACTACTTGGTCTATCTCTCATCTCAAATACTCAAACAAACTGAATAGAAGGTTCGTGAGTGTCTATATAACTTTTAGGCGTTATATCGTATGTGGTGTCCTATTCTAGATGATTATTTGCATAGAATTAAGCATTTTATGCCCATGTTATTAAATCTTTTGTGTGATTAATCTTTTCTTAAGATTTTAACAAGCACTATTACAAAATATTCACTATAAAACTTGGGGGAATTCTATGTTTTTCTTTCCAATATAGTGAGGCATTGGCCTAAAATTGTGTAGTTGCAGAATTCCATTTTCAGCATTTCCCTTGTGACCACCATGATTATCATATTGTCATTCATTTCTTACTATCAATTATGGTTATATGTTTGGCTCCTTTTAACCTAAGGGGTTGGCTCAAGTAGATAAAGAACTTGGCCCTAGTGCCTAGCAAGCACTAGGTCTAAGGATTAAGTCCTCTTGGGTGCAAACAATTCTTTGGGGGTGGGTGTGTGTACCAACTAGGGAAAAAAGAGAAATTTGGCTCCTTTTTTGTATTTCAGTGCCTGCTAATTTTACTAAGTTTTCAGGTCCATGGAAGAGCATGCTCTTATAAGTAGTTGTATACTTTATATTGATATGTACCTATTGTATTTCTTGTTGCATTATCTAGTTCTTGTTTTTGCTTTCTTTCATTTTTTGCTCTCTATTTGAAACATATTTAAAATTTTCTTGCTTTATTTATTATAGGTTTCACCGAGCTATCCTAAGAAAAACTCCTCCCAGATTTGCACCATGGAGCAGCACGTGCTTACACTTGTGTTAGAACTCTATGGGACACTCGAATACTCTGATTTGAAGGTAAGGCGTGATAGTTAATGGTTGTTTTATGGTTATTCTTTTTTTAATGCTGTTGAAAACTGACAGAAGGGTTGTGTGGCATCTGCTTTGGTTATGTTATATCATCGTGATCAATAATATATGTTCTACCTCTCCTAGGAACATCCACGAATCTTTCCAACATAGGTACAAGAATCGTCAGGTTGCGATCCGGAAGATATTCAGCTATTGCATTGCATATGTTCATACTTTCAGTTGAAAGGAATGCCAGAAGAATGGCTGCATAAGCTTCCACAATCATCTTCCTAGCTTCTCTCTCTCCCTGTACCACAGCTGCTTCATCATCCCAGGTCAACTGTTTCCCTTCATCTGTATCTCCTGCCCCCTAGTTTGCCAAAAAGATGGAACACAAAAGTGGAATTACATCCCTACAATTCTCGTCTTCCACTCCTTCTAAACCAGGCAAAGAAACAATGGCTAACGCAAGCCGGGATCTGTTACAACTATCCTTCTCTACCAAGTTTACAAGCAACCCCAAGATAACAACAAGAAAATCCAACTCTGGATCACTGAGATGTCTGTCATTTTGATGGTTAACTTCGACACTTGACTTGGAGAATGAGGTACTATCTCTCATCTCACTGACAGGAGGAAAAAATGAGCTGAATGATGGGAAGTGGTTTGCAATCAATGAGGACAAGGTCTCCAGTCCTCCACATCAAGCAATTTGTTGGTAGCCCACAGGGTTGTCATTTGTTAAGTTCATCAAAACCTTGATGGCTACAAGAAGGCAGTCTGCAAGAAGATTGGACTCTTTTTTGTCAACAACAGATGAACAAGAGACCTCACGAGAATGATGATTTTCGCCATCACCTGATTCTTGTTGGCTTAGCATCACTATGGACTAGAATCCATCTCCGTGATCTCACCCCTAGTTTTTGGTTATTTGAACACCTTGAAGTTCCACTGCATGAGCCTGATGTGGAAGAATGGATTCTCATCTTCAACAAGCAATTATCAGCAGATGTGTTGGTAAATTAAGAGCTGGAATTAGAATTCCTTGACAGGCTAGCAAACAACCATTCACTGTTCTTAGATTCGCTGTGACTCCTCTAGGAAGTGGTCTGCTTTGTTCTACAGCACCATATAGAAGAACTGATGGACAAGATCTCATCACTGTCCACTTTGTTATCTTCCATTAAAGGCATTTCAGAAGCATGACAAGCCCCATTGGAAAGATTATAAAACTCTTCCTTGTTGGAACTGCCCGAGGAACTCTTCAGTTTAGAAAAACCTGAAAGGATCTTGATGACATTAATAATGAGTTTTGTAAAAGATCAAGGGGAGCCCTTGTAGTCAAACTTTCCATTTATTCCAGGCAAATGACTCTGATTATCGTTGCTAAGAAATGTGGCATTTTCAATGTTAGTGGTGCCGGGCACCTTGATGGCGACAGCGACAGCGACGGCGACTTTGATGGAGACACAGGAATTTGGGGAAATGATGGATAATGTGGATGAGGTGAATTTCGCTTTGGATGGGTTGAGGAAGGGCCAGCCTGCTAGGATTAGGCGGGCGAGTCTGTTGTCTTTGCTGTCTATATGTGGCACTATGTAGCAGTGGCAGCTTTTAAGAACTCATGGGATGGTGAAATCAATTATTGATGTTGTTTTGGTACTTAGCTTTGATGATTCACCTAGCAATCTAGCTGCTGCAGCACTCTTCTACATTTTGACTAGTGATGGTCAGGATGATCACCTTTTGGATTCACCGGGTTACATTCGTTTCCTTATAAAATTGTTGACACCACTCGCCTCTGATGCTAGTAAAAGACAAAGTGCCAACCATCGGCCGTAAACTTCTAGCTTTACACAAGGATGCTCGTATTTTACAAGATGTTGTTAACGGAGTGGATTCTACATCTGCTGCAATCATGCTCAAAGTTCAGGAGATTCTTGTAAGTTGCAAGGAAATGAAGTCAAGGGATGGCAATGACGCTGGAATGGGGAAGCCTGAGTTGAGACCAAAATGGATTGCTTTGTTGGCGATGGAGAAAGCTTGCTTATCTACAATTTCTCTTGAAGACACCACGGGTATTGGAAGGAAGACTCGTGGCCACTTCAAGGAAAAATTATGAGAGCTTAGAGGACTTGATGAAGTCTATGAGGTCACCAGAATTGTCATTCCATTACGGAGGGATGGTAAGGACAAAGTTCATATTCAATACAAGAATCAAAGGATAATGTCAGTCTAGAAACTTCGGGGCTGCTTTTTAAATATTTGATAAACACGGAAAATAAACAATCAAATAGTACTTTTTGGTCACTTTTTTGAATTTTGTTTCTAAATATTTTGTATTGTTATGCTAATTACAGAAGTAGAAACACAAGTGATTTCATTAGGTTCTTTATCAAAGAAGTTGAGAATGTGCTTTCAGCAGACATTGATGATGGTGTGGCTTTTGTTAAATCGCTTAATGAGGAGCTCTTTTATGTGGTACATTTACTTTAAAGCCCTTCATTTCTTATCAGTTTTACCCAATAATTTTGTCGTAATTTCATGGCATTGCTTCAATTGTTTTCTTCAGGTTAACGGAAGGGCAGTGCTGAAACACTTCGATTGGCCTGAGCTGAAGGCTGATGCATTGTAGGAAGCTGCATTCGGGTATTGTGATCTCAAGAAGATTTTGTTTTCCTATCTTTGGTACTTTTTCTTTCTTCTAATCATATTTATTTTTGATATTTCAGTGGATCTTTTGCCAATGGCGTGACAATGGACTATTGAGATTTTTTTTTTGTTTCAATTTACCTTTTAGATGATGAGAATGAAAAGAGATGAAAAAAAGGAAAAAAAAAAAAAAGAAAGAAAAAAAAGGAAAAAAAAAAAAGAAAGAAAAAAAGGAAAAGAAAAAAGAAAATGAAAAAATGGAAAAGAAAAAAGAGAAGAAAAACAGGAAGAAAAAAAGTATGATGAGTTGAAAAAGAAAACAGAATAAGTGGGTTTAAGATTGTAAGTTGTGGAAAGGAAAAGAGAAGTGAGATGAGATCTTGAAAGAAATAGAACCAAATGATTGAAAATAAATTGAGAAGCAGTGAGAAAAATGGTCATATACAAAGCAAGCGGCTGGGGGCAGAGGCTAAAGCAGCAACTGCGGATCAAATTCTTGCTCCCTAACCGGATAAGACCGGCTCTTGTTTGTCTAGTCTGTCCCACCAACCGCATGCACCAGTTCTAGCATCTCCGTGTCTCACAAAGGCACATAAACAGCGTCTCAAATACGCCTCAGACTGCTTGGTCTCTATCTCATCTCAAATACTCAAACATACTGAATAGAAGGTTCGTGTGTGTCTTTATAACTTTTAGGCGTAATATCATTTGTGGTGTCCTATTCTAGATGATTATTTGCATAGAATTAAGCATTTTCTGCCCGTGTTATTAAATGTTTTGTGTGATTAATCTTTTCTTAAGATTTTAACAAGCACTATTACAAAATATTCACTATAGAACATGGGGGAGTTCTTTGTTTTTCTTTCCAATATAGTTGAGGCATTGGCCTAAAATTGTGTAGTTGCAGAATTCCATTTTCAGCATTTCCCTTGTGACCACCATGATCATCATATTGTCATTCTTTTCTTACTATCAATTATGGTTATATGTTTGGCTCCTTTTAACCCAAGGGGTTGGCTCAAGTGGATAAAGAACTTGGCCCTAGTGCCTAGCAAGCATTAGGTCTATGGATGAAGTCCTAATTCTTTGGGGGTGGGTGTGTGTACCAACTAGGGAAAAAAGAGAAGTTTGGCTCCTTTTCTGTATTTCAGTGTCTGCTACTTCAGTCTAACTTTACTAAGTTCTCAGGTCCATTGAAGAGCATGCTCGCATAAGTAGTTGTATACTTTATATTGATATGTACCTATCGTATTTCCTGTTGCATTTTCTTTTCCTTGTTTTTGCTTTCTTTCATTTTTTGCTCTCTGTTTGAAACATATTTAAAGTTTTCTTGCTTTATCTATTATAGGTTTCACCGAACTCTCCTGAGAAAAACTCCTCCCTGATTTGCACCATGGAGTAGCACGTGCTTACACTTGTGTTAGAACTCTATGGGACACTCAAATACTCTGGTTTGAAGGTAAGGCGTGATTGTTAATGGTTGTTTTATGGCTATTCTTTATTTAATACTATTAAAAACTGACAGAAGAGTTGTGTGGCATTTTCTTTGGTTATGTTATATCATCGTGATCAATAATATATGTTCTACCTTTCCTAGGAACTTCCACAAATCCTTCCAACTCAGGTACAAGAACCGTCAGGTTGCGATCCGGGAGATAGTCAGCTATTGCATTGCATATCTTCATACTTTCAGTTGAAATGAATGCCAGAAGAAGGGCTGCATAAGCTTCCACAATCATCTTCTCAGCTTCTCTCCCTCCCTGTACCACAGCTACTTCAACATCCGACGTCAACTGCTTCCCTTCATCTTCTTCTCCTGCCCCTTGGTTGGCCAAAAGATGGAACACAGAAGTGGAATTACATCCCTACAATTCTCGTCTTCCACTCCTAAACCAGGCAAAGAAACAATGGCTGACGCAATCCGGGATCTGTTGCAACTATCCTTCTCTACCAAGTTTACAAACAACCCCAAGATAGCAACAAGAAAATCTAACTCTGGATCAGTGAGATGTCTGTCATTTTGATGGTCAACTTCGACACTTGACTTGGAGAACGAGGTACTATCTCTCGTCTCACTGACAGGAGGAAAAAATGAGCTGAATGATGGGAAATAGTTTGCAATCAATGAGGAAAAGGTCTCCAGTCCTCCACATGAAGCAATTTGTTGACAGCCCATAGGGTTGTCATTTGTTAAGTTCATCAAAACCTTGACAGCTACAAGAAGGCAGTCTGCAAGAAGATTGGACTATTTTTCATCAACAGCAGATGAACAAGAGACCTCACGAGAGTGATGATTTTTGCCATCACCTAATACTTATTGGCTTAGCATCACTATGCACTGGCATCCATCTCCGTGATCTCACCCCTGATTTTTTGAGTTTGAGATACTCTATGTCTTCCCGACAATAAGTCCCACATAGAGGGCTCAAAATCATCTTCATCAAAAGCAAAAGGATCCTGGCTGTCCTCTAGAAGCTCGGACTTGATTTCTCCAGTAACCTTGGGTTCCTTGCTAAGACGAACGTTCATCCTGGAACCATCGTTACTTGCAGGTATTCCACTAGTTGAACTCCTTGACGTTCTATTAGAACTCCTTGAAGTTCCACTGCATGAGCCTGATGTGGAAGAATTGACTCTCATCTTCAACAAGCAATTATCAGCAGATGTGTTGGTAAATTCAGAACTGGAATTATAATTCCTGGACAGGCCAGCAAACAACCATTCACTGTTCTGAGATTTGCTGTGACTCCGCTGGGAAGTGGTCTGCTCTGTTCTACAACAGCATATAGAAGAACTGATGGATAAGAACTCATCACTGTCCACTTTGTTATCTTCCATTAAAGGCATTTCAGACGCACGACGAGCCCCATTGGAAAGATTATAAAATTATTCCTTGTAGGAACTTCCCAAGGAACTCTTCTGTAAAGAAAGACCTGAAAGGATCTTGATGACATTAATAATGAGTTTTGTAAAAGATTGAGGGGAACCCTGTAGTCAAACTTTCCATTCATTCCGAGCAAGTAACTCTGATTATCCTTACTAAGAAATGTGGCATTTTCCATGTCAGTGGTGCCGGCCACCTTGATGGCGACAGCGACGGCGACTTTGATGGAGGCACAGGAATTTGGGGAAATGATGGATAATGTGGATGAGGTGAATTTCGCTTTGGATAGGTTCAGAAAGAGCCAGCCTGCTCAGATTAGGCGGGCGAGTCTGTTGTCTTTGCTGTCTATATGTGGCACTGTGCAGCAGTAGCGGCTTTTAAGAACTCATGGGATGCCGAATCAATTATTGATGCTGTTTTGGTACTCAGCTTTGATGATTCACCTAGCAATCTGGCTGCTGCAGCACTCTTCTACATTTTGACTAGTGATGGTCAGGATGATCACCTTTTGGATTCGGCGGGTTGCATTCGTTTCCTTATAAAATTGTTGACACCACTCGCCTCTGATGCTAGTAAAAGACAAAGCACCAACCATCGGCCGCAATCTTCTAGCTTTACGCAAGGATGCTGGTATTTTACAAAATGTTGTTAACGGAGTGGATTTCACATCTGCTGCAATCATGCACAAAGTTCAAGAGATTCTTGTAAGTTACAAGGAAATGAAGTCAAGTGATGGCAATGATTCTGGAATGGGGAAGCCAGAGTTGAGTCCAAAATGGATTGCTTTGTTGGCGATGGTGAAAGCTTGCTTATCTACAATTTCTCTTAAAGACAGCACGAAGGAAGACAGGTGGCTACTTTAAGGAAACCCACATTGATGGTCTTCCACAAATACTGGTACTTAATATGGGTTTTTAAGTACCAGTATTTGTTTAGTACTTAAAAACCCATATTTATGGTCTTCCATTTATATATTGGGGTCCCAGTATTTGTTTAGTACTTAAAAACCCACATTGATGGGATTCACGACAATTGATCATTGTGATTTGTTAGATGAGGTTAAATGGAAACTTGTAGGTTTGGTGAAAATATTATTCTGCTGACATTCTAATTTGTCTATGATGCAGGCGAATGCTAGGGCAGAAATGAATGAATTTTCTGGCTTGGTTATTATTATCCTATCAGGTATAGTGTGTTTGTATCTCTCTCTCTCAAACACTATCGAATGAATTTTCTGTCTTGTTTATTGTTATCCTATCAGGTATAGTGTGTTTGTATCTCTCTCTCTCTCTCAAACACTATCACCAATACATGAGGTTTTCTCTCTCTCACACACACACACACACTTTGACCCAAATGTTTTGGATGTTCTTATTTTGCATTTTTTTAGAAGTAAATTTCAATATATTTTGCATGTAATTTGAAATAATTTTATCAAAGAATTATTACCAAAAATAAGAGGATTATGTTTTGAATCAATTGAATAGGTTAAAATCATATTCATGGATCATAATTTTAATAATTATAGCATTTTTATAATATTTGTCTGGTTATGTTTATGACTGTGGATGAATGGTTTGTGGTGTTGTGGTGTTTATACATGGATGAGGCTTTAGGGTTAATGTTTTTCAATGTATTTTTAAGGTTCATGTTTTTCAATGTATTTTTATGGCAATTGTAAAGGGCAAAATAATTGTTGTCTTAGGGCTAATTTATATTTTTTGCAAATTATTATGTATGTAATAGTTTGTTGAGAATCTCCAAGAAGATTTCATCAATGCAGTTCGTGCTGGAGGAGGGGTGTAGCTTTGTGGTTTTTTGTTTTGGTTAATCGGTTTTGCTACCTGGAGTCCGGATTAAGCTTCCAAGTTTGTTAGAGATATAGTGAGCCTCATTTATGGTTTTATATTTCTCTCTTATATTTTATATATAGTTATTCCATGAACATAACATATCCAATGTAAATATGAAATCACATTGCTCTAGTCTAAATTTAATAATTATTAAATTAAAGTATGTTCGCCTTCGTAGATTGATTCATGACAAATATACATATTATTTTATTTTATGTATTTATAAATATAAAGTTTATCTCGTATATTCATAATTTTCTATCTAATATATAATTACACTATAATTAATTATATTAAAATTATTGTTATATTTATGTTATTTTGTGATACATATAAATATAGTTATGAATTTGTTAGTTTATAAAATTTTTAAATTGTATTTATGTGAAATAATCTATAAAAAAATTATCCTATAATAATATTCTCATTTTACTAATAATTTTTAAATTGTAACAATATTGTATGATTATGTGTGATTGTGGATGAATCGTTTTACATGATTCGTGTGTTAAGGTTTTATGTTTTTCAATATATTTTTATGACAATTGTAAAGGGCAAAACAATTGTTGTCTTATGGCCAATTTATGGTTATTGCAAATTATTATGTGGTGAGAATACATCTTCATGTAGAATTCTCATATGACTTGGCAATTCGTGCTGGTTGTGGTGCATGATTATTTATTGAGTTTTCATGATAGTTGGTCATGGTATTCAGGCTGACCCGTTTTGCCCGTTTTGTTACATGGATACCTGGTGTGGAGGAATTGCTTGAAGATTAAGTTTCGTAGTTAATTAGATTTGATGGATCACATTTATATTTTGTATCTCTATTTATGGTTTTATATTTATTCATGAAATAATGTTTTAAGTTAATAACTAAATTTATGTTTATTGCAAATTTTTATGTGGTGAGAATATAGAATTCTCACCAATCAAGAAAACCCTAGATAACCCATATGGCTTGGCAGGTTGTGGTGTGTGATTATTTATTAAGTTTTCATGGTAGTTGGTCATGGTGTTCCGGCCGACCCATTTTGCTACATGGATACCTGGTGTGGAGGAATTGCTTGAAAATTAAGTTTCGTAGTTAATTAGATTTAGATGGATCTCATTTATGTTTTTATATTTATTCCTATTTATGGTTTTATATTTATTCATGAAATAATGTTTTAAGTTAATAACTAAATTTATGTTTATTGCAAATTATTATGTGGTGGGAATACATCTTCATAGATGGATCTCATTTATGTTTTTATATTTATCTCTATTTATGGTTTTATATTTATTCATGAAATAATGTTTTAAGTTAATAACTAAATTTATGTTTATTGCAAATTATTATGTGGTAGGAATACATCTTCATAGATGGATCTCATTTATGTTTTTATATTTATCTCTATTTATGGTTTTATATTAAATTTATGTTTGTTGCAAATTATTATGTGGTTAGAATACATCTTCATGTAGAATTCTCACCAATCAAGAAAACCCTAGATAAGTGGTGCATGATTATTTATTGAGTTTTGATGGTAGTTGGTCATGGTGTTCGGGCTGACCCGTTTTGCCCGTTTTGCTACATGGATACATGGTGTGGAGAAATTGCTTGAAGATTAAGTTTCATAGTTAATTAGATTTTGATGGATCTCATTTATGTTTTTTTATCTCTATTTATGGTTTTATATTTATTCATGAAATAATGTTTTAAGTTAATCACTAAATTTATGTTTATTGCAATTTTTTATGTGGTGAGAATACATCTTCATGTAGAATTCTCACAAATCAAGAAAACCCTAGATAACCTATATGATTTGGCTGGTTGTGGTGTGTGATTATTTATTAAGTTTTCATGGTAGTTGGTCATGGTGTTCGGGCTGACCCGTTTTGCTACATGGATACCTAGTGTGGAGGAATTGTTTAAAAATTAAGTTTCGTAGTTAATTAGATTTAGATGGATCTCATTTATGTTTTTATATTTATCTCTATTTATGATTTTATATTTATTCATGAAATAATGTTTTAAGTTAATAACTAAATTTATGTTTACTGCAAATTATTATGTGGTGAGAATACATCTTCATAGATGGATCTCATTTATGTTTTTATATTATCTCTATTTATGGTTTTATATTTATTCATGAAATAATGTTTTAAGTTAATAATTATTAAATTATGAGAGATTTAAAATGTATAATAGTAAGAGTATATTTATAAAATTTTCTTATTTAAAGGTCTCCAATGTAATTTATGTAAAATTATCTATTAAAAAAAACTTAAAATAATATTCTCAGAATATATTGTATTTATATAGTTTAGAAATATTTTGTTATTTTTATTTAATATTGGTAACATTTTAAAAAAATTTTAATTTTTAATATATAGTTTGTGTTATATATTTATTATAAATAATTATCTTGTTAGACAAATAATGAATATCAAATTAATTTATTTTTTCATGTTATTTATTATTTATTAATTATTATACATGGTAACTCATAATAACAATTAAATAAACACATAAAATATATTAATTGTTATAAATAATGCTAAATATATTAATTGTTATAAATAATGCTACTTATTATTATAGAATGTGATTAAAATTATTTATAATTTTATTAAACTTTTCTTATTTATTTAATATATTGATTAAAACATTTTATAAATTCATTTTATGTTGATATATTTTATTGTTCACCTAAGTTACGAATATTTTATGTTATTATATTTTATATTTTATTTTATGTTATTATATTATATTAATAGTATATAGTTTGTGTTATATATCTATTATAAATAATTTTCTAGTCAAATCTTGAATATCAAGTTAATTTATTTTTTTATGTTATTTATTATTTAATTATAGATATATTTTTATTCCATCTCGAATTAATTGTCCCAAAAAATCCACTTAAATATTTTAATTAGAAATATATAATATTATTTATTATTATCAATAATACTTAGAGATTCATAAAAAGTATTAACTATATTATTTTAAAATATAAAATATATTTTTTAACATTAATAAATTTATGCTTTATTTATCATATATTATATTATATATATCTTTTAATAATATTTAATTAAATGTTAACATATTATATATTATTAGTGCTTTTATATAATTTAATGTATATTATCTTATTTATATATTATTCATAAAAAAATATTATAGATATTAAATAATAATAAATAGTTAGTTAGATATTATTTAATAAGGACCATCTTCTATTTGATAATATATAATATATTATTATTTATTATACTTGCTATACTAGAGTATTATTTAATATTTATTAGAGTATGTAATTTATTTATCACACTATACTATAAAAATCAACTAATAATTTATTTATAATTCTTGTATTTATAAATTTCATTAATATGTCAAATATAATCAATTAATATTTATTTTTTAAATAATTTATTAGTATACATTATACATATTTATTGATTTTATAACCAACTATCATCATGACCATTATACTTATCATTTCCTAATTTAGATGGGTTCAAAAATAAATGTTATATTATAAAATCATATAAAAGGTATTATAAGTGAAGACGTGAAAAATAATATTATATAATTAATTCTTATATAGTGTTGCTATATAATATATTTAGTATATCTTTGAGAAAAAGTTCAATTAAAATTCATATTTTTATTATTTAAACAATAAAATAAAATATTTTATTTATACAGTTGAGTAATATAAAGAAATTTATAGTTTTCTATTTATTGTTGATATAATTTATTATTTAATAAATAATTTCAAGTATTAATTATGAAATTTATTTCTTATATTTAATTAAAACATCATGTATTGTTATTATTTTTAAATAATGTATTAAATATATTGTATTTATATAGTTTCGTAATATGTTAAGTTTTATAAATTATTGTAAGATAATATATAATATTAAGCATTCCATAATATTATATATATAATATATAATATTTTAATATTGTATTTATATAGTTTCGTAATATATAAATTATTGGAAGATAATATATAATATTAAGCATTCCATAATGTATAGTTTAATAATATATAATATTAAGCATTCCATAATGTATAGTTTAAATATAACATATTGTTTTATTTTATATAATATATTACGTTATAAGTTTTTTAATAATTATGAAATAGTGTTTCTCATTTAATTAATAATTTTTGTATAATATAATTTTTATATAGTTTAAATTGTGAAATATCAAAAACAATTATTTATTTTTATAACAATTAATTATAAAATACTCCACATTTGAAGAACTAATCTTTTTTGTTATAAATATTTTAATTTATGAATATATAATATTGTTTATTAGTATTAAGAATCTGAGTTACATAATACTTAGATTTTTGTATATTATCTTATGTTATTTTTTTCATATAGTGTTAATCGTTTGTTATTTAGTACAAAATATTATTTCTCATATGATAATAATTTATAGGATAATATATTATTTTCAAATAGTTTATTAATTTATAAAATTTATTTTTGAGACTGTTTTATTTATAAAACTTTATTATATTAAATATGCATTACTTTATTAACATTGTTAATAAATATGTGTTTATTTATCATATATTATGTTATATATATCTTTCAATAATATTTAATTAAATATTAAAATAATAAATATTGTTAGTAATTTTATATAATCAACTAATAATTTATTTATAATTCTTGTATTTATAAATTTAATTAATATCTAAATTATAATCAATTTATTATTTTATTTATTATTTTACATTATACATATTAATTAATTTTATCATCATAATTATTATACTTATCATTTTCCATTTTAAATGGGTTCAAAAATAAATGTTATATTATAAAATCATATAAAAGGTGTTAAAGACGTGGAAAAAATATTATATAATTAAGATTTCTTAGTTATCCTTGCTATATAATATATTAATTATATATTTGATAAAAAGTTCAATTAAAATTCGTGTTTTTATTATATAATCAATAATCTATTATATAAAATATCTGATTTATACAGTTGAGTAATATATGAAATTTATATTTATTTATTTATTGTTGATTATTTAATAAATAATTTATTTATAGTTGATTATTTAATAAATAATTGCATTAATGAAATTTTATTTTGTATATTTCAATAATACTTAATTAAAACATTATGTATTGTTATTATTTTCATATAATATATTAAATATATTGTGTTTATATAGTTTTGTTATATGTGGACTTTTCTAAATTATAGTAAGATAATATATAATATTAAGTATTCCATAATGTATAGTTTAAATAAAAAATATTACATATTGTTTTATTTTATATAACATATTACGTTATTACTTTTATAATCTTTTTATTAAATATGAAATAGTATTTCTCGTATAATTAATAATTATCATATAATTTAATTTTTATATAGTTTAAAATGTGAAATATCAAAAATAGTTATTTATTTTTATTACAATTGATTATATAGAGTGTTATGTATTATTCTTAAAATTATAATTCCTTCGTACCAAAGTAATGTCTCTTTTGAAGAACTGGGAGTTATGCAAAAGGGACAATTAAACCTAGAGGGGGAGTAATAATTTGCTTAGATATGTATCATCTTTTTTGTCAAAATCCTATATAAGTTGTATTAAATATATATTATAAATAACATTAACATATAATATTACATGTATTACTATTGTTTTAAATATTTTAATTCATGAATATATAATATTATTTATTATTATTACGAGTACGATGTGCTTTTCTTTTACAAGATATTAATTACATTCTCAATAATACTTAAGTAGATTTTTGTATATTATCTTATGTTATTTTTTTCACATAATATATGGTAAGATAGTGTCGTTGGTTTGTTATTTAGTATAAACTATTGTTTCTCATATGATAATAATTTATAAGATAATATATTATTTTATGATTAATAAATTTGTGTTTTTATTTATCATATATTATGTTATATATATCTTTGAATAATATTTAATTAAATGTTAACATATTATGTATTATTAGCACTTTTATATAGTTTAATGTAGTATAAATTTTAACATTTTACTTACTATAAATTAAATTTTTTCATAAATTAATAATTTTTTATATAATTATTTTGCTAAAAAATTTAATTCATAAGTGATATATAATAAATTATTATCTTATTTAATATAATATGCTATATTATTAATAAAAAAATATTATAGATATTAAATAATAATAAATAGTTAGTTAGATATTATTTAATAATGAAAATTTTCTATCTTCTATTTGATGATATGTAATATATTATTTTTTATTATACACTATACTAGAATATTATTTAATATTTATTAGGGTATGTAATTTATTTATCATATAATATTTAGTTAGCATCTAAAATATCATATTTATTTTACAAACTATACTATAAAATAAACTAATAATTTTTTTATAATTTTTGTATTTATAAATATCATTAATATGTCAAATATTATCAATTAAATTTTTTTTTTATATAATTTATTATTTTATTTTCTAGTTTACGTTATACATATTTATTGATTTTATAACCGAGTATCATCATAACAATTATACTTATCATTTTCTAATTTAGATCGGTTCAAAAATAATTGTTATATTATAAAATCATATAAAAGGTTTTATAAGTAAAGACATGAAAATTAATATTATATAATTAAGATTTATTATTTAGCGTTTCTATATTATACATTTAGTATATCTTTGTTAAAAAGTTCAATAAAAATTAGGGTTTTTATTATTTAAACAATAATCTATTATATAAAATATTTTATTTATACAGTTGAATAATATAAAGAAATTTATATTTTTTTCTTTATTGTTGATATAATTTATTATTAAATAAATTATGTCATGTATTATTTATGAAATTTATTTCTTATATTTCAATAATATTTAATTAAAACATCACGTATTTTTAATATTTTTATATAATGTATTAAATATATTGTATTTATATAGTTTCCTAATATGTTAAGTTTTATAAATTATTGTGTGATAATATATAATATTAAGCATTCCATAATGTATAGTTTAAATATAACATATTGTTTTATTTTATATAATATATTACGTTACAATGTTTATAATTATTTTGCTAAAAAATTTAATTCATAAGTGATATATTATAAATTATTATCTTATTTAACATAATATGTTAAATTATTAATAGAAAAATATTATAGATATTAAATAATAAAAAATAGTTAGTTAGATATTATTTAATAATGAAAATTTTCTATCTTCTATTTGATAATATGTAATATATTATTATTTATTATACTTACTATACTAGAATATTATTTAATATTTATTAGGGTATGTAATTTATTTATCATAGAATATTTAGTTAGCGTCTAAAATATCATATTTATTTTACACACTATACTATAAAATCAACTAATAATTTATTTATAATTCTTGTATTCATAAATTTCATTAATATGTGAATTATAATCAATTTATTATTTTATTTATTAATTTACATTATACATATTAATTAATTTTATCTTCATAACTATTATACTTATCATTTTCCAATTTAAATGGGTTCAAAAATAAATTTTATATTAAAAAATCACATAAAAGGTATTATAAGTAAAGACTTGGAAAAAATATTATATAATTAAGATTTCTTAGTTATCCTTGCTATATAATATATGAATTATGTATTTGATAAAAAGTTCAATTAAAATTCATGTTTTTATTATATAATCAATAATCTATTACATAAAATATTTGATTTATACAGTTGAGTAATATATGAAATTTATATTTATTGTTGATTATTTAATAAATAATTACATGCATTATTTATGAAATTTTATTTTGCATATTTCAATAATATTTAATTAAAACATCATGTATTGTTATTATTTTCATATAATATATTAAATATATTGTGTTTATATAGTTTTGTTATATGTGGACTTTTCTAAATTATAGTAAGATAATATATAATATTAAGTATTCCATAATGTATAGTTTAAATAAAAAATATTACATATTGTTTTATTTTATATAACATATTACGTTATTACTTTTATAATTTTTTTTATTAAATATGAAATAGTGTTTCTCGTATAATTAATAATTACCATATAATATAATTTTTATATATTTTAAAATTTGAAAAGTCAAAAATAATTATTTATTTTTATTACAATTGATTATATAGAGTGTGTTATGTATTATTCTTAAAATTATACTTCCTTCGTCCGAAAGTATTGTCCCTTTTGGAGAACTGAGGGTTTTGCAAAAGGGGCGATAAAATCAGGAGAGGGGAGTAATAATTTGCTTAGAAATGTATCATCTTTTTTGTCAAAATCCTATATAAGTTGTATTAAATATATATTATACAAAACATTAACATATAATATAACATGAATTACTATTGTTTTAAATATTTTAATTTATGAATGTTACTTGAGAATTGTCCCAGAGGGGGGGGGGGTAAATAGGGACTTTAAGCAAATCATGAAACTTTTTCGATTTAGTATATTTTGACAAAAATTAGTTTGAATTGATTTTTGTCAAATGCTTGATGAACTTATGTATTCAACAAATGGATTGAGAATGCTCAATCTATCATTATCACGCCCCTGAACCCGGAGCATCGGGACTCCCCTAGACCGACCCGAATCCCAAATGTGAACCCGTGAGATCACCCTCACGATATAACCATCACCTGATCATAAAACCTCAATTTCCTATTATTTTCACAAAAATTGGGCATAACCCATTCTAATAAATCAGATCCTGATATGTCATTCCTGCTTTAAATTCAAATGGACACTTATGGGCACGTGTCCCCCCAGCATTCACATCTAAAAATCAAAATGGACACTTCTGGGCACGTGTCCCCCCAGCATTCCTACAACATGCATATTACAATAAAAAAATGTCTTAGTCCCTAAATGTCCGTCTCATATTCATACATCACTTGAATAAAATACAACTGAAGGAATTGAATCAACATAATCACTTCATACATTTAATCCAAATGTACAACATTCATCTAATATCCTGGACATAAATTAAATTCTAAGGAGTCTAATCACTACCTTTACAACTGGTACTATGAGTCCCCTAACTGACTCCGTAATCAGCAATACCTGCAAAACCTGGGAGGGGGTGAGCTCAAAGGCCCAACAAGGTATGTAGAACCATACTATCACTGCTGCAGCAGGTCGATCCTCACACATTCTCAAAAATATACGTGCACTTAAATATATCACAATATTTAATATCATGCTTCTCCTAGCATGCATGAACCAACAATGTACATGGCAATTCTAACACATATAAACACGTAAAATTTACCACACATGATTTTCAAAATCATTTCCATCATGCTCGAAAATAGTAAAAATCCAACATCAGTATGTATGAAGAACATAAGTATCCACGCATTTACATGACCAATATAAATCAATCACTACGTCATCTACTCTATAAGTAGCAAATCTCAAATGCAATATGAATGCTTTTAAACCGTACAACATGCTTAACAATCAATCATGTAAGCATAAAGATATTTACACCTTCTTCGATTCTAACTCGATACATAAGCATGATCAGTCCACTCCGACGATCATGTGGTGTTGGGCTACTCTAACGACACCAAAGTGTTGGTCAACTCCGATGACACTCGTATGATAGGACAACTCCAATGGTCACACAAATCAAGGTATTCGTACTTAATGTACATGGCAATTCTAACACATATAAACACGTAAAATTTACCACACATGATTTTCAAAATCATTTCCATCATGCTCGAAAATAGTAAAAATCCAACATCAATATGTATGAAGAACATAAGTATCCACGCATTTACATGACCAATATAAATCAATCACTACGTCATCTACTCTATAAGTAGCAAATTTCAAATGCAATATGAATGCTTTTAAACCGTACAACATGCTTAACAATCAATCATGTAAGCATAAAGATATTTACACCTTCGATTCTAACTCGATACATAGGCATGATCAGTCTACTCCGACGATCATGTGGTGTTGGGCCACTCTAACGACACCAAAGCGTTGGTCAACTCCGATGACACTCGTATGATAGGACAACTCCAATGGTCACACAAATCAAGGTATTCATACTTAATGTACATGGCAATTCTAACACATATAAACACGTAAAATTTACCACACATGATTTTCAAAATCATTTCCATCATGCTCGAAAATAGTAAAAATCCAACATCAATATGTATGAAGAACATAAGTATCCACGCATTTACATGACCAATATAAATCAATCACTACGTCATCTATTCTATAAGTAGCAAATCTCAAATGCAATATGAATGTTTTTAAACCGTACAACATGCTTAACAATCAATCATGTAAGCATAAAGATATTTACACCTTCTTCGATTCTAACTCGATACATAGGCATGATCAGTCTACTCCGACGATCATGTGGTGTTGGGCCACTCTAACGACACCAAAGTGTTGGTCAACTCCGATGACACTCGTATGATAGGACAACTCCAATGGTCACACAAATCAAGGTATTCGTAGTTAATGTTCTAACTAAATTGTGTAGTAATTCATGAGATACTACAACATGAACACATATACGATGACATAACATGCTAGCAAGTGAGTAAAATAATAACATTAATCTACATTCCCAGTTATAGTCATATGATCAAGCAATAACGAATCAAGGGAATTTCAACTCCGGTATTCAAGAAATTAATCATATTTTATTCCATTATTTTCAATAAAATATAAGTTACTATTTAAGCATATAATTTCGGGCGTTGTCCGTAGTTCCATGCATTTATCGAAATAAATCACATAGATTCCGTGCACTTATAGAAGTAAGTCACGTAGATTCTGTGCACTTACACAAGGTAAGTCATGTAAATTTCGTGCACTTGTTAAAACAAGTCACGTAGCACTGTCGGTTTTACGGCCTACTAATTCGATGGAATCCGACACCACTTGGCCAAGTTTAGGATAGTTACCCTTTATTTTCCAGCACAAACCCGTCAACGAAATCAATTTCCAAGCAACAAACATTCCAACAATCCCATATACCCATATATGTCCATTCCTGCATATGAGTCATATATGCTTACAATCCTCCAATCTAGCATATATTATTCATGCTTTTCATTCAACACATGCATGTATTACAGGTAACTAGCATGCATCCCACTCACATCTCCGACACATACCCACATACATGCCAAATCCTGCATATAAGTCACATATATACATAAGTTAGAATAAATGTAATCATACTCCCATTCAATGCACACACTAGTTACAGATACTTAGCGTGTATTCATTTCTACATAGATCCATATATAATCATGTGTATGTCATTTCCCACTCTTATATGCAATGTAGATGCATATACATTTAGCATATTATTTCCATGCTCTAATCTATGCTCATTAATACTAAAAAGAAGTATATGACATATCTCATGTCACAACATACTACATATAGTCCATATATATATTACACATGCATATTATACCACCTATGCATACAACTTCAAAATTAGCACACTTTACTCATGTCTCACCCAATACATACATTTAGAACATAGAAACAACATGCATTCAACAACTACATTCTCACATATAAACACATATATGTCACATCCTGTATATAATCACATATGCATGTATATTAGCATAAATATAATCATGCTACGAGCAACCAGCATGCATTCTTACAACCATATATAATCACACAATTATATATTTATCCTGTCACCCATATATGTAATAAAAATATATAAAACACTTGACATATTTCATGTTTTTCAAATGCCCTTCAATGCTATAATCAATTTAACATGCATTTCTACCCCTGCACCAGATATACATTTAATCCACGCATAACAGTCACATATGCATACAAGATATCACTTAGCCAAACAAATATAACTTAGCATACTTACATGTGCTCAATTTATACATGTGCATATAATAATGCAAATCAGCATCTAAATTTAACAATGCTCTCATCCTCCGAGTCCGCACACACACACACACATATATATATATATATATATATATATACACACACACACACACACACATATATATACCCTCACATCCCACGTATATACAATATCCACTTGTACATACATATATATAAGCACCTATATATATATATATATATATATATATATATACACATACCACATATGATCAAATTAAGAACATATGTAAATTACCCAACGTGATTAAAATATACGTAAGAGATAGAAGCAAGAATCAACTTGCTTTAGGTCCCGCTTTTGATGAGTCTATGCCCGTAAAACGACCTATACCAAGCCCGATCCAGTCCAGTGTCCAAGTCACACACGAACTCGCTTTCTTTCCTTTTTATTTTCATGCTTGGCCCAATTTAAACCAATTAGCCCAATAATCCAATTAAATGTCTAGGCCCAAATTAAAGGACCAACTGCACTACCCAAAATACATCAACTACCCCAAACTGTGACTCCATCAACACAAAGCCACCATTTTCAGCCGAACCAAACACAACCCAGCAACCTATCACTGCCGAGCCCAACACTAGCCAAACGCCACCACTCAACCGCACCTCAGCACAGCCATCTTTTCCAAATCGTGAGCTCCATCCATGAACCCACCATAACAGCCCCCCTTCGACACCACCATAAGTAGTCGAACAGACCCATTTCCCTTGTCAAAACCACCCATCAACAAGCTAGACCCAACCATCAACGTCCACCAACCAAACTGGCTGAAACCCATCCACCATAGCCACACTCGAGGCCATCCCAACCAGTCATTTTCGGTCACCACACAGCCAAGTCGAACCACCACCACCTTGGGTCACCACTAGCCATCAACTACCGTGAATAGCCCCAACCTCGTCGTGAACCCACAAACGTGAATCACCAGTTTCGGCCACCATGAACAGACCCACCATGAAACGAGACCACCAAAAAGTCCCAAAAATTGGACCCAAATTAACTCACCTCAATGGACCCAGTGATCCAAACAAATCAGCCCCACCGTGACCACTAAAATAGGCCACTCCCGGCCACTACAGCACCTAGCCGACAGCCACCAAGCTCCCTCAATCGAGCCACCAAGCAGGCCACTCAACCACCGAACCCACTTGTAACCTCAACCGGTCACCCACCACGGAAGACCCAACTGAACTGTCACAGCAGAACCCAGACGTGAGCTACCCTCCTTGGCACGGTCTTGCCGAAGCACCGAGAAGACCCACCCTAACCTTTGTCAGCCATCAACCGAAGCTCTAAACTGTCTAAAAATTGAACCCATTGAGTTCCGACCAAGGCTCACCGTAGAGCGCACCCACCGAGCCCAGCGACTCAACCCATAGTCACCACCACCGTCATCGCGAGCCACACCTAGTCACCTCACCTTCATGAACCCGAAGGCCCACCACCGGCGCTGGAACCATCTCCTTTCTCGGCTTCACTCTCTCTCTCTATTTCTCTTTCTCTCTCTAAAAGCACGGGTCTCTCTCTCTCTTCTCTCCTTTTCTTTTCTTCTTCTTTTCTTTTTCCTTTTCTTCTTTTCCAGCCGACCTACCTATGTGATCAGCCTCCCTTATTTTTGAATCATTTTCCTTCTTTCAATATGCACCACCCAATCCTCACCAACAAATTGTGGTCCACACATTATTCATATATATATATATATATATATATACTACACAATACATGTATCCCATATATTTTAACTCACATGAATCCAATATACATACATAATACACATATGTATGTACATACTCACACTTTTCCACATATATATCATTAATTATATATGTGCACCTCATTTAATGTATAATCACATACAGGCCCACTATATATATATATATATATATTAGTGTATATATATATATATATATTATAATGTCCACGTCTCTCATCTATATATATATGATTCCATTTATATATATATAGATTCACACCCTTCCGAAATTAATTAATTCGGAAAAAGGAAAACCTGTCAAAAAAAAAAAGTCATCCGGAACCGGTTAAAATAATTCCGGTCCTTACAATTATGCACTTAAATGATCTAGTGGAAACAACAAGCGTAAATGTTCATGTAAGTGCAATATATCATGCTTGTAGTATATGAAGATGTTGATTGTGCATTTGTCAAATACATGGTATGCAAATTAATTAGTAAATAGATATTCAAATAATTACTCAATCAATTAATAATTTAATCAATTTCACAACTCAGCCAAAATACTCCAAGCATTCATCCCGTCCTCCTCATATGAATTAAAACATATAATCTTATAGCATTCAAATATAAAGCATATGAAATTTAAATAAATGAAATGCTATCAAATAAAGGAGTTTAAAGATAGAGAAATGCAACACCAATAGAGAGATTCATAAAAAATATTAACCATATTATTTTAAAGTATAAAAAATAAATTTTAACATTAATAAATTTATGTTTATTTATCATATATTATGTTATATATATCTTTCAATAATATTTAATTAAATGTTAAAATAATAATAATTGTTAGTAATTTTATATAATCAACTAATAATTTATTTATAATTCTTGTATTTATAAATTTCATTAATATGTGAATTATAATCAATTTATTATTTTATTTATTAATTTACATTATACATATTAATTAATTTTATCATCATAACTATTATACTTATCAATTTCCAATTTAAATATTATAAAATCATATAAAAGGTATTATAAGTAAAGACATGGAAAAAATATTATATAATTAAGATTTCTTAGTTATCCTTGCTATATAATATATTAATTATATATTTGATAAAAAGTTCAATTAAAATTCGTGTTCTTATTATATAATCAATAATCTATTATATAAAATATTTGATTTATACAGTTGAGTAATATATGAAATTTATAATTTTTTATTTATTGTTGATTATTTAATAAATACCTACATGCATTATTTATGAAATTTTATTTTGTAAATTTCAATAATATTTAATTAAAACACCACGTATTGTTATTATTTTCATATAATATATTAAATATATTGTGTTTATATAGTTTTCTAGTACTCTTATTGGATAACAGTGTACTATCAAGTATATCAAGCTTTTATGGTTTCTTTCTAACTAAATTTCTTGATTAACATGTATGTTATTCTATTATCTATTATAATTTCTTGTTGAAAAGTGAAATTTGTAGAAATTTTCTAACAAGAGATACAATCATTAAAAAAGTCATATCTTCCTTGTGTGATATCAGATTGAGTTGCCATTTTTGTAAAAACGAATTTAATGAACAGAGCTATGTTTTATAAAATTTATGAATTTATGAAATTCGGCAAAGCTTCCCAATCAACCTATAAAGTGACATTTTTATTGCTGGTAGATTGAGTTGGGTCTTATATCAAAAGAAAGTCATCAATAGAACGAACATATCTTTCTCGCCTCATGTATTAGAATGATATAAAATTAACGTTAAATCAAAGAAAACAACTGGGGCTATGTTGCTGCAAAAAATCAAACTTCATGGAGATCTACAACAATGTCAATAGTTGTTCAAAGTTGCTAGTCCTGTCATGCGATTCAATGAAAAGAACTAAAAATTTTCAAACTCGAAATTTAAGGATTGGAGGTAGTATATTGATTGTCCATTGGTGGCATTATGGAGTTATCCGCAATCAAAGGTTGGTCGCATATTGACTCGAGATTATTCAAAGCCGATAATGCATGAACAAACCTCCCCTTATTAAATGGTCAAGCCATCAATTCTTCTCCTTACTAAAGAGTCGAGCCGACACTTCCCCTTATTAAAGGGCCAAGCCACAAACTCTTCTTTATTAAGGGGACATCAATAATGGTGATCTATGAACCTTCTTCTTAAAGGAGTGAGCTCACAAAGCTTGGAACTATTAAACCCCACGAGGGTTCACCTTCACGGAAGGGCTTTTCTTAAAGGGGTGGGATGGATTAATCCCAAGATCAAATGCAATTTTCTTGCTAAAGCAAGACACACACCTCAACGTGAGGGCCCTTCTTAGAGGGCGGGATGAATTAATCTCGAGAAAATACGACTAATGCATTCAACTCCATGAGAGAGCCTTTCTTAAAAGGGCAGGATGGATTAATCCCGAGATCAAATGATTTTTTTTTGCTAAGGCAAGGTGCACACCTTCACGAGAGGGCCCTTTTTAAAAGGGCAAGATGAATTAATCTCAAGAAAATGCGACTAACTTGCATACACCTCCACGAGAGTGCCTTCTTAAAAGGGCCAGATAAATTAATTCCGAGATCAAATGCAATTTCCTTGCTAAGGCAAGGACCACACCTCTATAAGAGGGTCCTTCTTAAAAGGGTGGAAGGAATTAATCTCAAAAAAATGCGACCAACCTGCTTGCACCTCCACAACAGGACTCTTCTTCAAGGGCGGGATGGATTAATCCCAAGATCAAATGCAATTTTCTTGCGAAGGCAAGATCACATCATCCTTGGGGCTCTTAGTCTCGAGAACAAACATTCAAGTATCTTATTAAAGGGGTTCCACTCAAAAATTTGCTTTTCAAAAGAAGTGTCCAGTACGAGGCATGGCCAAGGACAAGTTTACTTCAAATGCTTGTGTATTTTCATTGAGTTCATGAGATAACGTGTTTCAAACTTAAGATTCCTGGCACGTGTGACACACGCTTAGAAATCAGGGGACAACTGATGGAGTAATTTTAGTAGGGGACTCAAATCGACAGGTGAAGTGGTATGGACTCAAATTCTATGAAAGTTTAGTCTGCAAGGAAGTCTAACCGGCGAAGGATTCAAAAGGTTGACTTAAGCTATAATAAGATAAAGATAACTACCTTATCTCCAAATATCTCTCCTAATTGAATTGGAGAAGGTAACTGAAGGAATTTTCTACTAGAATGCTACTAACAAACACTCTCTTATAAAAAAGAGCCTCGGGGCACATCCAAAGTTATAGAATATTAAATACAGAATGACTTTTTTGTTTATACGATCGTAAATGCTAATTTGATCTTTGAAGTGTACCTGGCCGACACTCTACCGATGCAGTCACATCTCCTTTGTTTTGCAGGAAGGCACGAGTTGAACCGAATCATGGGATTTTTTGCATCATCACACACTATATGCATATTGTTACCCAAGAATTTTCCCTAGAGGGAGGGGGGAAGGTGAACAATGGAACTTTTTCGGTTTAGCTTGATTTAACAAAGGTAAGCTTGGTTGAACTTTTTCGGTTTAACTTGATTTAACAAAAGTCTTCATTACCAAACCAAACGTTTGGTCTTCTTTGCCAAGTGCACCACTTGGTTTTTCTCTCAAATGTAGAATAATAGTTTGAGTACAATGAAGAATATCCCTTAATGGATAGATACACAAATGATACCTCATATACCTAGAGTTAGTTATGATCTCCTCAATTGAAAGCTATTCACTAGGATTTTGCCACTATGAATGATATGCAAGTGTTTGGCTCAATAGTGGTAACTACCAATAGATGAATGATATGAAGATTTAAGCTCTAAGATAACATCTACCAATAATATATGATCATGGAAGGTTATGGTAGTCTTTCACACTTATATAATACATATACAAGGTGTATATATAGCACAAGAATAGATTCGGGCTATTTAGAAGTGGTTAGGAAACATTTAATGCAGGAACTAGCCGTTATATTCAAAATCTGACGGTATTGGCTGGCTGATGACATTATTTTGGTCGATCGAAGCTACTATTCGGTCAGCTAAAATGATGTTTCAACATCCCCTATTTTGCACACCCTACTGGATTTAATTCCAGCTCCTACTAGCCGGCTGATGGTTTCATCAGTCAACTGAAAGTCCTCTTCGGTCAGTTGAAATAATGTTTCAGCTACTTCAATTTTTCACTAGCTATTGACTGGATTGTATTTTAGCATCTACCAACCGACTGATGGGATCCATTAGGTGACCAAAAGTTCCCGATCGAAACTGATGGGATCCTTGGTTTCTGGAGAATGAAAATCAGGGCGTGACAACATGGTATCAGAGTTTGGTACCACAGTGAGATTTGAAAGACGAGATAGTGATATGACATTCCAATCACCCTTGGTTTTCAGAGAACAAAAATCGGGGCATGACAGTGTGAGTCTGGGACAGAGTTAGTTGTACTTTGCTTCAACAATAATGGATTTAGTTCTTTGGGGCTACAAAGCATCATTCATGATTTTTTTCCCAATTTGGATTTTTTATGTATAACTGGTGCATTCGTTTACTTTACTGTACTTTATTTATTTACTTGCTTTGTGGAATGACTTAGATTTTTTAATTGAACTTAAAATTGAATAATTTGAAAAATTAAGCAAAAAGTGAGTAAACCAAATCACCCCCTCTAGGTTTTAAAACAAGATTCGCAGCCGCTTTTGCACTACATAAATCACAAATGCTTGCCAAGGTATCATGTGATTTCCTACTCAAGTCTCAACTACCATATTAACCTTTGCTGAGTGATACTGTAAATCGAAGTTATAATCCTCTATGTGTTGCGCCCATCTTTGTTTCCTTATGTTTAGGTCATTTTTATGTTGAAAGGTACTTCAAACTCTTATGATTGGAGAATACCTTAAAATTTTTCCCATACAAGTAATGCCTCCACATTTTTAATGCAAAAATTACCGCTGCTAACTCCAAGTTGTGAGTCGGGTAATTCTGCTTATGTGTTTTAAATTGTCGGGAACCATATGCCACTACCCTCTCGATTTGCATTAAAACATAACCCATATCATTTCGTGAAGTGTCACAGTAGATCACATAACCCAAACTATGTTCAGGAAGGATCAAAATTTGAGCACTAGTCAATCGACTCTTTAATTCCATGAAAGCATGTTCACAAGCATCGTTCTACATGAACTTTATTCCCTTATGAGTAAGTCGTGTCATCGGTGCTACCAATCGTGAAAACCCTTCATAAACCGTTGATAGTATCTAGCTAAACCTAAGAAACTGCGTATCTCAAATACGTTCTTCGGCCCTTCCCAATTCATTACCACTTCAATCTTAGAATGGCCTATGAAAATGCCTCCTTCCGACACCACATATCCAAGGAATTTCACTTATGTCAACCAAAACTTACTTTTCGTACTTGGCATACAACATTTGTTTCCTCAAAATCTGTAACACTGTCCTCAAGTGAATCTTATGCTCCTTTACCGATGATGCGTAAACTAAGATGTCATGAACAAACATCGCCACAAACTTGTCCAAGTAAACACTAAAGACCTAGTTCAGCCTCGCTCTTGGCCCAAATCTTGGTTCATGAGGTGTCAAGCTCACTCGGCCACTAACCCCGTGACCTTGAGTGAGCGTGAAAATCACTATTCTATTACCCTCGACTCTGATCCGGACCACCAAGACCAATTATGTGGAATCTTAACCAGTCCAACCTAAGTTCCTATGTGGAACATGTGGATTCTATTCTCACTTTTCACTCACATATCTCAGCAGAAGCTTAATCCCACGCACACTACAAAGGCATGTGTTCATCATTCACATTACTGGCTCGTCTCTAGCCTGTACATACCCGATCCTTGCTCAACTAGACCTTAAAACATCCTTTTCGTCATTCTGCTAGTTTTGGTCTACTAATGGACTCCCCATCAATCGGTTGAGAATTGGGCACTTCTTCAGTTGGCTGATCAATTCTTCAGCCAGTTGAAAGCCTCTTTTCGGTCAAAACTTATTCTTACAACACCTGTATTTTTGATCTCTAGGATCTCAAGGGTACCAGTCAGCTGATAAACAAACTAGTCGACCGAAACTCCCTTGAACCTACTATTTCTCATTTCCAGCACTATAAAAAAACACCTATACTTTCCCCACGTGATGGGACCTCATAAATGATCATTTTCTAATGTTATGCTCATACATATACTACACAAATTATGATTTGAAACTCAAATAATTTTTTCATACATGAACATAACTCACAAAGTCTCATACATGCTCTTACCTATCCAAACCTTGCATCTATTCATGATACCCACATATATACATATCAAACTTACTTTAAAAAATGTAAAGCTTTACATACATAGCAAAAATGCATTTAGTCCACATTCCGAAAATGCATTTCAAAAGAAACTACAAAATGGCCAAAACCTCGTCTATGCCCTAAACCTGTTCAAGATTTACCTCGTTGCGATTACCTAAAAGAGATTTATTATATTAGCCTGTTTCACCTAATAGTATGATATTTTTTGTTTTGGGCCTAAGCCTGTACGTTTTTGTTATTAGGTTTTACCCAAAAATGTCTCATACTATTTGGAGAGAACACACTATATATAAGCATATCCCCTTCTCCACACCTAAGCAATGTGGGATTAAGCACCCCGTAGCCTGCTAGTGTGCTAGCTCGCCTAGTGTCTGTTACACAAACTGACATCACACCCACCCATAAGGGTCACCATAATCCACCCACCTAGGAGGCCCGATATCCCCATCGGCACACTTTCAGCTGGGTCCAACTCTAATACAATTTGTGTTGACCCACTCCACTACATGGTATGATATTATTCGCTTTGGGCCAAGCCAGCACAGTTTTGTTCTTGAATTTTACCCCAAAAGGCCTTATACCATTTAGAAAGAACACACTAGATATAAACACATCCCCTTCTCCACACCCATACTGTTACCCAATATTTGTCCCTAGAGGGGGGGGGGTGAATAGGGACAATAGGCAAATGATGGAACTTTTTCGATTGAGATCATTTTGACAAAAGTAGGCTTTTTTGGACTTTTGTCAAACACTTGAGAAACTTATGTATTCAACAAGTGGGATTGAGAATGTTCTACCTATCATGCACTTAAATGATCAAGTAGATATAACAAATGAAGTGTTCATAAAAGTGCAACGTATCATGCTTGTAGTGTATGGAAATGTTGATTGTGTGTTTAATCAAAGCCATGATATGCAAATTGATTGGCAAAAAGGTGATCAAATAAATACTCAATCAATTTACAATACAATCAATTCCACAGCTCAACCAATATACTCCAAGCATACATCCCATCCTCCTTATATGAAGCATTTAAACAACATTCATTAAATAATCAATTATAAAACAAATGCTAACAAAATAAAGGAGTAAATCTATCAAAAGGGAACTTGAGCAATTATCTATGAATAGATATAAAAAGTAAAACTCACATAGACAATTAATCAAGCACTTGGAGTGCTACTCATTGATTCATAAAATGGTACATTGGATAAGGAATGAAATGAGCTAAATGAGTATATGTCTACCAATACTAAAATGGAATTAAAACTCATAAAAGCATTTTATCAAACACATGGTGTGATGACCCAAATTTTTTCTTAAAATTATAATTACGGGTCAGTAACTTTTAAGCATGATTAATTGTTTGATAACATGCTTAGTGGACTTAAATGATCTCTTTATGTCTCTTTACGTTTTGACTTGGGTGTGGGACCAAAATGGGTTCGGGTGACCCGAGGAAAATAACTACGGACTCTAGAAAGTGTCATGGGGGTATGAATGTAAGTTTAAGGACTTAAGTGAAGTTTTAGAAAAAGAGGAAAGGCTAGTTTGCGAATAAGTGCAAATGACCCATAATAAGGAGCAAATAAGGAGAGGTGGAGGGTTTAGTTGCAAAGGGCCAAATATATTATACATATATGATATATACATGGAAAAAAAGAGGGGAAAATCAGATTTTTCACTCCTCTCTCTCTCTCTTGGCCGGCTCTACCACTCTCTCTCTCTACAAGTTCTCTTCTCTCCTTCTCTCTAAGTTTTGAGGGCCTAAAAGTGAGATTTGAGGGTAAAGCCAAGAATTAAAGTTATTCTCCTCACTCTCCTCTTCGATTTGATCAGTGGAAAGTTGCCGTTGGAGGAGTTTGAAGCTTGGTGAAATTTGAATCTTCCACTTCTAAGCTTGGATTTTGAGGTAGGGGTTCTCCTTCTCTTCTACTTGTTGATTCTAGGATTTTGGGTGAAGATGGAAGGTATAGGTTGTGTTTTGCATTTTTTTTGTGGTAGTGAGAGGGGAGGGATGGATGTGTTCTACTTCTCTTGAGTTCCTTTTCCTTGTAAGATAGTGTACCTTGTGTTGATGTATAACATGTGGGTTCAATGTGCATAAATTGAGAAATTGTGAGTATGTATGATTATATGCTCAATTTGGGGTATATGTGATAAATGTGAAATGTATGACATATTGATGTGATTATATATGAAATGTGTGATGATTAAATGTATGTGAGCTCTATGTGCTAAATTTATGCATTTAGTGTGGTATGAGAAAAATATGCTAAATTTTGGAGTTGCATGCATATGAGAGGTTATATGTATGAGTTATTCATATATATGCTATGTGTGGTTTTATGGAGATGAAATGCATGTTATGTTCTTTTATAACTAGAGAATGCATTGTGAAGCATAAATTTTGAGTGTTTGATTACAATATGTTCGAAATGCATATATGGGTCGTTGTGAGGAAACGGGGAAAGTGGTCTATATTAGGTGTTAGTCAATTGGGTCAATTATGCTCGGTGACGGTGCTGACATGGACTAATCACCTTGAGCCACTCAATGATTCAGTGACGGTGCTGATATGGACTAATCACCTTAAATTCAATTATGCTCAGTGGCGGTGCTGACATGGACTAACCACTTTGAGCCGCGTAACACTCGGTGATGGTGCTGATATGGTCTAATCACCTTGAGTAACCAAATATGTGGTGACGGTGCTGATATGGTCTAATCACCAATGGGTAAAGCAAAATATTGCCCCAAAAGTATGTCGTTGGCGGAGTGGGCCAAAGTCGGGAGACGGTTGTGAGAGGTGTCCCAGGTTATATGGTTGGTCAAAAACCATGTTAGGGTACTGGGTTGAGTCCTAGAGAGGAACGAGGGTATGTTATTGCTTTCATTTTAAATTGTGAAGCATGATACGCGTGCTTAATGCATTCTTATTTATATATGCATCGCTTGTGAATGAACATGACATATGTTGAATGATACATGAAATGTGGTGACATGCATTCATGTAGGTCGTGTCGAGTCGGCACTTAGGGGGGTTGGGGTATCTCTACTGAGCTGCAGTGGTGCTCACCCCTTTATTCTAAACTTTTTACAGATAAGGCGCCGATGACGGATGGGACTTGAGTGTCCAAGTGGAATTTTAGTTATATTTTGCTACATTTGGATATTTGTACATTTGGCTATCTGTGCCGGCTTGTGGCACGGTAATGATCTAGTTGTAGTCATGGTAGAATTCGTTACATTTTGAACCTTATGTATGAATTCTTGTAATGACTATAAACTTAGAAAATCATATGAATGATATGTGCTTCTTGAGAAAAGTGTATGTGTTGAAAAAGTATGGCACTATAGAACTATTTTCCTCTTGAGTTATGACTTCTTGTATGGATAATTATGAGTTAATGGATTATAGAATACATGTATGCATGATTTTTTGAATGAAGATGATAGGAAAAATTGATGGAATTACATTTCAAATGTGAAATGCATGTTGTGTGAATATACTTGATGACCATTAAGGCATTAGAGTAGCCATTGGGGGGACACGTGCCCAAAAGTGTCCATTTTGAGTTTATGGCATGGATGAAATTTATATGTATTGAAGGATAATTGTATTAGCTTCAATTTGATAGGTCATGGGCCTTGTTTGGATATAAAATGAGGAAGATATGCATATTTTAGTGCAAGGGTTTAATTTTTGCCCCATAGTCATTGATTTGGATATAACTCAGGTTTTGGTTGGTATTTTTAGATGATTCTAATTGGGTTGGATGCTTGACATGTTGAGGATGACCCATGCCAAATTTTGAGTCAAACGGACTTATAGATTGTGAGATATTCGAATTTGAAGTTAGGGTGAAGTTGTAGTTAAATTGGTGTTGCAAAAAATTTCGCCAGGAATTTACGGCGATCGATCGCCCTCTTTTACGGCGATCGATCGCCCCTGTAAAAGGCCAAAATCTGGCCTCGGTCGACCTTTAGTGATCGATCCCCTTTTACAGCATGCACTATTCAAACAGTGTTTTGTCCAACTTCAAAGGGGCATATCTCCTTCGTTTCAAATCGGATTTTGATGATTCTTTTTTTGAAATTGTGTATTTTTAAACCCTCTTTCTAATGGTTTCATTTTAAGACATTGATTATAAACTCACAAGGAGTTATATGTTCGTATTTGTGGGTTGGAAGCATTCAAAGGGTTGTTTGGTTGAGGCCATTGGAGTTAGGTGATGTTGACTTATGCATAGGTAATTACAAGTGGGTGACTAGGCTTTCGTGGTAATGAAAGGTTAAGATGGTCCATTAGGAATTAATGGACAGGTTTACACTCGGGATTCGAGTCGGTCTGGGGGAGTCTCGGGGCTCGGATTCCGGGGCGTGACACATGGTGTGCAACTTAATTGGAGATGAATAATCAAATGAGTACTCAATCAATCAACATACTCCAAGCATTCATCCCATCCTCCTCATATAAATTAAATCATATAAACTAATAGCATTCATATATAAAGCATAATGAAATTAAATATATAAAATGCTATTAAGTAGAAGAGTTAAGGGTTAGAGAAATGCAAACCAAGCAACACCACGATATTTACATGGTTCGGCAACAACTCCAGCCTACGTCCATGCCTCAAGAGCTTTTCTTGAGGTTTCCACTATGAAGCTTTCCTTAAGGGTGGAAAGCAAACCTCTACAATTGCCAAGTCCAACACTTGGTCTTCTTTACTCCATTGAACACTTCACCAAGACTTCATTGCCAAGCGCATAACTTGGTCTTCCGTTTACTTTTGACGGTTCAAGTGAGAACCTTTACAAGCTTCTATGAAGCAATCCCTTTTGCCAAGAGCACCTCTTGGACTTCCTCTCAAATAGAATGAATAGGAGTTTGAGTACAATAAAAAATATCCCTTAATGGATAGATACACAAATGATAGCTCACATACCTAGAGTTATAATTGATGAATCAATATGAAAGCTCAACTCTAGATGAATATGAAAGATGAACAATAGATATGCAATGTAAGTTCACTTTTCTCTTTTTCTTACAAGAGAGTTTCTACCAATTAATATGAGATGAGGGATTCATGGTAGAACTTACTCATAATATGTATAAACTAAATGCACAAGGTGAGTTTTTCTCTTTCTATCTTCTCTCTTAGCTAAAAGCAGCCCCAAACTCATATATATAGAGTCTTTGAAAAATATAGCTGTTAGAGGGTAGTTGTGAGCATTAAATGCACTGAACTAGCCGTTAGATCCAGATCCAGCAACTTTCAGTTGGCTGAAAATAAGGTTTCAGTCAGCTAAAAAATGCTCTAGAAATATCAAAACCTACTGCCATTTTCAGTCGGCTAAAAGTGCATTTTCAGCAAGCTAAAACTGAACTTTCAGCAAGCTCAAAATTGAGTTTCAGCAAGCTCAAACTTAGGTTTCAGCAAGCTCAAACTTTCAGCAAGCTCAAACTTTCAGCAAGCTCAAACTTAACTTGAAGTTCATTGACTAAATGTGAATATTGAGTATAAAAGATATTTTCAATTGGAGATCATCTCAATATTACATAAGGCTTTTTATGATTTAAACATATAAGTTCAAAGTCTTATTACTCTAATTCCCATAGACCATTTCAAATGATGTGATTGAAATACATGGTCCTAGTTATGACTTAATAATTGAGTTCTTCCAAAGCTTATGAAAGCTTGAACTAACTCAACCTTAGAAAAGGCCTCATGATGTTATAAATGAAGTTCATTGCCTATTGCTTATACTCTAAGGACTTATAAATGACATGAATTATATTCATTGGTCCTAGAGCTTTCATGTGAGTACATCAAAATAACTTTACAATAAATACAAGCACTCACCCAAGACTAGCCTACCCAAGTCTTTTGATCTTCAAATATTTAAGCTCTTGGGCTCTTTCATCATGTGGCTTCACTTCTACTTCGCCATTGATCTTTGATTATTAATCTTTGAGCTCTATGATCATGTGGCTTCATATATCTTCTTGTAAGTTCCTTTGAAGTCCAAATCCTTTAAGATACTTGAGATAATTTGATACCTTGTAAATTGCACACTCAAGTAAACTTATTAGATCTACACTACAATAGATTATTATCATCAAAATCACTCAAACAACTTTTGGTTGAAACCTTGAGGTCAATAATCTCCCCCTTTTTGATGATGACAAACTATTGATGTGTTTTATAACATAAATGACATAAATCATATAACCAATGCAAGTTAAATCATTTATGATACACACATCACATTTTTCTCCCCCTTTGACATTATAAAAAAGATCAATACAATAAAGCTCTAAGAGGTGGTGATCATCTATTATATGTAGATAAGACATCGACATGTAAAAAAATAGGTGGGATAGGAAGAATAGAATTCATAACACTCCCTCTCAATTAAGTAATTTAAGGTCGCTCCCCCCATTAATATGCATATTCTAACAAGTTAGAATTTCTCCTCTTATGAAAATCACAATATGCATATATTTCAAGTCTCAACTTTCAAAGCTCAATTTAAGGATTACTCCCCTATCAATATGCATCAAATAAATAAAATATTTAAGCATTTACATATATTCATGAATTTCACCAATGAAAATTCTTCCCCTATCATCATGCTTCAAAGGAATTTAACAATAAAATCATATAACATGTGATATATGTTCTAAAGCAAGTGTAAATACTCAAGTCAAAAGATTTTTGCGTGAAACTAAATAATGAGTTAACATCATGCTTTGTGCCAAATATGATTATGCTTTTAAATTAAGAATAAACAACACATAATCATTTAAGGTAAATGCTTTCCGAATCAATATGCTTTAAAGAAATGAGTAAAGCATTAAGCATATGCATATAAATGAGAAATCTCCCCCTTTCAATATGCTTTTTATGAAAATAGGAATATATAAGTACAAGCATGTGATCATGATATACATCATATAACTTCTCCCTTTTTCACATAATCAAAAAGCATAGGGAGCCAATCTTAACATCCTAGTAATCTAGGAAGCATTTCAACTAACTTTTGAAAGTTAGAAGAATTTAGAAATATAATTGCATGCCCAAAAAAAAATGTAATATCTCATAAAGGAGGTATCAATGGTGCCCAAAAGGTAAAATGATACATTAAATGCAATGTGGGTCAACCCATGAATGATGAAGATCATAGAAAATATCAAATGGTAAAGTCTATTGTGTCTTAGGTCTTTTCTTCCTCTTTTCATGAGGAGAAAGAGGTCTTGACACCAAAATATGATATTGATTCATCCAAAGATTATAATGCATTTAATTTAAGATCATAGGACCTTAAAAGGTCAAATCAAACATTAAAAACTCAAGATGTCAATCTCATCATCTAATATTTTTCTCCCTTTTGATATCCTCAAAAATGAATATAATAAAGTTCATGGAGAGGTTTATCATATCTCACTATTTTTGACATCATAAGAAATAAACTAAAGGTAGGGTAACATATGTGAAGATATGAATGTTTGATTATCATTCAAGTGTAAGCTCAACATATCTCATATGTCTAACAAGTCAATCATAACCAAAATGAAATAACATGAAAGCAAGGTTATGTTAAGCAATCCAAAAAATACACATAAGTATCAAAATACACATGAATACATAAAATTGTAAGTAAGCATGTTCAATCAATATCATAAATCTTACTTATGCCTATTTCTCTTCTAAAAGCTCAAAATCTATCTCATCTAAGTACATGAGCTCTTAAGAAATGACTAGGGGTATCTAAAAATTCTTAAGATACCATAATCCTAAACTAAAGTGTCTAACAAAATTTTGGAACATCTTTCTATGACACCTAGAAGGGATTCAATCCTAAGAAGAAATGGAATTTACCCATGATGCTCAAATCACATTTATCTTGCATGCTTTTGGAAAACTCTTTGCACAATTTCTCATTTGTTGATTTAAGAATAATATCATCCAAATAAATGAGCATAATCAACAAATCGTCATCATAGGTTTTGAGAAATAAAGATCATCAAATTTGTTTCCATCAACACCATTTTCTATGAGATAACCACTAAGCCTTTCATGCGAAGTTCTTTGAAGCTCATTTCAAATCAAATAGGCTTTTAAAAATTTTAAACACATGATTTAAAACTTTATGCACTTCAAATCGGGGTAGTTGATCTACATAGACTTTCTCCAAAATGAAGACAATCAAGAATGCATTTGATAAAAACATTTCATGCAAAAATATGTAGCATTCTTATTGCTTCTATTCTAGATACATGTGCAAAGTTTCTTTCATGGTTATCCTTTCTTCTCGGTTGAAACCTTGGGTCACAAATCTAGCTTAGTTTCTAAAGATTACACCCAACTTATCTTCTAAATTTGTATGTGCCTATTAAGGTGTGATCATGTGGTCTAAGAACTAAGTTCAAGGCAAAAATTCATTTCAAAATGAATTTGTTCATTTTGAATTGCCAAGATCCAAGAACTTAAAATTTTTAGCCTCATTGATTTTTATCAAGAGATGTGAGAGCCAAATAATTTCAACTAATTTGAAGTAAGGATCTTGTGCAACTATCTCTAGAATGTTCACCTATGAAAGATCAATTTGGAAGAGGTGAACCATGCTTCAACATATAGAAAGATTTTTATGAAAATCATTTTGGATCCAATCTTTCTTGGATTCTTTTGATTTTCTTTGAGATTCTTCTAATGTGGACTTATTTGAAATGTCTATAATCTCAAGTCCATCTAAATATTTTGGATAAAAAGAGTCTCAAACCTTTACACAAGATGTTGATTAAAAGATGATAAACATATATTTGTATAATCAATATATTTTCATGTATGGTTTTGATGAAAAGATTTATAACCAAGGTTATTCCAATCAAAACCAATGATCATGACATAATCACATAAATGTTCACAAACCGAAGAATTAAAGTTTTAGCTCGAGGTTTGGAATTTCATATCCTTCAAATTTAGGTGATTATATAACATGATGCTCATAGATATAAGAATGTAATCTCTATGCCCTCTTGGCACTTTGTCAAATCAAATCAAACATTCTTAATATTTCTATGCATATTCAATGTGCAAAGATTTCTTTCAAGAACACTTTGATAATAATAATAAGCTTGCCACTAGCTTACTAAATATGCACATGTCTTATGAGTCATAAACTTGCCACTAGCTTATATAGGTTTTCTCATAAGTCATTTTCAAAGTGTTTCATATTATCCTATAGATACTTTGAGAATAACAAGCTTGCCACTAGCTTATTAAGTGTGAACATGTTTTATGAAACATAAGCTTGCCACTTGCTTATATGATTTTTATAAATCACTTTCAAAGCACCTTTCTATCTTAAGGATTTTAGACTAGAAAACATTCTTGCAAGTTATTTGCACAATTCTTTAATTGTTGATTTGAGAGTTTGACATATCTAGCATAATCAACAATTTCATCATAGATGAATTTGAAATAAAAGATTACATCCCACTTAATCTCTTAATCAAAATCATTATTTATAAGATAACCATAAGATTTGATGTAGAAGATTATTTCCCACTTAATCTTTTAATCAAAATATAGCACAAGAGATCAAAGACTTTTGAGCTCAAATGGTTGTATCAAATAAACATCACTCAAGTATAAGAATGCTATATTTACATCAAAGATGTACATACACCAATTAAGCATAAGCAATTTTCTTATCACTTAAGTATTATATGGAATGTACAAAAATGAGTTGAAAAGATTTTTAAGGATTTTCAATCTTAAAGGATCACTTTTCAAGAAATCGTAAGAAATTTATAAAAATTTGCACAAGTTGTTGATTCAAATATAAGGTCATTAACATATATTTGAAGAATCAAAACTTTTTTTCTATGGTCTTGATGATCAAGATGCTAAGTCTTGACTAAGACCAATTGTTCATGATATAGTCACATAGACAAACCAATTGGCTTGGATCCCAACCTATATAAATACTTGAGTGATCATATATCATGATTTCTAATTTAAACCACGTATGGACCATCCGACTTTCCTTGACCAAAACATTTCCATGCTAAACTTTTCCATGACTCGACTTCCAAACAAGGACCATCTAATCTTCCACAACTAAAACCTTATCTATATCACACATTTGCTCAACCAAAACATTCCTCATCACTCCCTCCCTATCACATATCCACAGCTTAGGTATGTGTAATGCACAAATGTAACATTTTATGTTATAATCCCCATTTATGACCAAAAAGAAACTAGCATGCATTTCTATTTTAATTGCATATAAGAAAGCATTTTACAGCATCAAATCATGCTCACTTAGACATTTTATCAAACACTTAGGTCACAAAATGCACCCATGTATTATTTAAACATCAATTAGCACATAATCACCTTGCATGCTCACATATTTTTCACATATGGAAATACATGCAAGCACATAACTACATATTTTATCATGCAAAATCATGTTAATATCACATAGATACATACTTGACTTCAAAAGTAAACCACACAAACACATATATCACTAGTTAGATGCTCTAACCATCCAACATACTCACAAAAATATATGAATTCATGAGTTAGACATCCATACCTTGGTTTAGAAGATATTCTAAATGATTTTCCCAATTTTCACTAAATCCAAAATCGCCAAAATACAATTATTCACAATGACACACATGTACATTCTAATTCCAAAAATGAGGTTTTTCAACAAATTCCTCAAATTTTCATATATGCAATACATGTCTCAATTTGCACATTCAAGCGATTCATGCATTATACAATATATACCAACCATTTCTAATTTAAAGAAACATACATTTTCAATTTAATTCAACAATTCATCTCCAAAGTCTCATCTCATCATATATAACACGCATATATCAATTTATACTGAAAACATGAAATTTAACTTGAAATGTAAGACACAACACACACCCCTACCTCAATAGCTATAGTTTGAAGCTATTTCTTACTTTTACTTGAAAATCAACTTTCTTTAAAATCAATTCCAAATGGATCAATCTCAAGCCCTTAATGCATAGACTGTTTCTCTCTCTTTCGTCGAACTCCAATTATGGACCTAAGTCCCTCAAAATCAACGGAGAAGGGAAGAAATAGATGTTGCTATATATATATATATATATGTATATATATATATATACATATATAATGCCCCATACGGCTAAATGAGAATGAGAAATGAGGGCTAGAAATTCTCCTCCTATTTATAGAATTTTAACCTCCACTTATTTACAAGAATGCCACCACATTTTCATTAAACCTTCTCGGATTTGGTTTTCAATTTTTGTAACTCCGATTGACACGAAATTGACTCCTTAGTGGGTCAAATATTTTATTTAAGTTACCATCTAAATTTAGAGTCATTCTGACACTTTCAAATTTTTTGGGCCCACAGGGCCCGCGTCCAGGGTCAATAAGACCCCAAAAAGTCAATTTTTGTCAAACACTCTTAAAACTTTTTCAAATCTTAAATAAGTTCTCTAAACATGTATTTTATATTTAAAACACATAAATAATCATTTAAATCATTAATATGACAATAAATGAAAATAACAAAAAATTGGATAAAAGTGGTCACGGTTCTTACACAGACCTTGAGCTTGAGAAATATATGTCATATGAGGAGCGACCGGTGGAGATTCTTGACACTAAAGATCAAGTGTTGAGGGGAAAGATGATTCCATTGGTTAAGGTCTTGGGGAGACACTACGAACTCAAAGAGGTTAGTTGGAAAAAAGAGTAAGAAGTTTGATCCAACTAACTGAATTTGTTTCTTTTATATGGTACGTCAGATTCGAATATGATATCTCTAAAGGTGGGGAGATTGTAGAGATCCTAATTTTTCTTTTATTTTTCAAAATAGGAATCTAAATGTTTTGCATATTTTATAAGTATGATTTACATAGATGGGGAATAGTTTACTAGTTTAGAGGTCCGGAGAGTTTTATGACTCATTAGGCTCATTTTGAAATTTTGGGTCATCAGGACCCGGAACAGGGGTTGGGTAGGCTTGCGAATCTGGATATTTTTTTTAAAAATTTCATTTTTGGTTATAGACCAACTAAAATTTTTGAAGAGATGTAGAAGTGATTTCAAATCCATAACTTCTTTCAAATTCAAAAATGAAGGTCGGGAAGGTACGTTAAATGAGTAAGGGCATTTTAGTCTTTTTATAATGTGGGGCTTATAAATATCAACTAGAGATATTTCAGCCATTATTTCTCTCTCTAAAATAGTCGCCCAAGCTCTTCCTTCTCTCCTCTTTGTGTTCTTCTTCTTCTCTCTAGATTTAGAAGGTGTCAGAGTTTGATTCGGAAGGTGTTGAAGAAGGGAAGTGTGCTCTACATGACAAGGGCTTCGCTTGGAATCGAACAAAGTCACGATTAGACAACTTTGAGAGTGATGAAAGTGTGGGATAGCTTGAAACTAAAGTTATTGAGGTAAGGGGTGTGTCTTGTGTCTTCTAAATTCAAGTTTAATTTTATTTCTTGGCATAAAATGAATGATTTTCATGTACAATATGATGTATAAATTTTTTAGGTTAAGTTTATTGTTTTATATGGAGATAAATGAGTTTCTTCTAAGTAAGAATGATTGGTATATGTGTTACAGTGCATGAATAGATTATATGTGCAAAATGGTATATGCATGGCATACATGGGATTTTGGAGAAAAGTATGAAAACCTAATTTTGGGGGTTAAGTTTATGTATGTGTCTTATGATTCTTACTTAACATGCTAGAATTGAAATAGGACATGCAATGGGTGCAATACATCAAAATTATGATTGTGAATGCACAATGTGAACTATTTTGTGTGAGTGTAGGGTGTGTCTCGGAGGTAGCTTATAATAAAGTAGTCAGGAAACATATTCCTGGAGGTTGAAAGTCCTCAAAACTTACACAATAGCTTGGTAACCGCATGAATTAGTAGTCCGTAACAACCATAGACTTGAGCTATGGGACTTCGATACGTATCTTGTGTGTGTGTGTGAGTGAAACAATTCTGAGAGAAAGAGTAATTTGAGTCTTATATGTAACTTATGTGATTTACATGACTTGTATGAATTTTAATCCAATTTTTGCAATGTCATATGTCATAAATATGATGGAATGTGCTTTAAGCATGACTTGTAATTGTGTGGTTGTCAAGTTAAAGTTGATGTGTATGCCACGAAATGAGTAGAAATGTGAACATGTGATTAGAATGCTAGGAAGCACGACACGTAGTTTGTCGAAGCTTGATTTTGTGGTTATGCATTGAATATGAAATATGAATTTGAATGGATTACACAATACGTTACACTTGAGCCCATTAAAATTGCTCATCCCCCTACACTAACACTTTCAGGACATAGCAAAGAGGTGGTTGAGGATGCATAACCATGAGTTGGACATAGAGTAGAAGAATTTCATTTTTGGGCTTTTATGTTGTGAAACATGTACATAGGTGTCCATGCCAGTTTGTGGCATTGTGGACTAGTTTAAAAATGATGTATGCACATTTTGACAATGGATATGTATGTTGGATAATGTATATGTATGAGAACATCATGTTTTCCTTATATATCAAGTTTGAAATGGTTGAAGGATGTTGAAAATGTATGTTTTTGAAGTATACGGATGAAATGTATAGAATTAGCATTTTGAGGTGTATGAGTATGTATTTTTGTGGGATTCTGTTCATATTTTGAATTATAAATGCATGTATGGAGTTAGGAAAAATAGTTGGATATGGTAAAAATTGGTTTTGGACAATTTTTGAACTTTCGTTCACCTCATCTCTGCAACAGTCGACCGAAATTGTGAGATCCTGAACTTTTGCATTTTGGGTACCTGTTTTAGACAACTAGAGAGGGGTTTCAGCCGACTGAAAGCTCTTTTTTGGCAGATCAAAACTATCATCCAGAAGACTGACACAATTGGGTAGATTGGGATTCATTGAGCCCAGGTTTCAGCAGACTGGAAGGTGGTACCAGCTGACCGAAACTGGGTTAGAAGGAAACTCATGAATTTTAGAACATGAATGGAGGTGTAGACCTGTGTGGAGTCCATTGGGATGAATTGTGAAGGGTTTACGCGCATGTAGTTGTGTATGTGTTACCGTTTCCATGGTTGGAAGATTTTAAAAAAAATTGTTGTGATCGATGAGAGGTACTTGAATATACGGATGATGACATGTGGTACGGAATGAACTGTCCATCTCCTTTTCCTATACTAACTTAGGTATTGGAAATCGAGGCATGACAAAATGGTATCAAAACTCGATAAAGAATACGGTGTATTACTCTCACCCTCGAGTTCTTGTATCATTTTAGGTATGAGAAGTCAGGGTGTGACACTTTGAATCCTCTTTTGATTAATATGACCCAATCTAAGATGTCAAAGATACATTGAGTAAAAAGAAACACATTTCCTCTTGACATTTTGGTTCTTTATTTCTACATTCAACTCATTATCATGCAAAACATAAGAGCGAGGAGTTAGTAAATAAAGACTATTCACCAATGCACCAGTAACAATAAGATGTCCATTCAATTTAATTGAAAAACTTTTTCAAACTTAAAACATAGTTTTCAGAAATAAAATTCAAAGCTAAATACTTAGACATCAAAATTTTCCACTCGTCCTGTGCATAAATATAGTTTAAGATAAAAACCCCTCACACTCTAAAATGCATGAAAAAAAAACACTCCTTAGAATAGGTCACTCCATTGGAATCTTCAGATGTTCTAACCAACTTCATCTTTCTTACCCTTTCATTGACGGAACCTTTCACATAGTCTTGTTTATTGTTTGTCTTCCTTTTCTTGCTTGGTCCCCTAGACCCTGAGGGTCCCTTAGACTTATCATCAGAAGACATACTATCTTGAGAAGTGGATATAGAAGAAGAGTCATAAGGAAATGCAACTCTAATTCTATCAGCAAACATCCTGTCAAGCTCCTTGATGATATCCCAAGCATGTTTGTATCATATGAAATTTTGCTGTACCTCCTCAGACATAGAAGTTATAATACAGAGTAAAGCAATTTCATTGGACTTCTGTCATTGCTCATATCTATTAAACTCAATACCTGTAGGTTCACCCTCTTATAAGGAGAAAGTTGGCAAGGTGAATCAAATGTTATCTTGTGAGCAATTTTTTCAAGAGCTCTGATGAGATCTTTCCTCTATTGAACATAATTAGTTAGTATGGTTAGCATATGAACAAGTGGATTGATGGGATTTGACATAGGGAATTTGAAAAACATATATTTATATAAGAAAAATGAATTAACATCATGCAATAATACAAGAACCAAAATAGCTCCCTTAACAATTAAACATAATAATCAGAATACTAATTACAGCGAAAGTAATACCCTGATGAGGGTACTACTCCCACTAATTAGTTGGACTTGCCCCATTATTTAACTTAGGCATCCCATGCCCCCTATGAGTAACTATTGATTTTCCTTTGGTCTTACTAGAATAATAGCTTTTACCATTCCGATGAGAACAAATTCTATTATTCTAAGTCAAGTGTGTACCATTATCGATCTTAATATTTATCCAAAAGAAATATTACCATTCTGATGAAAACCATATTATAATGGAATAATATTGAGAAATCAATCTTGTATGCTCCATGCTTTATATTATCTCTGAAGGGGGATTAATATAAAACATCATACTATGATTGATAATGAACGCCGTGGGACTTTGTATTGTAAGATTCGTCTCCCACTTGATATTTTAAAACATTAAGAGTTTTTCAGTTTATAATATGCTTGCATATAATAATTAATTTGAATCTTTTGCCATATTTCAGCAAATTTAGACTTCACCAATTTCAAAATTTGGAGAGTTTTATCAAAAATAAATTTCAACACTTTCCCAAAACAAATCTCTAATTATCTTTAAGAAAACTTTCAAGCCTATAATTTCTCATAAACTTGCAATAATCAAATTAATACATAATTAGATTCATGGGTCCCAATGCATGCAACTACCTTTGTCATACATCTATACATCTAATTGCATACAAACACATAAACAAATAAGGAACAAAACTCATGGATTAGACATTTCTATAAAAGAAATACAATAGAAATAAAAACTTCAATTTCTAGTCAACTGCCTCTATGGTCTGGTCATTAGTTTAAGAGAAATCATCACCAGGCCCACCAACAAGTAGAAGAAGGTCAAACCATTTGCGTATAGCACCCAACCCGCACAACCCAAGGATATGCACACATAGGAATCACCCAGAGGTAACCCACGCATCACATAGCATAGTGACACACTATCATGCCCCGATTTTCATTCTTCGAAAACCAAGGGTAACTCGCACTTATCATCCATACCCTAACCACAATCACCCTTTGATATCACGCTCTGATACTAAGTTGTTACACCCTGATTTTCGTCCTCCAAAAACTGAGGGTGAACAGTGTTATCACATCATCACCTCACAACAATTTCATACAAATTCAAAAGTATAAATCTATTCCTACACATGGATATACATATCTCAACCTTAACCAACTACTACGGGCCTAAACCATGCCACGCTTGCATAGCCAACAAGAGGTGGCCTGTAGCTTTTTGGACATGCGACCTTGTGTGAATGGAATCTGAATCTGAAACCAATTCCATTGGATAAAGAATTCAAAAATACTCAATTTAAAAAAAGAATCACTCAAAACATGATCAAAATCATTATCAAACTTAAAATATGATCAAAACTACACAAAATCAATGAATTTGGGTCTCAAAGAATCAAAATCCATGAACCTCTCAAGCTTGCTTCAAAGCTACTTTATCCTTGAAATTAAAATAACCATAATTGATCTATAATGTTCATATCATGGTAAGAACGCACAAATCTAGTCTCCAACATTCATTCTCTCAATATCATACGTAAAAGCATAAAAGTCCATTCATTCCATTCCCACAAGATAATACATAATGGGAGTCCAAACCACATCCTTCCATTCATACATCAAAAGTCACATGTAACCAATCTATAGTCATTACATGTCACGCCCCGGAACCCGGACAGCCGAGACTCCCCCGGACCGACCCCGAATCCCGAGTGTGAACCCATTCACTCAATCCCGTGAACAATCTCAATTACACTCATGCATTAGTATTAGGGTTTGATACCAAGCTATAATTTCCCGATTTCTAATTCTTGGAGAACCTGAGGTTAAACTGTCTATTTAGCCCAATAGACCCTCATTACCCTCATTTACCGCAGAAGCTTAACTCAATTCTTGCATATGAATGCATATAACTCCATCTTAACCAACCCCCATGAGCCCTACATCGAGTCATATGCCTTAGTGGAAATTTATTTGTCCACACCTTTGAGAATCACTCACTTTCAAGCCTCAAAACTCACTATGCTTGAAATCTGAAACTAAGGCCTACACCATTGGATAAAGGATCCAAAAATACTTAAGTTAAAAAAAAACCACAGTCAATTCTGATCCAGAACAAAGAAATTACGTCGAAATGAAGTTTTGGAAAATGCTTTGAATAGTAATTTCGATTGATCGAAAATGGGACTTCGATTGATCGAAAAAAAATCTCGATTGATCGAAATTCATGCAAAGTTTTCATTCTCTCGGGACCCCAGACCTGCAATATTTTGATTGATCGAAATGGGGGTTTCGATTGATCAAAATTTCTCTTGTCTGGACCCTAAAAATCATTATAAATCATCACCCCTTCGCATGATCGAAATGGGGACTTCGATTGTGCGAAATAGGCATTTCGTACAATCGAAATGCTCCCCACGGGACCTCCAACAACCCTATACATGGTTCATTTGGAGCCCAATTCATCTTCTATCATTCTAGAACCCTTCATACATGATTAATAACATAAATGAAAGATTCCAACACCAATCTCACACTCAAGATCACATTCATAATTGAATTCATACACCAAAATGAATCATTCTCTTTCACAAACACCATCCATTCATAATGGAAACATCATCAAATGAACAAAATGCCACCATGGGTACTACATATATTAAACCGTTGTCTTTTCACACCCAACAAGTTTATAATCTAATATATACATCAAAAGTACATATTTCCAAAGTATAACTTCAACTCAAAAAGTAAATACATGCCACAAGCCGGCATGGATAGCCACAAAAATGCACAAATCCAAAAGATAGCAAAGGGCTACTAGAATTCCACTTGGACACTCATGTCCCATCCGTCATTGGCGCTTTATCTATAAAATATTTAGAATAAAGGGGTGAGCACCACTGCAGCTCAGTAGAGATACCCCAACCCACCTAAGTGCCGACCCGACACGACCTACGTAGATACATGTCACAACATTTCACGTATCATTCAACATACATCATGTTCACTCACTACAATGCATATATATATATAGGGATGCATTAAACACATATCATGCTTCATAATTCAAATGAAGGCAATAATCATACACTTGTCTCTCTCTCGGACTCAACTCGACATCCCAACATGATTCTTAACCGAATCATGAAACTGAGACACTTTTCCACACCATTCCAACTCCGCCACCGAGTATTTACCTACTCCAAGGTGGATAGACCACCGTCACCGAGTATTTACCTATTCCAAGGTGACTTGGCCCCCTTTCTTTAAACTCTCATCGAGTATTTACCTACTCCAAGGTGAGCAAACCGCGATCACCGAGTATTTACCTACTCCAAGGCAATTGGGCAACCTTTTTAGAATTTCCACCGAGTATTTACCTACTCCGAGGTGAGTAAACCACTGTCACGTAGTATCTACCTACTCCAAGGTGACGTAACCACTCTAACGCCCTCTCCGAGTATTGACCTACTCTTGGCAATTCAACCACACTTCCCCATTTCCTCACAACAGCCCCAATATATGCATTTCGAACATATAAACATCAAGCATTTAATTTCATGCCTCACAATGCACATGCTAATTGGTAAAACATATAGCATGCATTTCATCTCCACTACACCACACATATTTAACTATACATGCAAAACCTAGCATAATATCCACATATGCTCACAAAACTTCACTTAAGCACATTTTAATCATGTTTCACAAATGCACACATTTTTCATATAAAGATAGCATGCATTTAACTCACTTACAACATATAGCACATATATATCTCACATTGCACATAATTACACATGTACACCACATTAAGCACATAAGCATATATGCTCTCATTCTCCCATATTTTCATGCATTTGTCTCTCACATCATGCATACTAGGAGATATATATATTTATTGCATACAAGAGACTCAAGGGAAGAAGAAAACACCTCATCCCACCCCTCTTACCTCTCTAAAACATGCAATACACAACCTTAGCTCTCACCACTTCACCCGAAACCCTAGAATCGACAAGTAGATGAGAAAGAACACCCCTACCTCAAAAATGAAGGCCTTCCAAGCACTTCTCAAAATCTCAGCAATGTCAACCTTGCCAAACCACAAATTTGATCGGTTCAAAGGGAAGCCCTAGCCGTCCCCTACGTACCTCCCTTCTTCGGCGGAACTTGAATCACACCCGAAGACCTCCAAAACCTAGAGAGAAGGAAGAGAGAATAAGTGGGAGAAATATAGAGAGAGAAGTAGCCGTGAGATATGAAATATCTCTGCAGATTTGACCATTTAAGGTCCCTAGGTCACGAAAAGACCAAAATACCCCTAGGCCACTTAACGCACCTTCCCGGACTCCTTTTTTGATTCTGAAAACTCCTACAGTCTCAAAATCACTACCTCTATTCTCTAAATATTTCATCTCAGTTATTCTCAAAAATAAATATTTTTAAAAAATTTTCGGATTCTCGGGCCCACTTAAGTCGTATCCCGGGCTCTGGTTTGACCAAAAAGTCAAACTCCTCCAATTCTCCTGAAAACTTTTCAAAACCTTAAAAACACTTCCCAAATATATTTTCCACACTCAAAACATGTTAAACACCACTCAAAATACATTCATGGCAATTATAATGCGAAAAATGCAAAATCGGCCAAAATTGATCACGGTCTCTACAACCTCCCCTCCTTAAGGGAATTTCATCCCTGAAATTAGAATACTCATAGTATTTCTAAAACCAGTCCATACCATGTGTATGGTTGAGAATGTTGGATTTTGTACTTGATACCAGGATGGTATGAGAGTGCTAGGTTAGAATACCTAAGGACGACGGGGAATGGACATATCTTGTGTATAGTTAAGAAGGTTGGATTAAGTACCTAATACCAAAATGGTATAAGGGCACTAGGTTGGAATACCTAGGGACAACGGGTGATGGTTGTGGATTTGAGAATTTATGGTTTGCTATTAAAGCACTAGGTTTGAAAAACCTAGGGTATCAAAGTCATGGGTTTAAATACCTAAGGACGTAGAGAAATGGCCAAACCAACACATAGTTTGGAGATAAGCAATGGTTGATAGTTGTTTGGACGATAGGTTTGATTACCTATGGACAATAGTGGAATGATTAACTCAGCTTGAGTGGAAAGATCAAAGTGTGGATGTGAGAAATTGATTTTAATTTGGTAATACTCCCAAAGTTGGTTGAGTTTGGATTTTAACTTGATGATTCAATCTTGTTGAATGAGCAATGAATAGATACCACAAGGGATGTTGCGAGTGTTTGAGTCCTTACAGATACTTAGGGGCTTATGATGTGTGGATAGATTGGTGATTGTTTACCAATGAGTACAGATGATGAGAGTAGGTTGGTTCGAACCACTCTAGATTTTGTGTTCTAGTATGTGTGTATACTAGGAGAAATTGGGTCGTGTTTACACGCTTGCTCAGGCAGAGGATATGCCAGGACCGTACATGGTCAAGGGTATTTTCTTAGTTTTAGCCCGAGGGCTAGGGTATTGATTTATGTATCATATGTCATATCATGCATGGTATATGTTTATTTGATTTAGCATGTTATATGTTATATGCTATGTGGGATATGTGATTTATGTGACTGAGCATTGCATAAGAGTGTTGCATTTTGTGTCACATAGTTAGTAGTGGCATGTAGTCACCACTTAGAAATTTTGGTTCTGAGGAATGATAAACCTAGGTAGAGGTTTAGAGTGTGGTTAATTGGGATGTCGGGATAGACATGTGAAGATAGACTTTGAAAACACAAGTCTGGCGTTGATGGAAATGGGGTATGAATTACCTTGAAGATTCACAACCAAGAGTTGGTGATTTAAAATTAGCGTTGCATTGATTGCACGACTATTGAGGATAGAGTTTAGTCAAATGACTAAGACAATTGGTGGTATTGTGATACCGGGACTCTAAGCAGAGTATGTTTAAGGGGTGATTATTGAGATAGTCAGATGAAGACTCAGAAATAACCAAATTCTTTGAGTCGGTGAAACATATGATGATTGTTACGTCTGAAAATAGGACATTGGGACTATGTGAAATGAATTGAGAAGTTGCATCATAAGTTGAATATGATGGTTAAGTGAATGATAAGTTGGTAATCGGTTAGAACCCTAACATGTAGTTTTTGAAGCAAGGATGGTTTCTTTTCATGAGAGGGAATGGTGGACGCAATGGACGTAGTCCAGGATATATACCGGGTTGGGTGTATGTGACTGTAGGTGATTGTAGGTGACCCCAAACTCTCATTGGAAGGGATTGTCTGAGGTGAAGCTCTATATGAAAGGAATTCTCTCTAATTATCAACTGGTTCCTTGGTGTGAAGGATGAAAATGAGAAACAGTTCTCCTCTTGAATAATGAGATTATGAAACTAGTGGGATGTAAGATCCTGGACTTGGCATTGGATTCCAGTGGGTTGTAGTCTAGGAGATTGGGCAGGATTATGTGGCTTGCTGCTACGAGTACATTGTTATGTGGTTTTAATCGGCGAGTACACTGTCATGTGCCTTGCTGGTGAGTGCGCTTGTCATGTGCACTGGATTGATATGGTTTGTGTTGTGATGATGCCTAGGATATTGGACTAAGCTCGGGGATGGTATGCCAAATGAGAGTCATGGTTGACAATGAAAGAATGACTTTGAGTATTGATGATCCCAAATGACGGGGATGTATCACTGTGAGTGATTGGTATGATTAGTCGAGGATATTACCTTAGACTAGAGATAGAGATGGAGTGGATAGGTCTTGAGGTAGAGACTGTGGACTCTAGGAAGCAAGTGCTTCAGAGGAAAGTGAAAGTGAACCGTACATGGGGTTCGGAGTTGCCCAACCATGTTACGGAAGTGGTTAATTATCCACTAGGTTTGATCATTTGGAATCGTCTATGCAACTTGTGATTGTCTCGGAGTTGTCCACTCACATTAGCTAGATCATCCCGTGGTTATACTACTTTAGAGTAGTCGAGGTGCACTGTTGTGCAAGACTTGAGAGTTATCAGTTAGGTGTTGCAAGTGTAACGCCTAGGGTATGTGGAGAGAGAAAGTGATGATTATTGGTGAGAATAACGTCCTGTATGGATTGGTTTTGGAGAAACCATGACTATGCTAATTTCGAGGACGAAATTCTTTGAATGAGGGGAGGTTGTAAGGACCGGAATAATTTTGACCGGTTCCGGGTGAATTTTGACCGGATTAAAATTTTTTGGATTAATTAAATCCGGAAGGGCGTGAATCTATATATATATATATTTTTTGAATTATATATATATATATATATGGAAGACCTGGACATTATAACATAAATATGTTGGAGTATATATATATGTGTTGTACATTGTGAGAGCGTATATAATATATATATATATGGAGACATAAATATATATATATATACATATATATATATATATGTTTATGGGATTACATTATATGGTCGGAGGATGCATATATATGTATACATAGTAGGTGGATGTATTTATATATTAATTATAAATATATGGGTGTACATGTGTGTACTTATAAGTAGATGGAGGAGAATAGTTTTGTACAAGTATATGTGTAGTATTATGGATGTATATATAATATATACATATACATATATATGATATATACATATACATATATATGTGGACAAAAGAGAGGTTGGTGAGAATGTGTGGACCAAAATGAAAGGAGAAGAGACCAAGTGTGGTCTTGGCTGAAGGGGGAAAAAGGAAGAAAAAAAGAAAGAAAAAGAAGGAAAAGAAGAGAAAAAGAAGAAAAGGAAAAAGAAAAAAAAAAGAAAAAAAAAAGGAGAGAAGTCAGGAGAAAGAGAGAGAGACCAAAGGAGAGAAGGAGGAGCCGCCGATTCCGGTGCCGGCGGTGGCTGTGGCTACCGACTGTTTGCGGTGGCTGAAGCGGCTATTCTTGGTGGTGACTCTCAGCTGGTACGGTGGACCGAATGGTGGGGACTGTATGGGTTCTCACGGCTGGGTTTTTGGTTAGTTTCGATGACTCTAGCAGCGGCGGTGGAGGTGTTTTCGACCGTGGGGTCGGATGGCGGTATGAGGCTGCTTGGGCTTGTGACAGAGGTGGTCAATGGGTTGCTGGTGGTTCGATTTTGGGTTGAGCACGACTGGGTCGTGTTTGGTTCGATTGGGAGCTTCGGTAGTGGCAGTCCTTGCTGGGTTTGTTCACGGTGGTCGTTGGCCGTGATGGTGTCAGTGGTGGTCTGTTAGAGGTGGCCGGAGTGGTTGGGTATGGCCGCTAGTGGCTGGCTGGGTCTTTTCCTCGGGTATGGCTGGTGGTGCTCGATTTTGTGGCCTTGGGTGGGGCTGTTCCGACCTCGGTGGTGGCTGTTTGGCTGGAGAGGATGGCTCGGCTAGTAGCTGTTTATGGTTGAGGTGGTGTTGGGTCCAGGTGGCTACAACCGTATTGATGAAGATGGATGGAGGTTAATTCTCCATCGTTTCATGGTGGTGCTGAGGGGTTGTCGTGGTGGGTTTCATGGCTACCGTGAGGTGGTCCACGGCAGGTAAAGGCAATGGTGGTGCTCATGGCTTCATGGATAGCCGTGGTTGGTGCTTACGGCTGGGTTGATTTTGGATCCATGATGGTTGGCTTGTTGGTGGCTGCCATGGTGAGTTGGTGGCTTGGGTAGTGGCCTATGGCTGATGGTTCATGACTGGTGGGTCTTGAAGTTGGGCCATGGGTTTGGTATTTTAATTGGACTCATAAAATGGTGTTTGATGATGGAGATCATATGGGCTTAGACCATGAAATTGGGTTAGGCTACCTACTTTATTTATGGTTATGATTTGGGCTTCCATAGTTGTAGTTCTCAGTTGAGTCTCGGGCCAAGCTTGGTTGTGTATGGTGACGGTGGCTCACGGTTTTGGGCATGGTGGGGAGTAGTTTGGTTCAGCTATGGTGCGTTGATGGATTATTGGGCTACCATATTTAAAATGGTCCAAGCATGGAAATTATAAAGGGGAAGGAAATGGTTCAGAGGATTGTCGTGTGGACTTTGACACGGGACTGGACCGGATATGGAGATGGACCGTTTTGCAAGCGCGAACTTAGCGAAAGCTGGACCTAAGGCAAGTTGATTCTTGCCTCTATCTCGTACGTATATATTTTAATTACGTCGTTAATTTTACATATGTTCTTTAATTGCTCATATGTGGTATTTATATATATATATATAGGTGCTTATATATATTTGTAAATGTGGTTATGGTATATATGTGAGTATATACGTAGGATGTGAGTATATATATATATAGGAGTGTATATATATATATATATATACATTTGAGATACGAAAGCATGTTAGATTTAAATGTTTCCTTGCATTGTGATATGCATGTACGGTATAGATTAAAGTTTATGAAAAGTATGCTAAATAATACATGTTTAGCTATGTGTTGTATTGTATGCATATGTGGCTTTTATGCATGGTGTTAAATATATATGTGATTATATATTTGTAATAGTAGTGGAAATGCTTGCTATATATATGAATATGGTTTTGGCGAGAAATTGAAAGGCATGTTTATGATGTGCTAAGTGATTTATATGTCCTTAATACATATAGGGTGACGGAATATATATGTGGTTGTATATATGGTGGATGAAAAGCATGCTAGTTACTTGTAGTAAATGCATGTCTTGAGTGGAAGCATGATTATATTTATGCTAGTATACATGCATATGTGACTATATGCAGGATGTGACATATACGTGTTTATATGTGGGAATGTGGATATGAGATGCATGCTAACTTTATTTATATATCGAATGTGTGCATTGGTTATAACATGATAAAAGTGTGCTAAAGTTGAAGTTGTTTGCATATATGAGGTATTATGCGGGTTTTGAACATGTATGTGCTATATGTGTTGGAATGTAAGGAGAAACATGCTAAATACTTCTTTTTAGTATTCATAAGCATAGGTTGATGCATGAAAATATTATGCTATGTATATATGCATCTATATTGCATATATGGGAGGGAAATGACACATACGTAGTTATATGTGGGTTTATGTAGAGAGAAATGCATGTTATGTACTTATATACTAGCTAGTGCATTGGGATAGCATAAAATAAAATGCTTGATTACGTATGCATCCATATTGCATATATGGGAGGTTACGGGAAAATTAAGGCAAAAAGAGGTGCACGGGACTTCGGAGTGGTCCAACCGTGTCACGAGAAGTGGTATAATTTTTCACTATGTATGGCCCTCGGAGTGGACCCGCCATACAAAGGCTTTGTGCCTAGAATCAGAGTGTGTCCAATGTTAGTGAGTTTCGGAGTTGTCCCCTCACATAATGGCAATCCTATACATTGTCATTGTAGGATGACCTTTCAGAGTGGTCCAGGTCATAGGATGGTTATCAGAGTTGTCCTAGGTCACATGATCCTCGGAGCGGGCCAATCATGTGGGGTATCGGATAAGGGCTGAGAGCGAGAGTATGTGCAAGCCTTGATGCTTGTATTATGTATCGGATTATGACCGTGGAAGGTGAAAATACCTTTATGCTTATGTGTTTATCTGTTAAGCATGTTTTTTCTGTTTAAATGCATCTATATTGTATTTGAGACGTGCTACTTGATGAGTAGGAGACGTGGTTGTTAATTTACATTGTTTATGTAAATGCTTTGACATATATGTTCTGTATACATATTGATATTGGATGTGTATTATTTTTGAGCATATTCTAAATAGTTTTCATAAGTCATGTGCAGTAGATTTTGTATGTTCATATGTGCTAGAGTAGCCATATACATTGCTGGTTCATGCATACTAGGATGAGCATGATTTAAATATTGTGATATATTTAAATGTGTATATTTTTGAGAATATGTGAGGATCGACCTGCTGCAGCGGTGATAGTATGGTTCTACATACCTTGTTGGGCCTTTGAGCTCACCCCCTCCCAGGTTTTGCAGGTATTGCTGATTACGGAGTTAGTTAGGAAACTGACAGCACCAGTTATAGAGGTAGTGTCTAGATTCCTTAGAATCTGATGTATGTCCAGGATAATGGGTAGATAGATACATTACATTTGGATTAAATGTATCGGATGATTATGTTGATTCAGTTCCTTCAGTTGTATTTTATTCATGTGATGTATGTATATAATACGGATATTCAAGGACTGAGACATGTATTTTTGATTGTATTATACATGTTGTAAAAATGCTGGGGGGACACGTGCGCAGAAGTGTCCATTTTGATTGTTAGATATAAATGCTGGGGGGACACGTGCCCAGAAGTGTCCATTTTGATTGTTAGATATAAATGCCGGGGGGACACGTGCTCAGAAGTGTCCATATGAATTTAAAGCAGGTATAACATGCCAGGATCTGATTTATTAGAATGGGTCATGCCTAATTTTCGTAAAAATAATAGGAAATTGAGATTGTATGATCAAGTGGTGGTTAGAGCGTGAGGGGATCTCACACCTCGATTTCCGGGCCTCGGGAATCGAGGCGTGACATTACATATGAACTAAAACATACCAACATACTTAAAACATAAATACAATGTTTTCCATCTAGTCCGCATGACCACAAGCTGGCATGGATAACTAACATTACATGGTTTAAGCATAAACCTTCAAAATTTATCCAAATGACCATTATGTTATAATTAAATTCCAAAACCTCCACAAGTGACTATGAAGTCCCTTTCATCCGTCCTTGACGCATAACCTGAAAAATGTTGGGGGGATCGAGCAGGGTAAGCACCACGACGGCTCAGTAGAGATAACCAAACCCACCTAAGCATCGACTCGACACTAACCTACATGATATGCATCATGTCATCCCTACGCTACATGGCATTCTTAAACTCTCATGTTATCAACAAGGCAACAACATAACAATTAGCAAGTAATCACTCAACCATTTATGAACATAAAACAACACAATATGCCTCTCAATTTCACAAACAACAATCTTAACATGAATTCACAATTCATGAACCAAACTCAATCTAGCCCCAAGTATTCAACTCCACAAATTTTCTAAATGTCATAACCGAAATCCTTTCAACCTCATAACCTAACATTTCCACAACCATCAAGATTATCACATGTTGACACCTGTCAACCTCAAGATTGTCACTATGGTTCCTCTTCAATTGAAAACTGCCAATTGAAAGAGAGAAATCTGTTTTTCCAACAATTGGAATCCGCTAATTGGTGTCATAAACTCATCACCATCCACCATTGATGTGGCTAAACTCAGATTATATTGTAAGCTTAATTTTTGCCCTTTTTATCAAAATATAATTTAACCACTCACAAGAGCACGAATCTTTGTAGATAGGGTTCTATATAGAGGGTATCGATCCCACGAGGACTAATCGTAATTGTCTTAAAGAAAGATTAATTCCACTTTAATCCTAAAAACAAGGTTTTGAATTTTTGTTTATAAAACTATTGCATGAATGTAATGACAATAAAAGTAAAGAGTTTAAAGTTGGGAGAGAGAACTAGGGTTGGTTTCCACCACTAGCCATTCACATGTTCATAATTGTAGCAAGCATGGGATTCATAAATTAAATGCCTAACAATGTCATTAGGCTTGTATCAAGAAGGTCCCCAAGTGTCTTGTTCAACTCAGACAATCCCCCTAAGTCGTGCAAAAAGGGAGATTTTGTTGCAAGTGGGAGAGCAGGTGAGCAAGTGGGCAAGTGGCTTCTGCAGAATCTCGATCAATCGAGATTGGATCTCGATTGATCGAGATTTTGATTAATCGAAATAAGATCTCGATCAATCGAGATCTCGATTGATCGAGATCAACATCTCGATTGATTAAGATGTCTTTGGCTGCATTTTTTATTTTTGTCCTTCAGCTGCAAAAAGCCTCAAACCTTGCTCCTTTCACTACAAGACCTGCAAAACATCAAAAACACAAAAATACCGTAAACATATCTCGGTAAACGCAAAAACAGAACTAACAAATGCAATAAAGATGGTTCAAATGCATAGAATTGAACACTTATCACACCCCCAAACTTACATATTGCTAGTCCCTTAGCAATGCAATATTACAAAAATAAAATTAACTATCCTATACAAAAGTTTAATCATGCTCAGTCTTCAACTAGATAAAGGGCGATCATCCGTTCATTTCACATTTGGCAAATGCAACAAGTATTATAGAACTATGTGGTCATTAGCAAAAATGGACTTTCACAAGCTACAAATAAACGACGGTCCCCATATGATGGCCAACCCGAACAAACATACCAATTCCGACCCCAAAATCCTCTTTGAAAAGTGAACATGCATTCTAACGCGTGGCTTTTGTCATATTTGGAGAAGAAAAAGAACAAATCTATTTTTAAGAGAAAAACTCATTGAAAACGCTCGACACAGCTGTTCATTATCACAAAACATTCATGATTGCTCATGTGCGGATGACCGTGCACTGCTTAGCTCTTTTTGCTTTCTTGTAAGCCCATGTACCGGCATTGGGCCAATGACTCCCAAACCAAATGGCTTTAGGGCATTAGGTGAAGAAGCACCCTTTGGACTTAATAACCAAGCTTACAAGGCGATGAGCTTAAGCAAGCCACCCGCTTATTATTGCTCAACCTTGCACACTTATACGCGAATACTCCCTGCGTTGAGGCATAGAGATCCAGTTTATTGAGTGAGAAGGCTTATTGCAAATTTTTCCTTTTTCTCTCTTCTTTTTTTTTTTTTTTTTTTTTACAACAACCGGAAGAACTTATTCTTTAAGTTGTTCAGATAAAAACAGAAATTTACAAAATTCTCCCTCAGACTTATACCCCACAGTTTAAAATGCATGTGTGCGAATTTGTGTGGTTAAGGACAAATTTAGGGCAAGAACTGTACGTGTTCAAATTTGGACAAAAATGTAGACCGTTCTAGCTTCTTATATAGCTCGCAAAAAGTGTGGGTATTTACAATGTTAAAGTTCTTAACTACCTGCTGCATTTACCTCGGACATTTATCCGAATGAACTTCCTTTAAAAAGCAAGACATCATAGCAAGCATGCAAAAATATCAAGAAAAGAAAAAGAAAAAGAAATTTTTTTTTTCTACAATGACACTCAATATTACGACTGAACATTGCATGCATATGCAAGTGGTATAGCATACCGCACCCCCAAACTTATATGGAACATTGTCCTCAATGTTTGGACAAGAAGAACAAAGAAAGAAGTTACCGGGATTGCAGAATGCGACAAAAATGGTATTCTACAGTAGTGGTTATCCTGTAAATAAGAAAAACCTGCACAGAACACCAACTGGATACCACGAGCATTAAAAGGAACAAAAAGTATATTAAAAGAGCATAATAAAATCATTATGCACAAATGGACAATGTCAAGATCACTGCATATCTAAGGGTCTGAACTGGTGTTTCCCAATTGTCTAAGAGGTCTATGCGATAAGATATTAACTATCCAGACACGCTAACGTATAGCATGCAAAGGGGCTGCCTTTCTTTATTATCGCCATACTGCGTTGAAGCAATCTCAACAGTATTGGGAATTAAAACCAGGCGGTAATAAACGGAAATCATCAACTGAATCGCATATAACAATTAGGCAAGTGGTACTACATACATAGTCAAAGTATAGAGAACAGATATAATGGCAGAGAGCAAAAATAAAGACAGGAAAGATAACACATGGTATAACAGAAAAGATAAATATATTCCATAAATATGAAAATAAGTTTTGTACAAAGTGTACAGGCATCTGGAATACTCATAAAAACTAAAAATGAAAGAAAATATGGCCAACATGGCCTATCAAACATAAAGAAAGAAGAATACAGAAAGTAAAGCATAACGGATAAATAAAAGCAGCTACTCGAGGGCGGGTGGTGGTGGTGGTGGCGTGGGAGTAGAAGTGGAGGTGGAAGCTCGACCTGCGAACAGGAACTGCAGGTCCTGCCGGAAGGCTTGGAACTCGTCTAGATTCGCTCTCTGACCCTGTGCCAGAGAAGAAATGTCCGATTGAATGCCCTCCAGCTGACTCTGCATCACCTGGACGTGCTCCTTAAAACCCTGCTGGAGCCGCTCAACATCAGCTGCGAGGCAGGAATAGCCAATCGCCAGGATGTCATGCCGCTCTGCAGCAATATCCATCTCCTCCTCCTCCATCTCCTCATCATCGAACCCATCCCCTGCAGGCTCTCCCTCCTCCATCTCCACCGGGGCATCCATATCTACATCGGCTGGTGGATCGCCCTGGTGGTCCTGACACTCTAAGTGTCGCCTCACCCGCTCCCACTGAGTAGATGTGAAGCGGGTGGGCGGTGCCAACTGAATGTCAGTACCACTGACAGGTATACTGGCACGACTAAGAAAAATGGCGACCAGGAAAGGAAAGGGTAGCCGCCAGCTCGCTGCTCGCTGCATCCTCTTGTTGACGAGGCCGTCCAGACCTTGAACATCTACCCACATACCAGCGACGGGATAGAAAACCACGTCCCCGTGTGGAAAGCGTAGAGGCAACGGAGGAGGTCGCCCCTGCGCTCTGCCACATGCTGCAGGGGACACGCGTTCTTGATGAGAACGGTGTCCAGGAACCACAGTCTGCTCAGGCACATCGATTTGGACATGCAATTGTGACTGGGCGTGGTAAACGCCTCGCCACACATGTCCATCACGATGGAGAACAGTGTCGAGTCTGCTGAAAGGGCGGCCCTGTAAAGCGGTCGACCGTCCTGGTCAACCATATCTAGCGGCTTCTGGTGAGGGACGCCGAGCATCTGCGCAATCCAGCTCGGTGTAATCATAATCGTCGTGGTGCCCACGACCGTCTCTAATGTGTCTGGCGCTGTGCAGGAGTAAGCCATGCACTCGTAGAAGACCTGCACTAAGCGCTTGTGTGCCACGTCAGTGGGAGGCACATATAGTCGGTCGAGGCGACGCCTCCTGAGCTCGGCGATAGTCCACGCGCTGTCGGGACGCGTCTCGAACTCTGTCAAATCAAAAATTTACTCCGGGTGAAACTTTCGAGACCGGAAGGCTCGCCCGGGCACGTCTCGAACAGAGCCGGGGCATTCTTCACCCTCGCCATGATCTCGGAGCAGTCTGCACTTTATTCCAAGAATTACGTAAATACAAGATAAAATGAGAAAAATTCTAAACTAAGAATAAACTAAAAGAAGAAAAATGAAAATGAGGTCCTAGTCCATGATGCTGACAAGAATTCAAAAAGTCGCTCTCAAAGAGGCAGTGTAAGCGGATGCAACCGAAACGAAGGTGCCGCGGTTGCAAACCGTACATTTAGCATTTGAAACAAAGAGAATGCAATATTTCCCCCATAGATGAATTCTTATCCCCCGAAAATCCACAAACTCCCATTACGAATATCGCAATCGCACCTATCCAACCCAACATCAACTGTCTATGTTTATTACGCCGTAAAACTATCAAAAATAGCGAGAAAGTACGCAAAAATGTAGCCATGCATCACTTACCTCAAGGTGAAGATGACGCCCGGCACAAACAGAAGAAGACCCACTCGCAGCCGCGAAGAGAAGGACGTGAGTGTGCTCGCGGTGATCTCGGACTATGTCGAACGGCAGTGGATGATCAGGAATAGAAGATCAAGCGCGGGATGGTGCTTGGAGAATCTCTTGATCACTCGAAGAAGAGAAGGAAGTTGGACGGTTTGAGGAAGAAATGTGGAAATGAGAGGGAAGCCCAACAGTTTAAATACTAGCTCGGCTCACGTGCAGGCATCGCGTGCATCTCGATTGATCGAGATGTGCATCTCGATCAATCGAGATTTCGATTAATTGAAATCACCTTCGATCAATCGAGATTCTTCCTTCGATCAATCGAAATCCCATTTCAATCAATCGAAATTTTGATCGATTGAGGACCTATCGAAGTGATATCGAAGAATACTACCTCTCGGGACTTTGGATTTGGTAACTCTCTACAATTTTTTAATCAATTGAGACTGAAATCTTGATTAATCAAAATCTCGATTGATCGAGATCTTGGTTTCGATTGATCGAGATGCTCAAAAACAGCCAGCTTAAGTTATGCTTTAGGGACTTGGACTTTTGGGACTTAGATACTAAATTGCTTAGATACTAAACCTACTTTGGATTTAAAAAGGGACATCATGGAAGCATGATAGCTACCATGGCTACGCCACCTTACACGTCTATGACACGACGTCCGGATCGGCTCACTAGTCAAAATATACGGGATCCGTCAAAGTGACGACATTCACGTATTCGGTGGTAACTTGGTCATCCACGCATACTTTTAAGCGCTGCCCGTTTACTTTGAACAACGAGTCGTCTTTCAAGTCCTTCAATTCCACTGCTCTGTGGGGAGGGACGAAATTAATCAACGGAGGAAATGGGTCTCTAGGAACTCTCCATTTAGGCACATCCATGACAGTATTGACATCGAGCATTGAGTTGACTTCACATATGGATTGCTCAATGTCAAAATTGTCACAGTTGAAGTGATTTAGGCATGCCTCTAAAGGATCCTTGGAAAGAATAGACGGAAGTGCTTCTTGAACAAGGTCTTCCACTACATCAACACAAAAGCACTCACTTTCGTCTTCGGATGTGTGGTGGGAAGCATTGAAGATGTTCAAGCGGACTTTCATATTCCCGAAAGAGATGTCCATCACTCCGGTACGGCAATTAACGCAAGCGTTTTCCGTGGTAAAAAATGGACGACCTAGAATGATAGGAATATGTCGATTCGGATTTTGGACCGGTTCCGTGTCAAGGACTATGAAGTCCACCGGAAAGTAGAATTTGTCCACTTGAATGATTACATCCTCAATTATGCCACGTGGTTGCTTCACCGAGCGGTCAGCAAGTTGCAACACAACCGTGGTATGCTTGAGTTCCCCCAAACCTAGTTGTTGGTAAACTGAGAATGGAAGCAAATTGACACTAGCCCCTAAATCAAGAAGTGCCTTTTTAAAAGATTGATTTCCGATGGTGCACGAAATGGTCGGAGCACCTGGATCTTTGAATTTAGGAGGGGCTTGGTGTTAAAAAATGGAGCTTATGTGCTCAGTTAAGAGGACTTTCTTAGGAGCATTATTCCTAGATTTGCGCTTTTGAGTGCACAAGTCCTTCAAGAATTTAGCATAGGAGGGAATTTGTCGAATAGCATCAAGGAGAGGGAGATTGATTTTTACTTGTTTGAAAATCTCCATCATGTCTTGGATTTTCTCTCCTTGCTTCCCAAAATGAGAAGGTTCCTTCAATCTTTGAGGAAAAGGAACCGGAGGTTCAAAAGAAGTATCAAGATTTGGAATTGATGACGATACAACTTCACTTGCCTTTCCTTTTGGATTTAAAGGGATGTTATGCACCTTTGGATTTAAAGGAAACAATTTTGGATTTAATTGGGATTCTTTTGGATTTTTTGGTTACTCTTGGAATTCCTTTCTCTCTTCCTCCCCTACTTTGGAATTGATGATTTTACCACTCCTTAAGGTGGTGATTGATTAAACTTGCTCCGGAGGAGCATTACAAGATGAAGATGATGGATCTTCAATCATATGAACACCCTTAGGATTCGCCACCGGTTGACTAGGCAACTTACCTTCCTCCCTTCTATTTAGGGCATTGGCTAGTTGCCCGATTTGAGCTTCTAACCTAGCCATAGATTGAGCATTAGCTTCAAGCTTAGAGATTGATTGAAAGTGAGTTTGCAATAAGCGGGTATTAGCCTCTAGATTGCTTATCACTCTTTCTTCAAAGCCTTGGCTTCTCGGAGGAGGTGGTGGTTGTTGGTAATTGGATCTTTGATGGTAAGGTTGAGGATTTGGCCTATATTGAGGCTGTTGAGAATGGGAATTGAAAGAAGCTTGCCCTTGAAAAGAGGGACTTGATTCTTGAGGTTTCCATGAAAAAGTCGGATGATTCTTATAACCAGGATTGTACGTATTTGAATATGGATTATTCATTTGTTTAGAGTACAAGGCATTCGCTTGCTCGTGAGCATAATCGGGAGATTGCCCGGCAATAGGACAATCTCGCACAAAGTGCGAAGTGCTATAGCAAAACGAACACACGTCCTGATTTTGGACAGATTGGCTTGGAGTAGGCAGCCCATTTTTCATGATTAGGTCCATTTTTCGGGATAAGGTTTCTACTTGCATGGCAACCTCATCTACCCGTGAAATTTCATGCACTCCTCTACAAGGTTGGGTGGCCTTCCTTTTCCTAGTGGAGGAGCGTTGAGCTGAATTGTTGCTTAGGGTTTGAAAAAATTTTCATGCCTCATCGGGGCTTTTCAAAAGGTATCCACCCCCACACGCGGAGTCTATCATTTGTCTATGTTGCTCACTCACCCCATCATAAAAACTTTGCACTAGCTGCCATTTTGGGACAGCATGATGCGGACAAGATTTCAGAAGATCCTTTAATCTCTCCCACGTCTCATGAAATTGTTCTTGGTCAATTTGGGTGAATCCGGTGATTGCTCGCCGAATATCACTTGTCTTTCCCATTGGGAAGTATTTTTTCAAGAACTCTATTTGCATCTTCGCCCAAGAATGGATTGAGTTAGGTTCTAAGGAATTGAACCAACTTCTAGCTTTATCTTTTAGGGAGAATGGAAACATACGCAACTTTAGATCATCCTCCGTAAAGTGTGGTACACGAATAGTGGAACACACAGAAAGGAAGTAATCTAAGTGCCTGTACGGATCCTCATTAGGGAGACCATGGAAGCTATTAAGAAGATTGATGGTAGAGGACTTTATTTCGAATTGATTTGCCGCTACATCCGGAAATTGAATACATGAAGGTACTTCAAATGTAGTCGGAAGGTAAAAGTCCATAAGCAACTCTCCTTGAGGAAGTGGAGGTGGAGGTGGTTGTTCATGATTAAAAGGAGGTAGTCCGGGAGGTTGTCTCTCATTTGGGTCCATGTTTTCAGTCCTAGGCAAGATAGGGTCCCTAGAGGTTCCTTTACGTTGTCTAAGTGTTCTTTCAAGTTCAATATTACACGGAAGCAATGGAAGTGACAAGGACCGTCTACCTAGCATGCATTAATAGTAGAACAACACCTCAATACGAAAAATAAACAATAATATATATATAAAAAAATGAATGAACTCAAACCCACTAATTTTAGATTTTATACTCACAAAGGGTTTCAACTTTAATCCTTTTAGATGCCCGCTATGTGGTATACCTAAAATCAAGAAATTTGAGAGATAAGAACAAGATATATACAAAAAGAATGAAAGAATTTCTAGCCTAAGAATTAAACCAGATTTAATCTTTCAATGGCGACAATTAAAACCGTAGTCCCCGGCAACGGCGCCAAAATTTTGATGTGGCTAAACTCGGATTATATTGTAAGCTTAATTTTTGCCCTTTTTATCAAAATATAATTTAACCACTCGCAAGAGCACGAATTTTTGTAGATAGGGTTCTATATAGAGGGTATCGATCCCACGAGAACTAGTCGTAATTGTCTTAAAGGAAGATTAATTCCACTTTAATCCTAAAAACAAGATTTTGAATTTTTGTTTATAAAACTATTGCATGAATGTAATGACAATAAAAGTAAAGAGTTTAAAGTTGGGAGAGAGAACTAGGGTTGGTTTCCACCACTAGCCATTCACATGTTCATAATTGTAGCAAGCATGGGATTCATAAATTAAATGCCTAACAATGTCATTAGGCTTGTGACCTCAATGACATATAAAAAGATCAATGTGTTTGTCCACCTATCATAATCCATCTTCAACAAGCATAGCTCTTCAACCTAACTAACTACCTAATTACCCTACTCTCTAAGTGAACCTACATGCATCCAAACTACCTTATCTTGGCATGGTTTATATAAACAAACACAACACATTCATTTAAACACCATTATCTAGCCATCATTTGCACTTCTTGTGGAATGTGCAAATGTTGTGCACTCAAATGATAAAATCTACTGTAAGACAAGAATAAACTCCAAATCAAATGAATATATAGAAGAAATGTATTAGTGTACATGATCACTAGGCTAAATAATCAACATTTAATTACAAATCCCCAAGTGCTACAAAAAGGAACAAGTTTACATGGCTAGGGGCTTCAACCACACCCTAGTAGAAGAGTTAGTTGCTCATGGTTGCCTTGCACTCTTCCATTGATGAAGAAAGTGAAGCTTCTTGGTCTGATTCAGCTTCTCCTCTTCCTCTCCCGAAGGTCTCTCCTTGGATATTCTGATGTGTGTTGAGAGATATGTGAGATATGTGACTTTTTGGTGCTTTAAGGCTTCCTTTTTCAACCTTGGGGCCCACCATATATATATATATATATATCAATATATATATCCCTTGTATCAAGAAGGTCCCCAAGTGTCTTGTTCAACTCAGACAATCCCCCTAAGTCATGCAAAAAGGGAGATTTTGTTGCAATTGGGAGAGCAGGTGAGCAAGTGGGCAAGTGGCTTCTGTAAAATCTTGATCAATCGAGATTGGATCTCGATTGATCGAGATTTCGATCAATCGAAATAAGATCTCGATCAATCGAGATCTCGATTGATCGAGATGCCTTTGGCTGCATTTCTGATTTTTGTTCTTCAGCTGCAAAAAGCCTCAAACCTTGCTCCTTTAATTACAAGACCTGCAAAACATCAAAAATACAAAAATACCGTAAACATATCTCGGTAAACGCAAAAACGGAACTAACAAATGCAATAAAGAGGATTCAAATGCATAGAATTGAACACTTATCAACCATCTGTGTGCATCCATTCTTATAATTCAACTTATTTAACAATCATTCCCATTTCCAACACTCATCTCACTTTCTGCTAAGAACGACCTATGCCAAACAATCACAATGTACGTATAATATTGTATGCATTTTCACTCGCAATAATCACCAAATGCATTAACATAGAAAAATTACTAATTTGATGCATTTTTCAACATATGGAATTCAAGCTCACATAATTCAAATCATGGTTCAAGGTAAGCCTAATGAACCTCATGATTCTCAACCAATAGTTATAGCATATGAAAACATCATTAAGTTATAAATAGCATGTCAAGTACACATTCATTCATGTATAACATTTATACAAGTCACATACATCATGTATTTCACATATAAGTGGCACAAAACTCACATTTAACATGCATAGACTAACATGCTTTACATAAATCATATACATCACATGAAGAATACTCTAAACATGCATATGTATATAAGAGAAAATCATTACATTACATTTTATCCCTCTAACTCCTACTAGCACATCCATATATGACAAAACCCTAGAGAATCGATGAAATGAAGGATAAGACACCCCTACCTCAAGATTGAATGCCTTCCAAGCACTTCCCAAAATTTTTAGTGGGTTCCACCTTACAGAAACATAAGTTTGTTCAGTTCAAACCTAAGCTTTATCCATCCCTTACGCACTTTCCTTCATCGACGAATCACAAATCCAAGCCAAATGCACCCGAAATGTAGAGAGAAGGTGGAGGGATGGAAGGGTGGAGGGATAGAGAGAGAGAGGGAGCCATGAGAAATGGCTGAGATACATCAGCCCTAGATATTTATAATATTTGGGACGCTAAATGACCAAAACGCCCCCGAGTCACTTAACGTACCTTCCCGAGTTCAGTTTTCGATTTCAAAAACTCCTACGGTCTCGAAATCACTTTCTCTACTCTTTAAGCATTTCATTTAGTTCATAACCAAAAATAAAATTTCTTGAATTTTTCGGACCCACTTAACCTTATCTTGGGGCTCCGGTTGACCAAAAAGTCAAACTTTTCTAAAAGTTCCAAAAGCTTTCAAAAATCTCATAACATGTTTTCAAACATGTTTTTCACTCTCGAAACATCCAAAATATCATTCGAAACGCATTTATAGTGAGTATGATGAATTTTTTTGAAAATCAGTCAAATTTGGTTCCAGTCTCTACACACACCTTACGCGTGCATGCGTATATGTTGCCCTAAGGCAGCATAGCGTGTTGTCATGCCTCGTAGATGGAAGCTATGCCACAGAGGCACCATTCGTGCGCAGCAGGAGGATGATATGGGAGTCTACATGGCAGGAAGCTTTCGAAACATTCTAGACTTCTCTACACAAGGGTGGACTCTTTCAAAATTCTCTAGAATTGTGTGGAACTCTCTAGACTTGTGTGGAGTTCTCTAGTAAATTCTAGAACACTCTAGAATTGTATAGAAGTTTCTAGAGATGTCTAGCATTCTAGAGATATTTCTATGAAGCTTTCTAGAAACCTATTCTAGAATTCTCTTAACCATTAGATTGTTGACATTTGTACATATCTTAGCCATTCATTGTAAGGCCAAGTACCTATATAAGGAGGTGGGAGTTCATTTGCTCCTCACCAAGCTACCAAGCTTTGTAAGAGTTCTCAAGTGCAATACAAGCTCTCTACATTCTTTCAAAATTTCTCTTACTCACTTTGTCTAACTTCTTTTCCTTCACTTGTCTAGCTTTAGTCTTTACTAAGCTAGTCATTCGGGGAGCCTGACTTAACACTTCAAGGGTGCTTAAAAGTGTCTAAGGCTACATGGGTGCTTGGAAATCACCAAGTCCATGACAACGCACCGCCATGACACTACCCTTCGCGCACGCAGCCTCTACCCTAGGGCAATGCTATGTGCATGCTCAGCCATTACCATATGGTAGCGCTGTGCGCATACAGTAGCAGCGCGACATGCTCTGCGCGCATGCGTAGCCACTAAGGCAGCATTGTGCGCGTGCTGCAGCTATGCGATCTGGCCTTCAAAATTGACATTTTCACTTAAAAATACATTTTCATTCCAAAACACTCATTTTCATCCCAAAACTCTATTTCAAATTCAAAAATTCCCTTTTCGACTTAAAATTACCATTTTCACTTAAAACTCTCTTTTCGATTAAAAATTGACATTTTCACTCAAAAATTGACATTTTCACTCAAAAATTCTCTCTTCAATTCAAAATCAACATTTTCACTCCAAAAATTTTCACTTTTATTCCAAAATTCTATTTCTTACTCAAAATCAACATTTTCTATCCAAAATACCTTTTTATCTCAAAAAACTCTTTTCACTCTGGAAGTTCCATTTTACTCCCTAACTCTGTTTTTATTTCAAAACTCCCATTGTTTCAAAAGTTACAAAAACTCCATTTATATGGAAATGAACATTTTATATTTTCAAAAATCAATCTCTTGGAAATGAACACTCAAAATAAAAAACATACAAAGTACCCAAAACAATCTTTCTCAACTTCAAACATACAACATACACAACATTCTTCTTCAATTTAAAATATACAACATATACAACACTCTTCTTCAATACAACATAAACAATACACTTTCTCTTAGTTTCAAACATGCACAATACTTCTCCATAATTTAAAACATACAACATGCCCAACATACCCTTCTTCAATATAAAACATACGGATTTAAAACAAGCAACATATATAATACTTTTCCATAATTTAAAACATATAACATACCCAACACACCCTTCTTCAATTTAAAACATACAAATTTAAAACAAGCAACATACACAATACTTTCCCATAATTTAAAACATAAAACATAAATAATACATTCTTCCTCGAGTCAAAACATTCAATACACAACTCATTCTTTCTCAAAAACAGACATACACAACACACCCTTCCTCAATTTAAAACATTAAACATACATAACTCACTCTTTCTCAAAAGGAACACACATAACATATCCTCCCTCAACTTAAAACATTCAACATACATGACACACCCTTTCTCAATAATATACACAACACATTCTTTTTCAAAAAGATAAACATAATCAAACAAACCCTTATTTGAAATTCATCTTGTCCACTTCAGAACGTACACTTCTTTAAAAAGACATTCTCAAAGCAAACTCTCTCTCAATAATCATTTCATCTAATTCAAATCATCGACTCTCATAAGGGTCATTCAAATTCACCGGCATTCGTAAAGGGCAATCACTTTCAAACTCATTCAATAACTTTCGTACAAGTCATCTTCACTTTTACATCTCTTTCGAACTACGTTTGACCTAATTCCCACCGTAGTTGGGATATGTAGGCAACCTTAGGTTCGGTCATCTAGCCTACGAACTCGTATGTTCGTGGGCCCACATTACAACACACCTTCATCTATGATTCCAAAAATTAATAAGATATCCTCCCTTAGATCAAAATACACATCTCTTCCCAAGTCTAATGAATTTTTAAATTCATACCAATTAGGGAATTATATCTCATCATTCATTGGTTTGATCTAGTCTCTAAGGTAACATCAAATTACGTATTTTGAAGTACCACATTTTCCAATCCTCTCAAGCAACATAAAAGATAAAGTAGGCGACCATGTTCGCATGGATGTTGTGGGGTGCCAAACACCTTCCCCGTACATAATCAAACCCCCGAATCCAATAATTCGATTTCTCGAAGATCACATGGTAGTCAAACACCTTAGGGCCCACACTTGTCCGATTCATATCTATCCATCCAAATCGTTGGTGACCTAGCAAACTACAACTCAATATTAGGTGGCGACTCCATACAAACACACATAAGACCCTAACACCTTTAAGATCACACCTCGTCGCAATATATGCATAGAACAACCAATGAACCTTTCCTGGCCAGTTTTGCGAGCATGACATTATGTAAAAAAAATAAAAACCACGAATACATGAATTTTAAGTTCATAAATTATAGTAAGATTTAAAGAATAAGAGAAAAAAAGGAAAATAGAAAAAGTTATTGCACATGCATCATAAATGAGTGCAAGAATAAGAAATTTTAAGAGGGGAAATAATTAAGAAACAGAAGAAAACAACAAGAAAAGAAAAAATATAAGAACTTTGAAGAGGAAAATTAGATTTTGATTGAAGAAGGGAAATAAAATTTCTTGTAAGGAATCAACGACAAGTAAAAGAGAAAAAAAGGAAGAGAGAAATTTTTAGAGAGATCTGTAAAATCCCTTCCCCCCCCCCCCCCCCCCCAAAAAAATAAAAAATAAAAAATGAAACAAGTTTCTATATGGCTTTTTTATTTTTCATTTATTTGGAAACGGAATGTTGTTCAAAAAAATTAAACCAAATAGGCCCTTAGCTAGTCACTTGGTGTCATCAGCAATTAATTATAGAAACAGGAAAATATGATAAATTGTAAAACAAATCATGTGATATAAATAGGGTAAACTGCAAAAAAAAATAAAAAAATACTAAAGTATTAAGATTTCATACATAACCCCCTAACTTTCATTTTAGCACAAAACCTCCAACTATCCTAAAACTATGCAAATTACTCTCTTCTGTTTGTTTACTTTGTTCACTGTTAAAAAAGAACTGAAAAATACTATTAAATTTTCTCTTATGACTATTATGCCCTTATCCCATTTATGATAAACCCATTTCTCATATTTGACTATTTAAAAAAATCAATTTTACCCTTGTTAATGAAATGAAAAAGTCTATTTATTTTTAATCTAATTTACCAGCAGATTAATTAGTTGTCAATTTTTTGAAAAATGTTTTTTGTAAAAAGAATTAAAAAAAATATGTTTTCAGATAGTTGTTTTTTATTATTCTCTACCATTGGACTTTTTTTTAGGGGGTGCTCCCTTCCTCAAAATTTATCTCTTCCTTTCTTTTCTCTTTTAGTTGTCTTTGATCCCTTTTTAAAAAAAATTGTATTTCCCTTCTTCAATCAAATCATAATTTTCCTTTTCAAAGTTTTGATATTTTTCTTTTATTTTTCTCTTCTTCTTATTTTTTTTTCTCCTCTTTAAATTTATTATTCTTACACTTATGTATGGTGTATGTGCACTAAGTTTTTTCTATATATATATATTTTCCCCTTGTTCTTTAAACCTTACTGCAATTTATGAACTTAATATTCATGTATTAATGTTTTATATTTAAAATTTTTTTGACATCATATTTGAATCTTAATTACTACCTTCTTATTTTTTTGACTTGCAGATTTGTGTTTTTATGTATTTGATTCCCTTGAATGCGGTGCAACAGCAAGTCTCACTCTCACGATCCATTAAGCTCCACGGTAACACCTCATCCAAAGCTGTTGAATCTTACGCCCCAATTTGTGTGTGTGTGTGTGACTATCGATCAAGTGGGTAATATAATATATGGCAAAAATCAATGATTCCATAAGGTGGCTAATATATGGACTTGGACAAATTCATAAAAGTTACACTCATATAATGTACTGTATTCTCTCATAGTTCAAAAGTTTTGTGATTCTTTGTGATCATAAATGCTATTAATGACTCTTACGATGTCTTACTCGTGTAAATGTAAAAAGGTTGAGAGGAAGCTTTCGAAGGGAAAAAAACAAGAATATATTTTATTTTATTTTTTAGTGGAATGAACTACTTTTTATTTTTCTTTATATAATTATACTACGTGTTTAATTGTTTTCAAATTTGAATTTACATTATCAACAGTATAAAAGTTTTACTATTACACGTAAGAATGTAAGATACTGCAATTTAGAAGAAACTGAGGGTTAGTTTGGTAGAAAAGAAATAGAAGGAAAAGAAAAGAAATGATTTGAAAAGTAAAGGAAATAGAAGGATTTAGAGGGATAAATTAAGGGTGAATAGTAATTTTTGTTATTCTTCCAAAAATGGAAAGAAATGGAAGGAAAGGAAACGAAAGACAACATTTTTTAATGAAACTTTGTTAATATCAACTTTACCCTTATTTTGATAAAAGTTAAAATTTATTTTTTTAAATATAAAAGGGTATAATGGTAAAAATTTTAAATTGTTTCATTTCATTTTTTAAACATGTTAACTATCATTCTTTTTTTTTTCTTTTACTAATTAATCAAACACGATAAAAGTTTAATACTATCACTTCCTTTCCTTTTTTTTTTTTTCCTCGCCAGTAAAGTTATCCTTTCTTTTCTTTTCTTTTCTTTTAAATTTTACCTTTTCTTTTAAATTTTACCATAGCCTAAAGATGTTCCTGCCATCTATATTTGCCCTAGTGCTTGAAAAAATGATAACGCCCCAATTTTTGTGCGCGCGCGCGTGTCAAGTCTCTTTCTATCTCTCTCACACTTTTCTGCTACTTCTTCAGTTTGTTAATTCTCACTCTCGAAGAAATGGTTTATTCGGCTCTCTCGAGGCTAGCTAACCTCCAAAGACACTTCAACCCTGCAGACTCGCTCAGGAAGGTATCATAACCACTCATGTACTACATGCTTTTCTTTCAATCCCAATTTTCTTTTTTGCTCTGTTTGTTCAGACAGAAACTTTTTCCCTACGAAGAAGTAAATTTCAATTGTAGAGTGGAGAAAAGAGAAGAATTTCCAAATTTCTATTGTAAAGTGGAAAAAGAAAAGATTTTCTTGGAAATTTATCTGGGATTTCTTTTTTTTTTTTTTTTCATTTAAAGAAAGAAACAGTGTATTTAAAAAGATTTGTTCCTGTTGCTTTCCGATAGATGCTTGAGAATCTATTGTTTGTGGTTAATTTGATTGCTAACTTATATCACCTGCATTCATAGTGGCAAAAATCTGGAATACTGAGAATTATTTTGTGTTCCCAATGGAATAATTTGTAATTCAGGACTTAGTTGGGAAAACATTGGGAATTATATGTCACGAAAGCATGAAATTAAGGTAAAAAGAGTAATAAATTTGAAAATTAGAAGTATTGGTCAGTCATTTTATATTTATTTCGATTAAATTGGGATTTTTAAACATATTTTCTATATACTGGATATTTCGATTCCCATTTGTTTTATGAACTGGGATACTGTTTGGCAGAAAAATATCTTTGCCTTTCTTTTGTTGAAAGGCGTGCCTTCGTTGGGAACTCATTGGAATTAAAGTCAAACAATGTCCTTACTTTGGCCGTCAATGGCTACGAAAATCAAGCGATTGTTGAGATTTGGGCTTGACACTCTCTACGAAAATCAAATTGCCTTTAACAAAAGGACTTTAAAATTGAAGAAATGGAACAAGAATAATATGGAATAATAATGAAATACTTGAATGAACACGTTTTCGTTAATTGAATACCTGAATACATGTTTGTACTACAACAAGACTTGATTAAACTAAACTAAATGCTGACACAAAGTATTGGGAGGGTATAGACAAAAATGTAAAGTACAAATGAAAATGCTGAAGTTGTTGGAGTGTGTAGTAAGACACTAGAACATTCTTCATGTGCACAATTTGTATTCTTCAAATCTGGCAATTATTCCCAGCAATAGCTGCCTTCTTCCCTTTGCTAACAGGTGTCATCTTCATGGTTTTTCTTCCATAACTACCTGACAGTTAGTAACTATCTTCCAACTGACTGGCAGTTTCTTCTTCCTAAACTCTTGACACCTGTCCATCCACTAAACACATTTTTGTGGATGGTTGTAACTACTCAAATGACCTCCTTCAGATTGAGCCACGTATCCCCCAATTCTCTTCCAAATAAAAGCGATTATTCTCAACTATAACTTCTTGATAGTTATCTTCCTGAGAATTATTTCTTCCTCCTGAAAGTCTGCCACCTGTCTTCCACATCCCTCTTATTCCAGCTATTAGAACTGCAAAGTTTTTCTTCCAGATTATGCCACAGGTCATATTCTACTTTCATGAAACTTCTTGTCCACTTGATCATTAATCAAATTCCCTTAATAACTTAATTAAGACAAAACCTATGGCCCATGGCATACTTCAATTGCACCCTCGACTGACAATTATGGTGTAAACAGATTCCTTTAGAAAATTTTATTACAGTTATATGGTACTATGATGTCTTGTTTTTTATAACACTCAATTCTTTCTCTAATATTTTGTAACCATAATAATTGTAACTTCTTTTTCTTTGACCACAAATATTCAAGGATGTGTTTTTGTTCCTATAGGGTGGTAGTAACCATGCTGGTGCAGGGTTGGTAAAGATATCCCCTGATGTTTCTGAAGCTTTATCACATGGGAAAGCTGTTGTTGCTCTAGAGTCCACCATTATTTCTCATGGTATGCTGATTTGCTGCTTTTTATAGAATAAATTTTAGCTTTTATTTTTTTTTGTTCTAGTATATAATTTTTGGGAAGATACAGTTTGTTTGTTTAAAAAGAAATTTCAAAGCGATCTTTTGTTTTTGCTAGGAATTTTCTAAGTTTCTCTTGGATTTAGGTTTTACTTCTAGGCCACCAAACTTTCCTCCTGCCAAGGAGTCTTTTTTAAATGAAAAATTGAGGTGGCATGACAAAATTTCTCCAACTTGCATAATCTGTTCTAATAATTTAATAAATGGTATTAGGTTGTTCAAATTAGTGAACTCTTTTTTTTAAATTTCACAAAGCAAGGGCCGGGAGCTGAACCGTGATGCGCTGGGTGTTAGGCTCTTCAAATTTTGCTTGATTTAATTTGGACCTAACTTGAGCCTTACCTTGACTCAACATGCCTGTGCAAGCTTAGTTTATGCATTATATAACTTTATACTCATTAAATAGTCTAATCTAGTATTTTGTGTCAAAATCTAGCTCTTGTGGTGTTACTATTAAGACAAATGATCAACATTTTACATCCTACTCCTTACTGTCAACATTTGCTTTTGAAGTATTTACAACTTACTCCTAATCATCAACACTTGTTTTTAAAGTATTTTAGTACCACTACGTGGCACAAACCAAAGCCGTTCAAGAACGTGAGAAAAACGGGTCTATTGTTGTTGTCTTGTCTTGTTAAACAATCAAGCTTGGTATGCAAGCTTTATGTCATGCATCGCCTATTTTGTAGGGAGGTTGTGCCACATAGGCGACACGCGAGTGCTGAGGAGGACTTTCTATGGCGTTTGCATGGCATAGGCAGTCTTCCAGAATTATGTGGAGATCATGGAGTATTGTAGAGAGAGTTGGAAGATTATAGAATATGGGAGAACTTGTAGATATTTGGGTAAAACCCTTAGCAACCAGGCGCTCCTTGGACTTGTTTATAGTTCCATCTGCTCTTTACCTGACAGTAAAAACCCATTTGCATCCCACAGTTTTTTTGCCATTTGTAAGTGGAACGAGCTCCCATGTCATTTCTATATATTCCCATATATTCCATTTCTATGTTTATCCTTTCTGGTGAAGTGAAGTTTGTATCCTTCAAATTCTCTAGCTTTTGCACTTACCCACTTAGTTTCTTGTAAACATAATATATTAATCTTCCTTATAATCATAGTGTCTACCAACTCCATTCCTTTACTCGTCAATGTTCCTATGTTCCAAGTTCCTATCATGAGTTAGCTTCTTTATCTGCGCTCATCCAGAAAAATGCGGGAACCTTTGCTTACTTTTTAATGCATTCGACATCGATGTTGCGCCCCTTGCCCATTTTCAAAGCATCCAGAAACTAATGCAATGCATCGCTTAAGGGGAACGCCTTAGCATTTACTTGTATATTTTGGTCATGACAAAAGTTTTACGTTGGTTGTCAAGCTACCTATCACAACCCTCCTTTATCCGGGCTTCAGACCGGCTGTGTAAAGATGAAAGATAACATAGGTGGAGTTAATTTTACGAATTACTCGATCAATGTAATTTTGTAACACATATAAAGCAGTGGAAGGCAAGATAAAGAGTACAATTTATACCTACAAATTTAGATTCCAATGCCTTCAGAATTAACCATTGTTGATTTACATATAATGTACTGATATCCCAGCCATTTTGGACTGCAATGCCTTAAGAATACTAGACCTCAGCTATTCACGTCAATGCGATCACTGCCCCAGCAATCAGCTTTTTCTCCTTCCTTCCAATAGTTAAAAATTGTTAAATGCCAACACTCCTCATAACAATATGTCTACATTTTTTGTTGTCAAGTACGGATGGCACATGCTCTTCCTGTTCTGTGACAATGCTTGATCTCGATCAATAGAACCACCCAGTTAGCTCACAATACGTAATGTGTGAATAAAATAAAAATACTCACAAAATTAAGCTAAATCATTCTGTGTATTCAAAAGTGAGGATGAGTGTAAAATATAGTTGAAGATCTTTCTGGATGAAAATTCCATCTTGATCTGATACATGAAAAACATATATTTATAAACCAAATTATGTAGAAGATATGCGAAAAGGTCTTCTAGTATAAACTAATTCCAAATTAATTCTAGTTTCCTAATATTTTCTAAATCCATTTTAACCAAATTTTCAAGATTAATTAGCAACTTTCTAGATGAACTTAATTATTAATTCATCACTCCTAATCTTGTGGTCTTTTAGGTCACTTAGATTTTCTAAACTTTGTGATTGATAGAGCCTGAAGCAAGATGTTGATGTGATCTTTTTGATTCAGTCTTCAACTTTAATCACAGCTTTAATGTCATTGATGAAACTTCTGATGAAGTGTCACAACACTATAAACGAAGACTGAACTTTCGCTCACAGAATAATACCGACACATGACACTTCTTTCTAGTAGAAATTACCAATTTTCAGGCTCTTCTTGTATGACAAACAAGCTCATAGTTTTGGCTCGAGCTCAACTTGTTTATTTAATAAACGAATATGATGAGCCGAATTTGAGATGTTTATGGATAACTTGGTTCATATAAAACCCTAAAAAGGAGTTGGGCACTGAATTTGGCATTCCAGGAATATGAAGCTATTTCAATGAGTTTTAAGTAGCTTTTGAAACAAATGTGTCATGCTATTTAAACCATTTGAAACAAGTTTCTTCTGTTCCATGTATATATGATTAATTCTTAAATTTTAAGAAATGAGATAGTTTTCACATTTCATTTCCATTTTTGGTGATGACTTCAACAAACATGTGTAATTTTACATTCTCACTTAAACTATGTACTTTTGTGTTAAATGACACTTGATTACTAACTTAATATGGAAACTGGCTTTTGACAACATATTAGTTACAAATGGGTGTAGAACTTCATATTAAAGTTGCATTGTCCACTTTCTGTCATTTTTAAACTACTGGTTTCCTCTCTTATGTTCAGGAATGCCCTATCCTCAAAACTTGGAAACTGCAAAGGAGGTGGAGGCAGTCATAAAGGAGAATGGAGCAGTTCCTGCTACTGTTGCTATTTTAGATGGCGTACCATGCGTAGGTGTTTATTTTAAACTTGTTCTTTTAAACTCTTTATGGATATATAAGCAATTTGACTCGTGGTTTATTCTGTCTACGTTTCTCTACAATCTCTAAGTTTCTAACATGGGAAATCTGTATTTTTTATTTTAATCTTCTCTCGCAGTCTCTCTCTCTCTCTCTCTCCCCCCCCCCCCCCCCTCTTTTTTTTCCTGAATGAAGTGGAAAATGTATTAATATGAACAATATAGTACAAAGATAAAAAGTGAAGGCATGCCTTCACTAACAAGAGCGAAAGAGATTACAAAGCCTATCTAACTCCTCAAAGAAGAAAGAAAAAGCAATACAGAAACATCAACAACTGAAAATCACAAGGACAAATCTGATAGCTTCAATGCAAGAAAGTCCAACATATCCCAATACAAATCTCTACAAGCAGCAGGAGCAGCATGATTTGCACCATTGTGCAGTCTTGAGTTTCTTTCTTTCTAAATCATCCACACAATTGCTGAAAACATACTCCTAGATAAGTTGGATCTCAACTTTTGTGTCTTAAAATGATCCTTAAACCAAGTAGCCGGACCCAAGAGAGAATACAGAATAGGGAGATTCCAGTCCAACAAAGAGCGAAACCAGTTCCAGACAGATCTATTAAAGCTACAATTAGACAAACAAATGATCAACTAAGTCGTCCGAGAACATACAAGTATGACAAACATAAGTGAGAGTTAAACCTTTCTTCTACGAGTCAATCAAAGACAAATCTCTATTCAGTAGAACCAAACAAGTAAGACTAGCCATTCTCAGTTTCAGTCCATTCCATCAAAGATCAAACGGTGGAACAGTCTGCCAATGAGTTTTTCATTGATCCCAAATGTTATGACAAACAGTCATGAACCAAACAACAATCACGAAACACGACAGAAAACGAAACAAGCACCACATACAGAACACAAGAATTTACATGGTTTGCCGATGTGCCTACGTCCATGGCAAAAATTTTCACTATGCGAAAATCAGGAGATTACAAGTTTCAATTCCTAAACCTTAGCACTCGCTTTCTCGCTCTCTTTTTACAATTTTAAGTGTTTTGCTCTTAATCCCACTCCAAACCCTAAATGCCCTTACATATTGGGCTACAAGAGAGTCCTAATTAGGGTTCGAGACCTGCAAGTGAAAAATGGGTCAAACATTCCTAAAACAAAAACCACCATACCTCCATCTATTCTCATCAGCACCATGATGATCTCTACATGAACAATGTCTTCAAACCTGTCTCAATGCATCAGAATAAGGCAACCTCCAAGATCCCTGGACAATAATCTGCTTCAATAAAGCACTCCTGGGTAATGCAAAATGCCTAACAATTCTATGTCCATAACTCTGAATCAAAGATTGGCCTTTGAACAAAGTTTCAGAAAACAAACTGAAATTAGAACCTGACCCAATCTTAAGCTGAACTCGCTGCAAAATAAAGTATTTCGTCTCCGACAAGTATTTCCAAATTATAGAAAAAGAGGGAGAAGTAGTAGAAGACCAGTAACTACCACAATAATGTACTTCCCATTAAACCAAACGACACAATCTACCCTTGGTTTGAAGAAGATCATAGACCAAAGTACACTTTGAGACCATATTAATATTTAGTTTTTTTTGAGTAAAGTTTCATTAAATGGTGCTCAAAAGGGGATAACATCCCGAATACAACTGTACAAAGGCAAAAAAACCACTATTCCCTCAAACTATCTCCAAAAAAAACATACGATCCTCCACAGATTTACAATTCTGATCATGTATCCAAAAGAATAAAGAACTAAATAATAGAGAATTTGAGCGCCCAAGTAGGAGTTTCCACCCCATCAAAGGATCTCCTATTCCCCTCCCGCCATAAGCTCCACTACAAGCAAAGTGGGGCAACTCTCTAAACATCTTGAGCTTGACTCCCACTATATAACCTCTCAAAGCTTTAAGCATGCTCTCCATTGAATACGGCATGACCCAATGCACACCAAACAAGGCAAGAATCAAGGCCCCGCCAATCCCTAGCCACTGGGCAATGCAAGAGGAGATGATTCTCAAATACTGCATCCCTCTTACATATGCAACACTAGTTGATAATAGTTTACTTGGCCTTGGGGGGCCATCGAGGAGGGCGTCTATTTGGGATCCGGTTATGGTGTGGTTTGGAGGCGGCTTGCGGGTTGGAAGAAGCAATATCTCTCAAAAGGGGCCGCTTAACTTTGGTCAAGAGTACCCTTTCGAGTCTGTTAACTTACTTTCTATCACAGTTCTAAATTACCTTCTCTGTTGTAATATTATTGAGAAGTTGCAAAGAAACTTTTAGTGGCAACATGGTTGGTAAATTCATGTTTCACTTAGTAAATTGGGGGAAGGTGTGCAATCCTATCCAACTAGGGGCTCGAGTATTAGGAGGTTTGATTTGTTCAACAAAGTTTTGTTGAGCAAATGGCTATGGAGGTTTGGGTTGGAGAGTTCGAGATTGAGGAGGGTCATTTCAAGCATAGTTGAGGAGAAGAGGATTGGTTGGGGCTTTAAGTAGGTAAGTTCTCCAGCAGGGGTGGGGTTTGGATATTCACTCAGAAGGGTTGGAACGAGTTTTCATAACATTTTTGATTTGAGATGAGGAGTGGGAGGCTTGTTTGATTTTGTGTGGATACATATTTCATAACATATTCGATTCAAGGTGAGGAGTGGGAGGCTTGTTCGATTTTATATGGATACATATATGGAGATTGTAAACTGGACCAGGAAAGGAATGGAGGCAAAAGTAATTCTGCTGCTTGTTCACTTGGTTGATTACATGATATTTATAGACTAGGTTAGACAATAACAGACCCTAACCTTAGCCTAGATTCTAGGAACCATAATTATTCAAATACAAACTAAGAGATAACAACCCAATCAGATAACTAGGCTTTTAAATTTAAAATACTTATTCGAAAAAACCTGGGTTATCCAACACTCCCCCCTCAAGCTAGGCTGTACACACTTGTCATGCCTAGCTTGTCAACTAACCTCTCGAACATCGTTTTTGGTAGACTCTTCGTTAGAATATTTGCTACTTGCTCAGTTGTAGTTACATAGGACATGCAAATAACTCCACTTTCAATTTTCTCCTTAATGAAGTGTCTGTCAACTTCCATATGTTTAGTCTTGTCACGATGAACAGGATTATGGGAAATGTTTATAGCTGCCTTGTTGTCACAAAAAAGCTTCATAGGACCTTCACTAGCCACTTTTAATTCTTCCAGTAACATTTTCAACCAGAGTGCCTATCATATACCTTGAGCAACTACCTTGAATTTAGCCTCAGCACTGCTACGGGCTACAACGGATTGTTTTTTGCTTATCCATGTCACCAAATTTCCCCATGCATGTGTACAATACCCTGATGTAGATCTCCGGTCATCAACCGCACCAGCCCAATCTGCATCAGTAAAAACTTCTCCTCCTCGATGAGCACCCTTCTTAAAAAACAATTCACGACCTGCCGTCCCCTTCAAGTACTTTAAGATACGAAACACAGCTTCTAAATGTTCCTCACAAGGTGAATGCATGAATTGGCTAATAGAGCTAACTGCAAATGCAATGTCAGGCCTTGTATGGGATAGGTAAATGAGTTTACCTACCAACCATTGATACCTCCCTTTATCAACTGGAACTCCATCCTTGCACATCCCGAATTTTTTGTTGGAATCCATGGGTGTTTCCATAGGTCGGCAACCCAATAATCCCGTCTCTATCAGCAAGTCAAGTATATATTTCCTTTGAGAAACAGAAATCCCAGATTTATTTCGCAATACTTCTATTCCCAAAAAATATCTCAGTTGACCCAGATCTTTAACCTCAAACTCAGCAGTAAGATTCTTCTTCAACTTGATCATCTCGTCTTCATCATTACCGGTTAGGATAATATCATCTACATAGACTATTAAGGCAGTTACCTTGTTTCCTGAGTGCTTCAGAAATAGTGTGTGATCTGTTTGAGCTTGTTTATACCCCAGCTGCCGAACTACTTTTGAGAACCGATCAAACCAAGCTCGCGGAGACTGTTTTAGCCCATAAAGGGATTTTTTCAACCGACACACTTTCCCTAGATTTTTATCCCCATTAAATCTAGGTGGGAGCTCCATATAAACTTCTTCTTCTAAATCACCATTAAGGAAGGCATTTTTAATATCCAATTGCTGCAATTTCTAATCAAGATTTGTAGCAATAGATAATAATATCCGAATAGTGTTTAACTTCGCAACCGGTGCAAATGTTTCCTGGTAGTCTATGCCATAAGTTTGCGTAAATCCCTTTGCCACCAATTGGGCTTTATACCTTTCAACTGTCCCATTAGAGTTGTACTTCACTGTGAAGACCCACTTGCAGCCAACTGGACGTTTATCTTTTGGTTTGTCCACTAATTCCCACGTTCTATTCTTCTTAAGGGCAAGCATCTCATTAATCACATCTTGCTTCCATTCTGGACTTCTCATAGCTGCTTCAATATTATTAGGAACCCCAATCTCTGCAAGATTGGCAATAAGTGTACGTGTTGCAGTAGACAAGTGGTCATATAAAACATAATAAGAAATTGGGTGTTGTGTGCAGGAGCGAACACCCTTTCTCTCAACAATAGTAAGATGGTGTTCATCAATAACAGGCAAACTAGGCAAAGTATCTAAACGTATACCTGGTTCAGGTTCCGGGTCAAATTCTTGACCTTGTTCAGGAGTTATGGTAGATTCTACTCTTTGAGGATTGTTTCGTCGTGAATAAACACGTAGCTCAGGTTGTTGTTGCTGTTGTAATTCTTCCCCTATTGGTAATTCCTCATCAGTATTTATGGACTCAGGAGTAGTCGGGTTGGTTTCAGTAGGCATACTGGAAAAGATAGGAGCTACAGGAGCTACAGGAGTAATGGGAAAGATAGGAGCTACAGGAGTAATGGGATCCCAAAAATTGTCTTCTTGTATATGCTCCCCCTGAAGGGAATTTTTGGTGTAAAATGGAGAGTTTTCGAAGAATGTAACATCCATCGACACAAAATACTTCTGGTGTTCTGGTGAATAACAACGGTATCCCTTTTGAGTGGAGGAGTACCTAACAAACATGCATTTTGAGGCTCGGGGATCGAGCTTGGATTTCGTGGGTGAATGATTGTGAATGAATGCAATGCAGCCAAAAATTTTTGGGGGTAGTGTACCAAACATGCATGAGTGAGGATAAAATTGAGAAGATTGTGAGAGGTGTTTGGTACTTAAGAACACGGCTTAGCATGCGATTAATAAGGTAGGTGGCAGTGAGAATAGCATCACACCAAAAATGTTTTGGTACATTGGATTGAAACATAATTGACCGGGCAACTTCTAAGAGGTGACGGTTTTTCCGTTCGGCTATGCCATTCTGCTGTGGTGTATTAGTGCAAGTGCTTTTGTGTATTGTGCCATGTTGTTTTAAATAAGATCCTAGGATGGTGTTAAAGTACTCAGTACCATTGTCTGTGTGAAAAATTTGAATGTCACTCTGGAATTGGGTTTTTATCATGTTATGGAATGCCTTAAAAATCCCTTTGGCTTACGATTTTTCTTTCGTGAGGTATAACCAGGTTAGCCTAGTGTGATCATCAATGAGAGTGATAAACCATTTAAATCCCAATTTATTTTTGACACGAGAGGGTCCCCAAATATCGCTATGGATCATAGAAAAAGGCTTAGTAGGTTTGTATGGCTGGGGTTTAAAGACTACTCGATGGTGTTTTGCTATTTGACACGTTTCACATTGGAAATTCACAAGCTCTTTATTATGAAACAAATCAGGAAACAAGTGTCTTAAATAACTACAACTAGGATGGCCTAACCTCCGATGCCATAACATTATAGAAGAATCACAACTAGTAGTAAGAGCTTGTTCAATCACGCCGCCAACATTTTTCCCAAAGTAGTAGAGCCCACCATGTTCCTTAGCAGTACCAATCCTCTTCCCCGAAAGATCCTGAAACAAACATTTATTATGTGAGAACAATATTTGACAATTCAAATCTCTTGTAATCTTGCTAATAGATAATAAATTGCAAGTCAACTTGGGCACATGTAGGACAAATTTAAGGATTATATTTGGGAAAACATGAATAACACCAGTTCCTGCTACTGTAGAGAAAGAGCCATCAGCAACTTTGATCTTGACATTCCCGGGGCTTGGTTTATACGAAGAGAATAGGTTGCCATGGCTGGTCATGTGATCCGTTGCCCTGGAGTCGATTATCCAAGGACTGTTTTCAGCAATACGATTAGTTCCAGAGGTAAAATAATTACCTTTATGTGCAAGGAGTGAAGTATTGGCTGGCTGTGATGGCGTGAGCAATTTAACAAACTGTTCTAATTGCTCTTTTGTTAAAGAGATCTGATGCATTTTGCTGGTGTCACCGTTGTCCTTCTTGGCTGAGTTGCCTAGTTCCGATATGTGGGCTTGAGAACTCCGATTGTCACGCTTGCTGATTATTTCCCTCCAGTTCTCTTGTCTTCCGTGTATTTTCCAGCAAGTGTCACCAGTATGATGCGGTTTACTGCAGTGATCGCACCAAAGTTGCCCATATTTTTTTCCAGCTCGAGATCCAGTATTTTATGACTGCTTTATTATGAACGACCATCGCAGCATTATCATTGACAACCGGATCTCTAAGTTCACCAAGCATCCTCTTCTTCCTGCTTTCTTCATGTCTGACCTATGCAAAAATATCATCAATTTCTGGTAATGGTTGCATAGCAAGCGTACGTCCACGAACCTCATCAAGATCTTTGTTCAATCCTGAAAAAAAATCATAGATTCGTTCTTTGTCGATAATCGATCGGTATAGAGCAACATCTTGTTCGCAGTGCCATTTATGGACATTATAAAGGTCCAGTTCCTACCATAGTTTGGAAAGAGCATTAAAATATTGCGTAACATCCTTGTCTCCTTGTTTTAGCATTCTTGCTGAGTCCCTTAAATCTCACATCTGTGTGGAATTCTCCACATCTGAGTATCGCCGAACCACTGCATCTCACATACCTTTTGCTGTGGGGTACAACATGAAATTGTGGCTGATGTCTTCTCTCATGGAATTGATAATCCATGCCATAACAATAGAATTTTCTGCATCCCAAGTTGGAAACAAGGGATCTATTTCGGATGGCTTTGGTTTTGACCCATTAATGTATCCTAGTTTACCACGTCCTCGAATAACCATCTGAACAGAGGTTGACCATTGAAGGAAATTTCTTCCATTGAATTTATGGGATGTGATTTGTAGGGATGAAGAATCAGAAGTAGCGATGTTCGAGGCAATTGTGGGGACAACCCGGGTAGTCTCAGATGAGGTATCCGAGATCCCAGAGTTCTCCCTTGTCCCCGTGAGAGCCATTTTATACATTCTTCTCTACTGGTTTTTCCACCTCTGATACCATGTAAACTGGACCAGGAAAGGAATGGAGGCAAAAGTAATTCTGCTTCTTCTTGTTCACTTGATTGATTACATGATATTTATAGACTAGGTTAGACAATAACAGACCCTAACCTTAGCCTCTATTCTAGGAACCATAATTATTCAAATACAAACTAAGAGATAACAACCCAATCAGATAACTAGGCTTTTAAATTTAAAATACTTATCCGAAAAAACTTGGGTTATCCAACAAAGATAGACCCCTTGTGTGCACTTTCCTGAGACTTTCCAGGATTGCAGTGGACAAGTAGATTTCTGTCGCTATTTGTTATCGTCTTGATAACCGAAGAATGACTTGGGATGTGCAGTTCGAGTGCCATCTTTCGGATTTAGAGTTGGAGGGCATGGTTGATTTTTTTGCCTTGTTGTACTGCCAGAAAGTGGAGGGAGAGGAACTTGATGAGTGGATTTGGGTGGGTTCTCGTCATGGGGGTTTTGAGGTGCGAACGTTTTATATTGGTTGTGTCGGATTCCGTGATGGGCATGCTTGACACTTGGAGAGGTTGTATAATGGGAAGACAAGTCCGAGATGCTTGGAGGGAGACCCCTTTTGCTTATGGTGGGGTTTGTTGCGAGAGAGGAACATGAGGTCCTTTGATGGAGAGGAATTTCCTATTTGTGTGTTAAAACACTTCTTCTTGAGTTCTTTATACTTTTGGTTAATGAGTGGAATTGTATATCATTGGAGGACTGTGGATAGTTTGAGTGTGTGGTGGGGCTTCTTTGGCCTTTTGTGCACTTGTTCTTTGGGCACGCTCGCCTTTGAGCGCTCTTTAATGAAATTTTACTTATATATAAAAAAAATCCTCATCTTCATTTCTAGAATATTCCTCATTGGGACTGGAAGCTTGTAAACTAAACACCAAAAAAAGAAAACAATATTGTCAGTTCAGTTCTTAATAGTGAATTGCCTCTCACATTGGCAGACCAATTATACATGTAGGTTTGAGTATGGAAGAACTAGAGAGGCTGGCTAATCTGGGAACTAAAGCTCAAAAGACAGCTCGTCGGGACATTGCACATGTTGTAAGTGGAACTTAACACTAGCTTTCATATTCATGTGGTATATATCTTGGGCACACATTGTTTGGAAGTTATTTTTTTGTTTTTTCATCATTTGTCATACTTTGCATGTGTGCAATCTGATTATAATGTGGGATTTTACTTTTGCAATAGTATTTGTAGCACTTTGTATAGGTGAGGGACCAACAATAAGGAATGGCCTTTTTACTTTAACAATGGTTGTAGTGGAGACAATGGTATATGACATATGGATTTATAGGACTTCTATTTTGTTATTTATATTATGTTGAAATAAAAATTTTTATTTCTCAGAGAGATGTTGATGGACATGGTGGTTGAGTCCATAACAGTATAATGGATGAAAAAGAAACTTAATACAAATAGATGATACATGCATGTTATCCTCGCCTTCAATATTTTCTTTGTTTAGTATTTGTGAGCATTGATAATCTCCAAATCTTCAGTCAGCAGTGGCTCTAAAACATGGATTTGGGGCATGTTATCATGCAGATAACTGACTATTATCGTAAGTGATTCAACTATATTAAATAAAATGTTAGGAAACAGATGAATGATAAAACAATATGAAAACGACAAATGAAAAGGATCTCCTGTTGAATTAATTCTGAGGAAAAAAAGGTCTTGCTTCAATGAGTGATCCAATCTTCTCCCATTCATAGATGAACTTCTTAAGGAAGATAATCTACACTTGGTAGGGCTGTGTCTATTAAAATTTCAACTTAAGAATACGTAAATTGAGTTTAACAAAATCCTCTTTCAATTTTTTTTTTGTAAATTGTTTGTCACGTCCCGAATCTCAAAGACTCGAGTTACGACTAAAAGAAAATATAAGAAAAGAATAGAAAAGGATCCGAACCCCGGACCCCGAGCCGACATCAAAGTCGTCACTGCGGAAGCGATAAACAACTTAACTATAATTAGCATACAATAAACATGCTCAATAGAGAAGATAAATCACAAAACTTTTGATTATGACATGTCATACAAGTACAGAAGTACTAAGACAACAGATTGGCCTCGAATAACATAACATACATGTTATCCAAGTTATACCTACTACATGCAAGTATAACTACAAAACACCAAAAAAGAAAAATGCCACGTCAAGCTTTCTGGAGCTCAAGCAACATCCTTTCTGTCCCTATTTCCTGAAAAATGTGGTACATCTGTAGGGTGAGCAACGACGGCTCAGTAGAAATGACTCAACTGTCCCCCCCTAAACATTTCAGACTGAAGTAAGAATTATTAAGGGAACATGCACGCAACGTTGTTCTTTCTAACATGTTCCTATTTCACTTTCCACATGCTTCACAAGTATTCACTAAAATACATTTACACATAAGCATGAAATATAACCTGCCCATAAACAATGAAGCCATAACTCGTCCATAACAACGGAATAATAAACCTATTTATAATGATTTAAAAAGCGTAAAACTTGAAATGAATAGTTTGCTTATTTAGATGCAGTGCATATGACACACACACACACCACATGTAACTCAAATAGTCGTGACACACGCATCAACAGAGCAGTCCTCAGACAGTCCTTCTGTACATTCCGTCATTCCGGATTACTAGTCCGCAGGTCGACGTGAAACCACTGGCCAGTCAGGTGGACTTATCAACCACCAGGCATCTTTGTGCCTCTATTTTCAATTCCGACTATTTAAAACTTCTCGAAAATCATAACTCACACATGATATGAACAGTATGAAAAAAATGATCAATATGAACAATGTAATAACAATGTCCATAATAATTATCCTCATAGCATTGGTTCTACATCTATGTGCACCAAGCTTTCAATGAGTTATTCCTTAAGCAAAATTCCACGTGAGTAAATGTCTCTTTTCAATAGGGCTTTAAACCTTTAAATCCTTTTCAATAGGGCTTTAAACCTTTAATTTCAATGCTTGCATATATATAGTATCAAAGTATAACCAAATTCATAATTTAACCAAAGTAGTACATCTAGGCAATTTATATGCTACCTAGCAAGCATACTTGAACTTTCAAATCAAATATATTAAATTAACACCAAATCATGCTCTAGTACATTCTAAAGCATAATTTAAAGCATTTAAACAATTCCAGTTCCATGCCAAAAGCCATGTTGCACCGTGGAGCCCTAGTTCCATACATTAAAGTGTGGTCAAAATTCCAAAATTTCTCCTAAGTGTTACCTATCATGCTCAACATGTTCAAAAGGCGTATACAAACACTTAGGCACTTTAAATAACCACTTAGCATGCATTTTCAACTAATGTACACATGAATGACCAAAATACCCCTAATGGTCCATAAGTTGTCCAATGAATTCAAATGAAACCCAATCCATCCATTAGCATTCCTACACATTAATTAATTAAAATATAGGATACTTGAACACACATTAGCAAACAAAGCATACATGTCACTACTTTTTCCCAAAATACTATTCTTGAACAAAAGTTAAGCTTTTCATTCCAAGACACTAACGGATGACCCAAGATTTCCATAATTTATAATCATTAACACAATTACTATAAAAGTAATTTAGAACTTCTAGTTCTTACACAACACTAGAGTTATCATGCCATAAAGTGTACTTTAATTTCAAATTAAGAGTACAAGTGATCCAATGGTATACATGTCTCAATGGTAAACCTCCCTAATAATGCTAATAGGCATAATCCAAGGTTTCAACACATTTAGCATGCTCAAAACACAAAAGCCCCAATTTTTCATGAAATAAAGTAAACTTTAATTTACACGTTTTGCAATTCATGATAGAATATCAACCTAACACTTCCTAACGTCTTAAAACATTAGAAAAGGAAGTTAAATTCATTCCTACCTTAAATCCAAGAAGGATTGAAGAAACTCCCAAATTGAATTTTGAAATTCAATTTGAAACCCTAACTTTTCTTCAAAAGCTTTAATGGAGAAATCAATGGAAAGGAATGGAAGTCTTCAAGTCCCAAAGCTTCCAATACTACAAACCATACACCACACTCATTCTTCAAACTTCAATAATTGAAAAAGAAGATGAAGAGAGGAAGTAGAAGAAAAAAATGGACAAAAGTGGTGGAAAGAAACACTTATATGCCACTAGCACCAACACTAACCACCACTAATAACCTTGGACCAAGCCTAGCCTTCAAGCACCTTCAATGGAGGAATAAAGAGAGCAAAATAAGAGATGGAGAGGAAAAAGAAAGGGCTGGCAGAACTTATGGGGAAGAGAGGAAGACAATTTTTACTTTTATAACTCAAAACCTATAGATATACATCTATATCTCCCACCCCTTCTAGAAGCTTCTAGACTCCCCCAAGTGAAAAGTCTCTTTTACCCTCCATTTTACTCTAAAACTACCACAATGCCATTCTTTTTCAAAGAATTTTCGATGGTGCCATCCACAATACGAAATTACTAAAATACCCTTCACTTTAAAAGAAATGCCGAAATCGTCCCAAATCTTTTTGGAAAAGACTAACGTATCCTCATGTCCCACCATCCCGTAGAACTATTCTTTAACTTTGAAAATGCCCGGGATCAAACCAATACTTGAAATTGGAAACCCGAACATCCAAACATATTCTAAACTTAGAAATGAAATAATAAAAATAAAACATTTTAATAAAATAAAATAATAATAATAATAATAATAATAAAACATTTAATTAAAAAAAAAAAAAATTTCAAGATCTCACATTGTTATATAGATCAACTTAGTATTTCCAACTCCAGAAAGCTGGGATAAGGTTTATTTTTATAAAGCTGTTAAATTGCTGGAATATATATTAGAAAGTGAGAATTTCAGAGGATTCATGAGAATGCAATTCTTCTTTAACTTGACTTAGTTATAAATTTGAGATAGCCTATATATAGAGAGAGATCCTGCAGCAAAAAGAAAATGAAAACAACCAACTTACAACTGATAGACTATGATTACTCCCAATCACTATCAAAGCCTATATTTCTAACGGAGAATCTGGGAAAAGCCTGAGAAATCGTTTTCAAAATGATAATATACTAAAATTATATTGATAAAGACTTGCTACACCAGAGAAAAGGGGTTGTCCTTTGAAGAAAATATTTTAATTTCTATTCTTACTTTCTGATAGGTACAATACACAGTCTTTATACACAAAAGAATACCTAATTAGAATATTTGAATCCTCTATCATCTCCTAAAAATCTGAAAATCCCTAGGAATAAGGAAACAATTATTCAAAATGATAATTAGAGAAAACCAGGAAACTATACACGGTATCTAGCTATCAAGAATATCTCCTAAATAATTCTGGTAACTTTACAAATTTCCAACACTCCCCCTCAGGTTGGTGAATAGATATTTTCCATTCCCAGCTTGCTTGTGATGTCTTGAAAGCTTGACGTAGGCAACCCTTTATTGAGAACATTTGCGAACTGATCTTTTGATGATATGTAAGGAGTACAAATCAGTGAATTGTCCATCTTTTCTTTAATGAAATGTCTATCTACCTCAATGTGCTTGGTGTGGTCATGTTGTACCGGATTGTGTGCAATGTTGATGGTAGATTTGTTGTCACAGTAAAGTTTCATAGGTCCTTGCCACTTGATTTTAAGATCATCAAGAATTATTTTATCCATAGGAGTTCACAGATTCCATGTGCCAGGGCTCTGAATTCAGCCTTCGCGCTTGATCTTGCAACTACAACCTGCTTTTTACTTCTCCATGTCACTAGATTCCCTCCAAGAAAAGTACAGTAGCCTGATGTGGATCTCCTATCGATTGTAGAGCCAACATAATCTGCATCCGTATAAGATTCAAGATTAATTCCATCATTCTTCTTGAATAAGATTCCTCTTCTTAGTGTAGCCTTAAGATAGTATTGAATCCTATGAACAGCCTGCAGATGTTTCTCCTTAGGATCATGCATGAATTGACTAACCACGCTCACGACATAAGCTATATCCGGCCTAGTATGGGATAAGAAAATCAGTCTTCCAACTAATCTCTGATATCTTCCTCTATCGACTGTATTGTCATATTCTTCTTCACCCAACCTATGGTTTGGTTGAATAGGTGTGCTTGCTGTCTTGCAACCGAGTTTTCCAGTTTCTTTGAGGAGATCCAACACATTTTTGTTGAGAGACAAAGATACCCACTTTAGAGTGTGCTACTTCAATCCTCAAGAAATACTTCAACTTCTCGAGTTCTTTAATCTCAAATCTTGTCCTAGGATTTTCCTGAGTGTCTTTCTTTCGGTTGAGTCATCCCCTATTACAATAATATCGTCTACATAAACAAGCAAGACTGTAACTTTCCCTGTGGCCAAGTGCTTTATAAAGAGAGTATGATCCCCTTGGCTCTCTTTATATCCCATTGCTAGCATAGCCTTCACGAATCTCCTAAATCATGCTCTAGGAGACTGTTTCAAACCGTACATTGCTTTCTTCAACCTGCATACCTTATAGCCACCAAAATTGTCATTAAAGCCGGGTGGAGGTTCCATGTATACATCCTTTTCCAAATGACCGTGTAAGAAAACATTCTTAATATCAAATTGCTGCAAACACCAATCAAAGTTAGCAGCTAAGGACAATAGGACACACATTATGTTGATTTTAGCTACAAGGGCAAATGTCTCTTGATAATCTATTCCATAGGTTTGAGTCTATCCTTTTGCAACCAGCCTAGCTTTGTATTTCTCTAGGGACCCATCAACCTTGTATTTTAAGGTAAATACCCATTTATAGCCCACTAGTTTCTTTCCTTTAGGCAAATTGATAGTTTCCAATATTTTATTCTTCTCTAGTGCATTCATTTCCTCTCTCATAGCTTGTACCCAGTTCTTATTCCTAAGTGCCTTTTGTAGTGTTTGAGGAATGTCAATGGAATTTAGGGAAGTGGTGAAGGCCTTATGTTGTGAGGATAATCTATGAAAGGATACAAAGTGAGAAATTGGGTGTTGTGTGCATTGTCTGGTTCCTTTTCTCGTAGCAATGGATAAATTTAAATATGGAAAATATGAAAATCAGTACCTGGTTCAGTTTCTGGTTTGGATTCCTAGACTGTTTCGGGCTTAGAAACAGGTGCTCTCCTCCTTGAATAGACCTGAAGTGGTTTAGTGGGATTCAGACCACTAGGATGTCATCTTTCTAACTTATTGTTAGGGACAGATTCGGGCTTTTTGGTTGCTGATTTAGGCTCGGGGGCAAATTTAGGATTAGATTCAGGCACAATGTCAGGCACAGGCTGAGTTTCAGGAATTCAGGCTTGGGCAAGAAAGTTTCAGGAATTTCAGGTTCTGTTTGGGACGAAAAATTAGACTGCTGTTCTGGAAGTAACCCTCATCTTCTCTAGAAACTCTCTCCCCCTGAAGATGAGGATTTTGATTTTGAAAGAAAGACTCTTTTTCTACAACTGTTACATCCATGGAAATGAAAAAATTTCTAGTGGTTGGATAGTAACACTTGTAAGCCTTTTTTGTAGTTGAGTATCCCATAAATATACATTTTAGAGCCCTAGGATCAAGTTTATCCCTGTGATGATTGTGAATATGCACAAATGAAACACAGCCAAAATTTTTTGGAGGTAGTTTGCAAGAACCATTGAAGTCAGGAAAAAATTCGGAAAGTACATTTGTGGAACTTTGGTACCCTAACACTCTTGATGGCCTTCTATTTATTAGATAAGCTGCTGGCAAAATTGCCTCTCTCTCCCTAGATTTTGAAGCATTGTTTTGAAATAACAAGGCCCGTGTAACATTGAGTAAATGCCCATTTTTTCGTTCAGTGATCCCATTTTGTTGAGGTGTATCAACACAGGAGGATTCATGAATAACTCTTTCCCTTGAAAGAAAGGTGAGAGAATGTGCTTGAAATAATCTCTAGCATTGTTGAACCTGACTCTTTTAATGGATATCCCAAACTGTGTATTTATCATTTTGGAAAATTTTACTCGTCTCAGATTTTTTTATCATGAGAAATAATTAAGTTCTAGTGCAATCGTCAATGAAAGACACAAACCACCTAGCTCTTGATATGTTAGGAATTCTACTTCCACTCATGTCCTCAAGGTAGTAGAGTCCTTTCCTTAGCACGTCCAATCATCCTCCACGTAACCTGATCCTGAAAGATACAATGTGTAGGAAAAGAAAGTTACTTTGTAGTTTAGGTCTTTGGTGATTTGATGAATGGATACAAGATTAGTAGATAATTTCAGAACATGAACACATTTTTTAAATGAAGGGAAGGTGTCAAATTTATTGTTCCTTGGCTAGCAACAGTCACGGGTGAGCCATCTGCCACCGTGATTTTTCTATTTCTAGGGCAAGGGTTATAAGTAATAAATTTGGTTGGACTTTGTGTTATGTGATTTGTAGCTCCTGAGTATATGACCCAAGAACTAGAAAACTGTGAACCTGAGGCACTAAGAGCATAAGAAGTAGGGTACTTACCTGAATGAGCCAATGAACACATACTAGAGGATTTATCAAGGGAGTTGAGAAGAATTCAGAGTTTATCAATTTCCTCCTCCTTGAGTTCTCCAAAATCACCATCATTGGAGTCAGTTTTCTATTGCGGGGATCCCTTTGCATTTGTAAGATGTGCCTGGCCACACTTTTGTCCTCCTTTTTGGTTGAGTACTGTTGCTCTCCCATGGAGTTTGTAACAACTGTCTCTTGTATGGCGTTGCTTCTTGCAGTATGTGCACCAGAGTCCTCGATTTTGTGGCCTAGAATACTCTGGTTTTCCATTCTCGGAATTGTTATTCAGTATTAAGTTATTGAACTTAACTCCCTCATTGGTGGACTTTGCGGAGACCATGGTAGAACCTTCTACAGCTTGGGGATATAGCATGATCATTCTTCGACTTTCCTCAGCCCTAACTATTGAGAAAATCTCATTAAGAGATGGTAAAGTCTCTTTTCCCAGCACTTGAACACGGATTGGATCCAACTCTACATTGAGACCTGCAAGAAATTCAAAACTTCTCTCTTTCCACGAAATTTTGGAGTGTCACGGTATCCTCGCTGCACTTCATCTTAATATTCTGATAATGATTCAATTCAAGTCGAAAACCTTTTAGAAGATTATAGTAATCTATGACTGAACGTGTACCTTGCTCAGCGGATAATATTTTGGTCTTGATTTCATAGAGTAATGACTGACGGGCGGGTTCTCAAATTTCATGAGCATTTGGGAGAAGCATATAGTTCCTGTTGATGTTAGGCTCCATTGAATTCCAAAGCCAAGTCATAATCATCGAGTCTTTATCCCAAGCTTTATACTTTGGATCTTTGGAGTATGGACCAGTACCAGTCAGATGGCTTAGTTTCCCTTTTCCTTTCAGAAGTGTCCTCACGATCTGTGACCATTGCAGGAAGTTCCTACCATTTAATCGATAGGAAGAATTAATGTTCTGGAGTTCTGCAGTTGATGAATTCACCCATGTCTCAATGATGTGTTCAGAGGAAGGTTTTGATGAATTGTCGGAGGTCAATGACATCTTCCCAATAAGAGGTGTGGTAAGAGAAGGGAAAGAAGGGTTCGGCTATAAAGGCCGGTTACTCTTTCTTTAACTTTGTCAGATACACTTCATGTTCAACAACTTAGTACTAATCTTATTTCTGTTAATAGTGTTACTAAAAAATTAAATTGTAGTATAACGTTCTTTCCATCTCATTGTGTTTTTTAGGAATCTGGTGTCGAAGCAAATGATTAGCAATGGGCGTGAAGTGGACGACCTATAGCTGTTGTATGCACCTTTGTGACCTCAAGCACATTCAGTTTCCTTTTATAAATCTATTTCATCTAATAAAGCCTAGCTTATGCGCTGACACTTGTGTTTAGGACATATTTCTTTCGGTTATTTAAAACATTTGTCATCTAACTAAACATGTTCGTTGCAATTATCTTGGTAGTAATAAAATTGGTTTAATACCTTTTGATCTTGTTCATTTGGATGTGTGGGGGGCATTTCCCAGTTACTTCTAATCTTGGATTTCGATTTTTTGTGTTGTTTATTGATTATCATAGCCGTGTTACATGAGTCTATCTCATGAAGACCAAAAATGAGGACAACACTATTTTAAAATTTTTGTAACAATGGTTTAGACAGTATGGTCGTACCATTAAAAAACTTTAGATTTGATCATGGTACGGAGTACACTTATAGGGAGGTACAACGTTTATATACAGAATTTGGGATTGAGCATCAGATGTCTAATGATCAAACCGCTCAACAGAATGGCTGTATGAGAGAGAAAGAATTGCCACATCCTTGACTTAGCCAGAGCCATCTTCATTGGCATGAATGTTCTGCAGTCGTTTTGGGGAGATGCAGTTCTTACAAGTGTGTGCATCATTAATAGAACCTCTTCTAGGCTTTTTAATTTTGCAGCATCACTCTCAATTTTACATCCCAATCAATCTCTTTTTTTTTTTATTCCCCCGCGTGTCTTTGGGTGTGCATGCGCTTTGTTCAGCAGTTTGGGCAAGCTCGTACAAAATTTGATCCCAAGGCATTAAAGTGTGTGTTTTGGGCTATTCTTAATCTCAGAAAGGTTACAGGTGTTACCATCCTCCCAGTCATCAACAATTTATATCCATGGATGTAACTTTCTTTGAGCATATACCATACTATAGTGGTTCATTTAGTTCTTAGAGTGAGTGGTTCCCATTGAACATGGTTGATGATCACCTCCTTCCATCTTTAACTCCTCTAGCTTTTTCCTATTTTCTCTTCTACTAGTCCTCCTCATGATACCCCTCCAGCAAGGGAAATTGTTCCTTTTCACAAGTCTACAGTTGCTGACAACAAGCTCAAACTTCTACTCCCACGATTGCCTGCCCTATCCCTTCAGCACCAGCTTCGCCTACTCAAGCTGTTTTTTTGCTTGATGGTCGTTCTATTGCTCTTCAGAAGGGTAAACATTCTTGTACTTACCTTATTTCGAATTTTGTTCTGATTGTGCTCTCTCACCCTTCTATCAGAGTTTTCTTATTTTTGTTGCTTTGGTTCCTCTTCCTTCTAGTGTTGTAGATGAACTAGCACAACATCAGTGGTGTGATGCTATGACTGAAAAACTATAGGCACTTGAGAAAAATCAGACTTGGGACATGGTTCTGCTTCCTGTTAGATGAAAGGATGTGGGCTGTCGTTGGGTGTTTGGAGTTGAGCATAATCTAGACGTGTCAGTTGCTCGCTATAAGGCTCGATTTGTTACCAATGGTTATGCTTAGACTTGTGGCATAGATTATTAGAAGACTTTTGCCCCTATTGCCAAGATGAACACCATCTATGTATTATTTTCCATTACTGCAATTCGGTCTTGCCTCTATTATATTTAGATGTCAAGAATGTCTTTCTTAATGGTGACTAGCAGAAGGAGGTGTATATGGTTCCACCTCTGGGCTTTCGCTCTCCTACTTATTCCGGGATGTCTACCATCTTAACCGCTCCCTGTATGGCCTCAAGCAAACCCCTAGCGCTTGGTCTGATCTCTTTGGCACTGCCATGCTCCAGTTTGGTTTCCATTAAAGTGCTCTTATCATACCTTATTCTTACGTCATTCAGAGGGTAAGACAGTTGCTCTCATTATGTATGTGGATGATATTGTTCTTATTGTAGATGACACTGTCGGGATTGCTGAGGTTAAGAGCTATCTTAGCTGCCAATTTGAGATTAAGGATCTTGGTTCCCTTTGGTACTTCTTAGGCATTGAGGTGGCTCGCTCCATGGCTGGCATTTTCATCTCTCAGCTCAAGTATGTTCTTGACTTGCTTTCTGCTATTGGTCAACTTGGCGCTCGTTCCATTGATACTCTGATTAAGTTGAATCATCGGTTGGTTGATATTGAGCAGAAGTCATCGTCGGATGTTGGTTAGTATCAACGACTTGTTTGGAAGCTCATTTATCCATGACTTGACTTGACATTACTTATGTCGTGACTGTCGTCAATCAATTCATGCACTCTCCTCGTACCCCTCACCTTGATGCAACTACTCGGATCCTTCGCTACCTGAAAGGGTGTTCAGGCCGCTGTATTTTGGTTGCCAATCATGGTCACTTACTGGTTGAGGCCTAGACAAATGCTGAGTATGCAGGATCAATTTCATATAGGAGGTCAACTTTTGTCTACTGTACTACTATTGTTGGCAACATGGTTAATTAGTGCAGTAAGAAGCCAGTTGTCTCTCAATCGTGTGCAAATGCAAAGTATAGGGCTATGGCTCTCTAAGCGTGTGAGTTGCTATGGCTGAAAACGTTGATGATAGACTTGTGCCTTCCAGTGTCACTTCCATTCTCACTTTACTGTGACAACAAGTCTGTCATTAGCATTGCAGCAAATCCCGTTCAACATGACAAGACTAAACATGAGGTTGACCGACACTTCATTCGAGAGAAGATCATCTATGGTCAAATTTGCTCTTCGTTTGCCACTACCTCTCAATAGCTTGCAGACATTCTTACGAAGGGCGTCAGCAAGACCGTGTTTGAGGATGCATTGTCCAAGTTGGGTGTATCAGATATGCTCGCACCAACTTGAGGGGAGTGTTAGCCGAGGTATGATAGTCTAGAATCATGGGATGTGGCTTACCATATTAGCCTAGATATGATAGCTTAGAATCATGGAATGTGACTTTATTTATGCGTATATTTAGGCATAAAATTTGCAGTGATTTTATTTAGTTTCCTTTCTTGTAATATCAACATGGACTCTTTTAGTATATAAATACTAGAGTTGTGAAAAAGTGATTATTCTCGTTCAAGCCTTTACATATTTCTCTTGTATTTCTTCTTTAGCAATTCCAAGCTTAGTTACTACTTTGTACTCAAAAAAGAAGTTTGACTCTGACTTCTTCAAGACACTTTCTGCCATCATTAAATATTTGCATCAATCCATCCCCCTTGAATAAAGTGGCCCTTGAGTTTGGAACAAATTTACCTTGATCCAACAAAACCCCAACCTTCCATCCCATCCTTTCTTTCTTCTGTTTCATACTCCAACAAGATACCCTAATCTTCTTTCATAGTTAAAAAACACCTTTTTTTGAACTTCTCAAGCTCTCCCTTGAAATTTAGTAGATTTGCCAAACTTGCATGAATGCATATCATAAACCATGACCTGAATTAACTTGATATTTGCATTAAAGCAACTCCTAGCTGTTTCTTGCTCCAAGAATCCATCTCAAATCAGATTGCAAATATGGCATTCATAATTTGTGAACTCCATCAATGAACAAGCTCCATCACCAACCAAATGCTCAAGCTAACTAAATTTGATGTATTGTCCGGTGCATCACTTAGCATTGGAATTTCAGTAATATTTTCTTCAAATTTCCACCTGTTTGTCAACTAACATAAGCTTTGATGGTTCCAGGACTTCGAAGCCAGATATAGCATCTACCATATTGAGAGGCTGACCTTTCCGAGACACTATAAAATTAGATTTGTCATTTTTACTCTCAAATTCACAATACACAGATTGAACAGTTATATAGATTCAACTTTAGACAAGTTGTTGCTGACTACTTCCTTAGCTTTTTCCTCTTTCGGCTTACTTGCTCCTTTCTGCTCTCCAATCTCTGTTTCACGATGGTCTGATTGTACTTTAATTGTTGCATCTTGTGATTCGGTTACATCACTTGGATTTATTCTATGCTCATGTAAATCAAAATCACCATTCACTAAATACATTTCTTCTTCATATTCCTCTTTGTTGCTGTCAAATTTGGAAAGCCAAAAAGTTGAATATACCTGCAATATCTCATCTTCTTCATCTACACATCCAGATATTGTAAGATAGACTAGAATTATTCCAACCACCATCGGAACCAGATTTCTAAAGGGAAAACTGGGAAAAGCTTAACTTGTGGCTTTTATGTATTTGAAATTTGTTTGATTGCTTGAAAAGGCTATTTTCCTATTGGGCTGTTATGCTCATACCTAAGTCCTAACAACATTTGCAGATTCAAACAATGCTTATGAGATAGAAGATATCCCAGAGTTTTCATGAAGATGTTCTTCCTGCATTTTAGTGTTTGACATTTAATGCCTTTCATGTGCCTTAGACATCTTCTTTCTTTTATAAACATGTTTAAAGCTTGAGTTGTTAGCATGTGGTTTGATTGAGGCTATGGCCTTAGATAGAATGGAATGGAAACATAAGATTCATGTAGCCGAACCCAAGTAGTTGGGAAAAAGGCTTGTTGTTGTTGTTGTAAATCTGGGAAAAGCTTGAGAAATAGTTATCAAAATGATAAACATATTGAAATTATATTGATAAAGACATGATACACCATAGAAGGGGCTATCCTTTTATAATACAGCCAATAATGACCTCTAGTAACACCTTTTCACTTTCCTAAGTGATCGCTTAGTAATTCCAAAGCTTAATTACTACTTTGTACTCAAAAATCAAGAATGACTCTAACTAACTTCTTCATGACACTTTCTAAGACATCATTAATTATTTGCATCAGATCCTCTTTTAAACATCACTACCTTTGTCCATTACCTGTCAAACATTTACAGTTGAATCTTCGAAATAGTTCATAATTATAATATCCTCCATGATATCTATTCCCTATCAATTTTGTATGCTGGCTCTCCTTTCAGGTTGCCACCAGAGGGAACGGTGCAACTACTGTTTCTGCAACTATGATTTTTGCTTCTATGGTGATCACTCTTCCTTAGCTTTTCTCAATGCTGTCCTCAATTTGTTTTTATCAATGTATGGCAGGCATAATATTCTTCACATGGGTTTTGCTAACACTTTTTAGTTTACAAATTCATGCAGGTTGGGATTAATATATTTGTTACTGGGGGTATTGGAGGGGTGCATAGACATGGAGAGAAGAGTAAGCTACCTATGTGTATCTATCATGCTAGAAATAAGTTTGCTTTCACACACAAAAATCTCCCTTTCTAAAAATCTTTCTGATCCTTCCTTTCTTTTCTCCTTTACTCTTCCTCTTCTTCAAATTTCTTTGATTTCCTTCAAAAAATTTATGCATTTCCCTTCTTCAATAAACCCTAATTAATGCATTCCCCTTCTTCTTGTATTGCCTTTTCTCTTCTTAAATTGCTTCTTCTTGTACTCATGTATGATAATAAATGTATGTGCAGTATCCTTTTCTTCTCTCTTCTTATTTTTTTCTCTTCTTCTGCTTTATTACTAATATTTTATGAACTTAATGTCCATAGTTTATAGTTTTCAATTCTTCTTTACTGCAATATTTTGCAAATAATGACAGACTATTTGAATCTTGATTACTGTACCATTACTGTACTTTTATTTTTCGGCTTGCATTGTTAGTTGTCATGTTAGTTGGGGAAAAAAAATCTATTTTATGATGTTCAATATGCCCCTCCTGAAAAAAATCTATTGTGCAATTTTAAGGTTTGGAAGTAAAAACAATTTATATGAGATGCAATGATGATTTTGTATCAAAAAGTGATGGGCGAAGAAGAATGAATCATCCTAACCAGAAAAAAAAATGAATGGATTATTTTAATCTAGAGCCAGCAACTTGTCGTTATTACCTTCCAAGTAATGCTGCTAAACAATATGGCACATGCTTATCTTACCTCTTTTATAGCTATCAACCCAGGATGTGAAGCTTGGAATAGCTGCATCAAACGTTAACTCTTGGGTGGTAAAAGAAATTCTATTTTAATGTCATGAGATGTTCTTCATTAATTTTTTTGTGAAGATTTCCTTAAGTAACACATTTATTACTCATTGTTTAAAATGTTTGGTGTGTTCACTAGCTGATGCTCAAATTTGTTTTTAGAAGTCTCTGCTTAACTGAAATATGAACTCCCCTTCTTTAAGTTGTGCTTATTGATATTCCATTTTGCAGCAATGGATATATCTTCTGATCTCACAGAGCTTGGAAGGACTCCTATAGCAGTAATCTCTGCCGGTGTAAAATCAATATTGGATATTCCCAGAACCCTTGAGTACTTGGTATTGTTAGTTCTATGTCTGAATATCATGAGAAGCCAATGAACATAGATTCAAGCTATTAATTAACAATAATTTTTTTTGCCCTGATGTAGGAAACTCAGGGAGTTTGTGTTGCTGCTTATAAGACCAATGAGTTTCCAGCATTTTTCACAGAAACAAGTGGCTGTAAGGTATTTATGCCGGATTCTATATCACTTGATACGATGGTTTTAAAAAGTGGTTGAGGTCGCAGTCGTGGTTGCGGTGTTGCCATTTTGGGCTGTAACAGGGGTGACATAACTGGTATTGGCCGTCAGGATCATGAAAATTTTCAAGACTAAGAAACATGATCAAAACGAACTGATACACAAGTTTTAACTCCAACATTTAATGAAACCATGGTTTTAGTGATTTTTAATGAATATTAAAATGTGATTAAATATGAATAATGGCCTATAAAATATAATTTTAAGGCGTTGTCGGAAGTATCAGTGTAATAATTTGTACATTGCACAATCTTTATGGCAGAATTCCATATTAAAATAAAAGATAAACATTTCATATTCACAAAAATTATATACACTGACAACTTAGAAAGTGGAAATGAGTATTCTCGTCGTTGGCACTTGGAAATCATATACATTAAAGATTATATACTCTTACTTATTTGCTTGTTCTGTTTATAAATAATTTTTCAATGTATATCTTCTGATTTTTAAGTCACGTTCTTATGAATTTTTTTATGCAAAAGAAATCTATATTAGTATATGCATAATATGAAGTTTGTTTATACTTTATATTATACATATATGCTAATTTACTAAAAGATCCAATCACGGACAATAAACTAATAACACAAAAGCACAAAATTTAATGTCATTCAGCACAACTCGACCTATGCCTACGGATTCAAAGAGATTCCACTATATACTTCTGTAGAGAAATTGTAACAATAAAGAATACCGTAGCACCAGGCCGTGTACACAATTCTGCTCTATGTTATGGTGGCTGATACTCAAGCCTTTTGCATGTATGACTCCACGGGATTCTTTGCTAGGGGTGGCAATACTTGATACGACGCGCTAACACAACATGGGATAAGTGAGTTTAGGTTTGACTTAAATTGTGTTTGGGTCGTACTCTCGTTGACCTGAATTAATACGCTAATTAAATGTATCTTATTCGTGTTTGACCCGCCAATCTGTTTATAACCTGATTAGACTCGTTTAACTAAATGTATCGGGTTTATGTTTGAACTGACCGTAATAGTATGAAATTTTAATTAAACGTGTCTTGGCCCATTTATTAAATAGGTTACACAGGTCATATCGTGTTGACACAAAACGTCATGGGAACATAAATTGCAACCCTTACTCCTTGCTCCCTATTCGTGGTTGAACCACTCTACCAAATCCATAAACCACATCTCCATGGGTCATGTAAGGTAGAGGTTACATGACCCTCACACCCACTACTCTCTCATAAACACCAAACTACTCCCTAATGAGGTTACATCTTTTTCACTCTCATAAGTCTCAACCCATAACATAGGTATCTATTTATAGGTTTTTAAACCCAAATCCTTGTTCAACAAGGATTACAATTTCTTGGAGCCCAAGTACACCCCAACAAAAAAATTTCTAAATAAATTATAACTCTAAAATAAAACCTAATTGGATTAGGAATCTGAGACACAATTCCTAATAACATTCAATTCGAATTTTGTTGTTGTAGATCTAAAAATCCATAATCTAAGGCGATCTACTCTTCATACCATGTTTATCTTTGTTTTCTAGCAATCCTACCTTTGTGTTTTAAATGTGATTCAGTGTTGAAATTCTTATTACACTTCAATTATATTGATTCAACGCTCTAAATAGTAATTGAACACAAAGGTGAAAAAGAATAGAATTCTTATATTCTCATTTTGTTATCTCAGATCTGTTAGTTTACAGGCCTATATATAGAGAAGTGCAACAAATTCTATCTAAGGAAAAGATATATACAAATCATAATTCATATAATATAGGAACTACTTAAAAATTAAAAAAAGTAAATTATCTAAATATAGATAATTCCTAAAAATCCTCCCTAACTAATTTCCTAACAAATCAGCCTAGATCTTTCCATACTCCCCCTCAAGCTGGCTCGAAAATATCTTGCATTCCCCAGCTTGCATATAAGATTGTCAAGTCCCTTAGGCAATCCTTTAGTGTGGATATCTGCTACCTGTTCTCCTGTAGGAATATAGGGCATGCATATCACTCCCAATTTCTCGTTAATAAAATGTCGATCAAATTCCACATGCTTAGTCCTATCATGTTGGACAGGTTTGTGAGCTATGTTGATTGCAGCTTTATTATCACAGTAAAGCTTCATAGGCATTGGACTTGAGATTTTAAGATCTTCGAGGAATCTTTTCAGCCACAACAGTTCAAAAATTCCATGAGCAACTCCTCTGAACTCAACTTCTGCACTACTCCTTGCTACAACGGTTTGCTTCTTGCTCCTCCAAGTAACTAGGTTGCCACCAACATAAGTACAGTAACTTGAAGTAGACCTTCTATCTATCACACTACCTGCCCAGTCAGCATCAGTATAGGCTTCAATCCTTAGATGGCCGTGGTTTTCAAACAACAAACCTCTTCTAGGTTTTCCCTTTAGGTATTTGAGAATCCAGTAAACTGCTTCAAAGTGTTGTTATCCTGGTGAGTGCATAAATGGACTCACTACACTTACTGCAAAGGTAATATCTAGCCGAGTATGTGAAAGATAAATTAGTCTTCCAACCAGCCTTTGGAATTGCTCTCGGTTCACCACTTTCTCTGCACTTGCTGCCTGCAACTTTAAATTGGGCTTCATACGTGTTTCCACCGGTTTGCAGCCAAGTAAACCTGTCTCCATAAGTAAATCCAACACATACTTCCTTTGAGAGACAAATATCCCTCTATTGGATCTGGCAAATTCCATTCCTAGGAAGTATTTTAAAGCTCCTAGATCTTTTATCTCAAATTCCTTTGCAAGAAAAGACTTCAAATTCTCCAATTCTCTTATATTATCTCCGGTCAAGATTATGTCATCCACATAAACAATAAGTATGGCTATCTTACCATCACTTGAATATTTATAGAATGGAATGTGATTAGCCTGACTTTGACAATATCCATAACCCCTTGATAGCTTTAGTGAATCGATTAAACCATGCTCTGGGTGATTGTTTCAAATCATATAGCGATTTCTTCAATTTACACACCTTTTTAGCTCCATAATTATCTTCAAATCTTGGTGGTAGATTCATAAACACTTCTTCCTCTAGCTCACCATTTAAGAACACATTCTTTACATCTAAATGCTACAATGGCCAACTAAAGCTTGCAGCAAGAGACAACAACACCCATATGGAATTTACCTTTGCCACCGGGGCAAAGGTTTCCTGGTAATCTATTCCATATGTTTGGGTGAAGCCTTTAGCTACGAGTCTCGCCTTATATCTCTCAATATTAACATCAGCCTTATATTTGATCATGAACCTCTCTTGGCAACTCAACAATCTCCCAAGTTTCGTTCTTATCGAGAGCCCTCATTTCTTCCATAACTGTTGCCTTCCACTTGGTGTGATTCAAGGCCTCCTGTATAGTTCTAGGAATCGAAACACTAGAGAGATTAGTGGTAAAAGTTCTATAATTTGGAGACAATTTATGGTAGGACACACATTTAGCAATAGGATGCATGGTACAAGAGTGAGTACCCTTCCTAAGTGCAATAGGAATATCAAGATCATGAGAAAGGCTCTCTTTATTGCTGGTTTCAGGAAATGAAGATGGATTAGAGACAGAAATACCTGTTTCATTCAAGTTGCCTTTATCTGGAGAATTTTCTTGGCAGGTAGTAGGTTGGTGCTCTTTATTTTGATCCTTCCTTCTTCGAGAGTAAACACGGGATTCGGATTGAGGTTGAATTTGAAGTGGCTCTCCCCCTAAAGTATAGTCTATAATGTTTGGCTCAATAGGCTTCGGAGAGGTCTTTGCTGAAGTTAGAATGGAAGAATCAAGGCTAGCTTTGATGATGAATGGCTCAAATAACTCGGGTAATGAGAAGTTAGCCATGGCTGTGAAAACCGAGAATGCCTTTCTTGAAGCACAGCGAACTAGTAAGAGAAATGAGGACAAAGATAGACTATGGTGTGACTTTTGCAACAAGCCACGACATACAAGAGATCATTGCGGGAAGCTTCATGGGAAACCGCAAGGCATTGGATGAGGAACCAAGCTTAGCAGCAATAACAACCAATTTAGCGCCCAACCGAGGTTATCAGGTAGTAGCTGAAGACTCAGAATGTGCAGAAAGGCTCGGAGACTACTGTTTTTAGCAAAGAATAATTAGATTATCTTCATAAATTCATGAGCCAACTCAGTACTAATCCTACACCTTCCTCTTTAGCTAATATTGCACAAGCAGGTAATCGCTGCTTTACACACTAAAAATTCAAAAACCAGTCCTTGGATCATAGATTCCGGGGCTTCAGACCACATGACAGGTTCGTCCAGCCTCTTCAATACCTATTTTCCAGCCTCGGGACAACAGAAAGTTAAGATTGCAGATGGTACTTTATCATCAGTTGCAGGGAAAGGTTCCATAATTATTTCAAAGGATTTTGTCCCTGAATCTGTCCTACATGTTCCAAATCTCTCTTGGAACCTTATATCAGTTTGTAAACTCACTCGAGATTTGAATTGTATAGTTAAATTCTCTTCTACTCATTGTGAATTTTAGGAACCCTATACGGGGAAGAGGATTGGTAGTGCTAGAGAAATGGATGGCTTGTTTGTCCTTGAAGAAGGCAGAGACGAAGAAGGCAAAGGCATGAAAGCTATGCAATGTGGGACTTTGAATCTGGCTTGTAAGAATGATGTTCTTTTGTGGCACCTTAGGTTGGGACATCCTAGTTTATCCTATCTAAAAATGTTGTTTCCTTCATTATTTTCAAATAAAAATGTTTTAGACTTCAATTGTGAAACCTGTGAATTATCTAAGCATCATAGTCTTTTCTAACTTTGAATTACATTAAGTCTAGCCCTTTTACCCTTGTTCATAGCGATGTTTGGGGACCTTCGCATGTCACTAATGTTTCTGGTTCAAAATGGTTCATAACGTTCATTGATGACCATACTAGGATGTGTTGGACTTATCTTCTTAAAGAAAAGTCTGAAGCAGCCCAAGTGTTTCAAACCTTCCATAAAATGATTGAGAATCAATTTCAGAAAAAAATTCAAATCCTTATGACTGATAATGGTAAGGAATACTTCTCAAACATCTTGGGAAATTATCTTGCTGCCCATGGTATTCTTCACTAAACCTCATGTGTTGACACACCCCAACAAAATGGGATAGCCGAAAGGAAGAATATGCACTTACTTGAAGTGGCTAGGGCTCTCCTAATCCAAGTGAGTGTTCCTAAATATCTTTGGGGTGAAGCCATTTTAACAGCCTCATACTTAATTAATCGAATGCCTAGTCATATTCTTACTTATGAGACACCCTTGAACCAACTCAAGAAATCATTTCCTTTGACAAAACATTTATTCTCTCCTTAAGCCCCAAAATTTTTGGATGTACTGCTTTTGTTCTTAATCACAGTCCTAACAAAATCAAACTGGATCCTAGAGCCATAAAATATGTTTTCCTTGGTTACTCTCCAACTAAGAAAGGGTACAAGTCTTTTGATCCCACTCCCGAAAAATTTTATGTCTCCATGGATGTAACTTTTTTTGAACATCAATCATTCTTCACCAAAACTTCACTCCACGGGGAGAATAATCAAATGGGAGATCAGTTTTGGGATGTTACCCTAAATAGCCCTCAACCGAGCCCTGGTAGCTCAAGTGAGGGGGAGCAACTACAACAGCCACCATAGCCACAACAACAGCTGTTGATAACCAACAACCAATGATGGGCAGCCTAAAGAACTGAAGGTTTATACAAGAAAAAACAAGAATAAGGAGGTTGGGACATTTCCTTGGCACTGCCCAATCCCTGAACCAGCTACGGTTACTTCAGATTCCAATGAGATCTTGGAGAGACCACGTGAGTCCCCTAATGATTTCCAATCTGATCTAAACATGCCTATTGCCCTTAGAAAAGGAAAAAGATCTTGTACTAAATATCCACTCTCCAATCATATTTCATACAAGAATCTTAACCCTTCCTTCAAGACATTTTATGCTAATGTTTGTCAAGAAAAGATTCCCAAGTTCATTCAGGAGCAATGATGGATGCAAAGTGGAGAGAAGCTGTACAATAGAGGTCTTGTACAATATGTAAAAATGATGAGAAAATATATTGAATGTCTCTATTTAAACACTTTCCTCAAAAGTTGTTGGAAATCAGACTTTATTTCATTTCTTTTTATTTTTCCTTATGTTAAGGCTTGATCTAATCCTTATGTTAAGGCTTGATGTACTCCTTTTGTATATATATATAAAGTGTGGCTAGTCTCATTTAAAGCTAAGCCAATTACACATTTTCCTTTTGGTATCAGAGCCTAATTTCTCTCTAGTTGTGACTAGCCCTAGACCACAATCCTCTCTTCCCGACTCTTTTCTCTTGTTGCGACTGCCTAGGCATAGTAAAACCCTAGGGTAGTCGCCTGGTGTGCGAAAATGTAGGTAGGGTCTCCTCCCAGGATCGGACCCCTATTTTGGGGCATTCCCTTAGCATTTGAAATGTGCTAAGGGTCTCTAGGTGTATTTGTGACTTGTATTGGGCTGTTGGTGTGTTTGGTAGCATTGTTCCTTGTTTTCGTCGTGTCTTCGACAGTTTTGTTGGCATGTATTAGGCTGTCAGTGTGTTCGGTAGCATTGTTCTATGCCTTCACCGTGTCTCTGGCAATTTTATTGGTATGTTATGAGCTACTAGTGTGTTTGGTAGCATTGTTCTTCACCTTCGTTGTGTCTCTGGCAGTTTTTTCTCTTCCCAGGTTGGGACCCCTATTTTGGGGTATCCCCTTAGCATCATAAATGTGCCAAGGGTCTCTTGGTGCTATTTGTGACTTGTTTGGGCTGCCGGTGTATTCAGTAGCATTGTTCTTCGCCTTTGCCATGTCTCCGACTTTGATGTGAAGGATTTGGGTTCTCTTCGTTACTTCCTTGGCATTGAGGTTGCTCGCTCTCGCCATGGGATATCTCTCTCTCAGTTGTCTATAGTCAAGCTGGGCTTAGTAAGTGTTGGAAATTAGACTTTATTTCCTTTCCTTTTATTTTTACTTATGTTAAGGCTTGACTTTATTTATTTCCTTTTATTTTTCTTATGTTAAGGCTTGATGTACTCCTTTTGTGTATATATATATATATATATATATATATATATATATAAAGTGTGGCTAGTCCCATTTAAAGCTAAGCTAATAACACATATTTTACTTTTAAAGTAAATTATGCTCCTTGTGGCAAGAATGGCATGCAAGCTTAAAAGCTTAAACCTAAGCCCCCTATATAGTTAGGGCATTGAATTGGTTAGTAACTCGGTACTATTGGATTATGGCAAGCAAGGGATCCTTGCAAAGCCTTGAGAAAAGTATTGGCATTTGTGTCGTGTGCAAGAAAAATAAAATTGCTAGTAAGTTCATTCTATCTCCTATGGTCTCTGGCAATGATTTCTTCTTCATTAGAGCCTAATTGGGTTGTGCTGGAGTGCTATCCTCTGAACCTCCTATGGTTATTTGGCTCAATTAGAAAGCGGAAATTCTTTGGAGTTGTGATATGCTAGAAATTATTTGTGTTATTTGGATTGAAAGAAATGGGTTTGTTGAAGGGTTCCACTATGGAAAAGAGCAATGTTGGACCAAAATACTCGATGAACCTTCCTTTACCTTTCCATTGTTAGAATTTTTAGATTGATTGCCTTTGCGGATCCTCTGTGAGTTACTTGCATCTTTTGGGGGTTGGATTTTATGGTTTGGTTTTACTTTGATGTGTTTGTCTTGGTTGTGGTTTTGTTTGGCTTCTCAATTTTAGGTTGGAAGGATTCCTCATGCTTCCTTGTATATCTTTTTAGTATATGATGGTAGTTTTTGTTTAATCGTTTCTAATTTGAAAGGAAAAAAAAAAGGGTGAGCCATGCAGGGGATGTTTAACTGATGTTTAGATCATCTTTAAAGTGATTTATGATTATGGGTAAAAGTATGTCATATTTGCTAGTTTACAACATGATGCATTTCATTGGAGGTGTGGCTTAGGATAACTGATTATCCTTTTTTTGTGTTGATTTGTGACAATGATCTAGGCACCTTGTCGTGTGGATACACCAGAAGAGTGTGCTCAGTTAATAGGTAAGTGACATTCAGCTGATTCCATCATTCCTCCAGTTATTTATTAAATTTCATCTAGACATATTTTTATATATTTATATATTGGTTATTGTTTATTGCAGCTGCAAACGTGAAACTCAGGCTTGGAACTGGTATTTTGATAGCAGTCCCAATTCCAAAAGAACACTCTGCTTCCGGAAGTTTAATTGAGTCTGCAATTCAGAGATCTCTTAAAGAGGCTAGGTGAAAGCTGTTTTCTGCTGATCAAATACTTGATTGTCTAATTATCTAGTACCATATATATATATATATATATATATATATATATATATATATATATCTTACAGTAATTTATATATGTTGGTGTTCTACCTCAGGGAGAAGAGTATAACGGGTAATGCTGAAACTCCATACTTGCTTTCTAGAGTGAACGAACTAACTGGAGGAGCTTCTTTAGCTTCAAGTATCCTTTTTCTAGTGCTTCTAGAATAATTTTATAATTAAAAATATGTGTTGCCTAGGTTGATTAACTGATTAAGTTATAGTGGTGACTTAATGAACAGTCTGCAGCGCTTTTGAGATCAAATTTTCTTTAGTTTCCATTAAACTTTTTATCAATTCGTTCATTTGTTATAGATGTCCTTAATGAAGTCTTAGACATTGCACTTGTTAAAAATAATGCATTAGTTGGTGCTAAGATTGCAGTCTCCCTTGCCCAGCTCCAAGAATGGAGCTACAAAGGTAGGTCTTTATTTTTATTTATTTATTGTAAATTGTTTTGATTTGCTGCTTATAGCTACATGCTTCATGTGAACTAACTAAAATACGGGAGTCCTTTTGGTTCCATGGGTTGAAACTTGACATGACATTTTTATGGTGTTGGAGGGTGGTGTACACTGGAAGGCACCACCTCTGGCACTAATACATTTAGATTAGAAGGATTGGGTGATCCTCTATTTGCATATTCGTAGGATTTTGCCCAGAACTTTTATTACCGTCTTTAAAGACAAAGTGAGATCGGTAAGTCCAAAATTGTGTTGTAGTGTAACTTATGTGCAATGTAAATATCTTTTAGGGCACCAATTAATTGATCAGTATGATAATTTACTTGAAAGCCACGTATAAGGATAAGAGCACTGAAGGGGTTCTGGTACTTGGAGTGAGTGGTTTCCCTTTTCGTGACGTGAGGGGAAAACTGAAAAACACAGTCAATAATTAAGTTGCATTTGCTGTAACCAAATTTTGGAGAATTAGTGTTGAACATCCCATGTATAGGAGTAGAGGAACTGAAGGGGTTATGGTACTTGCGGTGGTCTTCCTTCTTCGTGAAGGGAAAACCAAAAACACACAACTCAGTCAATAATTAAGTTGCATTTGCTGCAATCAAATTTTGATGAATTCGTGTTAAACATCCCTTTGGCCTCATTCTTTAGAGAACAACATTAATTTTAGGCTTCCTGTACTATCATTTTTGCCCCTTTTCTTGACAGGTGATGCAAATTCAGAATAACTTATAGACCGTTGTTGATGTGGCAGCTAACTGCTTCATGAAGCCTATTTCTTTTGTTGACAATTTTTATATTCAAGCTACTCTCACATGGTTGGATGAAATGGATTAAGAAAGAAAAAGAACCATGGTGAGACTTAGAAAATGTACATTATTTGCTGCCCAATTTGTACAAGTCAATCACTATCACCACAAGTGGGATGGGATGGCTGAATTCAAATGGTATGAAGGTTTTGCTCTTGCTTACCAAATAGTGGCTGGTGATTTCTGTTACTTAATATTAGCTTTCATATATTAAATATAACAATTTTTTGTTTTGGGAATTCGGTAAGATTTAATTTCATTAAATTTTCTCTCTCTTCCCTACCCACTTCCCACACATTTGTTGAATTAGTAATGAATTCATTTTTCAGAATCTAAATGCATTGACAAATGGATGTATTTGAATGTGTTTTATACTGCATTAATTTAACCTCTGTTTGGATGTCAAGAAGGAAAAGGGAAATAAAGAAGATGTTCAAACATGTGTAATAGTCTTCCCCTTTTCAACATGTTTGTCCTGTTCCTATGTTCGAAATTCAAATGGAGCATAGGAAAAGAACAGGAAGGTTTTAACTTGAATGGTTAAAACTCATCTAATTTTGTTGGCTGGTTAGATAATTAACAAATTTGCCCAGAATGTGAGTCAAAATTAATCCTCTCTTTCAATACAGGTTATTTTTCAGGTGGCCTCTCATCATCTTTGTTTCCTTTCACCAGGTCATTTTTGGATACAAAATCCTTTGAACTCCCAAAATCCTTTGATGAGATTTTCTTCATTCTGGCAAGAGAGAGAGAGAGAGATAGAGAGAGAGAGAGATGAAAAATCATCTGTTTGTATTAGTTGTAAGGTTTGATAAAGATGAGTAAACACTCCAAATGCATAGGATTTGAAAGAATATTGTTAATGAGTGCAAATCCAACAAGAAAAAACATAGAGGATAGTTTTAACATTGTCACAAAAAAATCTATAAAAAGCAAGGATTAATGTATTGATCAAACAACATTTCTATAACACAGCATCAATGAAGGTTGCATTCCTAACATCACTTCTTCTTAGCCTTGTGGCTTTTGTACAATGTTATGCTGGTATGGGATTTGACCCTCTTGGGAAACTCTTAAAGGCTCAACAGTCAATACAACACTCATCAGCCAATTATGTCACCGATGAGACTGTGGAGACACAATATTGCCAGGGCAGCCTAATGGAGTGAATCTTGATCAGTACTCTGGCTATGTCACTGTTGATCCTAAGGCTGGTAGAGCACTCTTCTACTACTTTGTCAAGTCCCAAAACTCTTCTACTAAGCCACTTGTGCTGTGGCTAAATGGACGTAAAACAGACAAAAGATAGATTGAGAGCTGTGTCTACCCTATTTTTGGATATTTTGGAAGCTATTCATCATTTCTCACTGTTAAAAACTATATATATATATATATATATATATATATATATATATAGTTCTTTTAACCCCTTGAAAGAAACAAATAAAGAGAAATGTGATATTGTCTGCTTCTATCTCTTGAAATTGAATGGCTCGGTTCATAATTTACATTAGCAGTACCCAATGCAATGGTTGAGTTTATTAAATTTATGGGGACTAGTCATATTATAGGCAGAATACAAAATCACATAGCACTAATTTTTAACTTCAGTTGCATCTGTTAGACATTTGATATTGATTGAAACCATTGTTTAGCGTTTAATATTTTAAAAAATAAAATAGAGGTTCCGAGAGAACTCAAGAGCTTGTTTGGTTCAGTTTTCTAAACTCAAAAAAAAATGTTTTGAGCTTTTCGAAACATGTCTTTTTTTTTTAACCTGGCAAGCAAGAAATACATAATGTAAAAGAAATCAAAGAGTGCATTCAGAAGCTACAACTTCACTTCACCTTCCAGCCAAAGTGTAAAAGTATATCAACAGAAAACAAGAAGTTTGGTGAAGCAAGACCATCATTGCCAACTCATGCTATAAGTTTAAGATAGGTTAGAAAAGGTGAACCCGAAATCTTTGGCTCTATTCTAAAAGCTTAAATTGTTAGAGGTGTAATTTTAATATAAATCCTTCAAACACATCCGACATCAAATTTTACATGATTTTTTAGTTGGTGCAGTGCTGGAAATTTCTGGGATGTCTTTTTTTAACTGTAACAACAGATTTTAGAAACTATCAACTAAATAAAAATTTTCATTTTAGAAAATCTAAACATAATAAGATATGAGAAAAGTTCATAACTCTAGAGAGTTGGCTCTAGTGGTGAAATTCCTACAAGGCAAATTTTACTGACGTGTGTGAAGGAGATGCTTTGCATGATTTTCTAGGATTACTCCACAATAAGACTACTCCTCACTGTATGATTTCCATTATCTTCAACCCAAACAAGCGAACCAAATGTGACTATGCCATTCTTTTCCTTCATGTACTTTACAGTCAAATTGTAACTCTACTTGTCATACTTCTCAAAAATCTTTTTTTCTGGCTAGTCAAAAGACGACAGTGGTGATGAAGTAGAAATCCACCTCGAATTGGTCAAACGCCAACATGTAAAAAAGGACAAGAGAAGGGTAATCGAAAGGGCACCGGCGTAATGCCGGCCGACTACGCTCTGACAATTAAGTCAGAAATTGAAAGGGCTTTTAAAGTTGTGAAGGAACTCAAAGGCTTTTTTGCGTGCCTCCGACTTGTTAGATGGTAGCTCACCATCTCTAATGTACCTGACAATCGGATCTAGCAATTCTATTCCCTAGGTGACTTGGTTCACTTCACACGGGGTTCCTTCTGTTATACTCGGGTTGTCCATACGTTCCACAAGCACCCCCTATTAGCGGCTTCCTGTGCTATAGCCAATCGCCAATCGAGCAAGAGCATTTGCATTAGAATTCTCATTGTAGGGGACCCGTGTGATGGAAAATTTCTAGAAATGGGTGACAAGCTCTTGTACTTTTTGTAAGTAAGATTTCATCTTTGTTCACTTTGCTTCGTATTCTGCGCAGACTTGTCGGACAACCAGCTAGGAGTCAATGTAGGCTTTTAACTTCTGTACTTTAAGAACACCATCTAGTTTCAACCCTACAATCAAGGCTTTATACTCAGCTTCGTTGTTTGTTGCCTTGAACCCGAATTGCAGGGCATATTTGAATGTTTCCCCTTCTAGGGATCTGATTAATATCCCTGCGCCAATGGCCTGCGCATTTGATAATCCATCCACGAATAATTCTCATAGTGCAACTTGCGTCCATCAGGTCCTTTTCGTTCTGTTGGACTGGGTTCTCCTCCTCTTCTTGCTGAACTTGCTCTTTTTCTGGGGGATAGGTGAATTCAGCTATAAAGTCTGCCTGAAATACCCCCAAACAAATTTCGCACATGAGGTGGCCAGTCTCATACACAAAACTTGGGAGATATTTACAACTGATAACAACAAGTATAGTGTATAAAAAACAGAAGGAAATATTTTTAAAAGCAGAATATAAAATCCCTCTAATTAAATAACTGTTAAACAAATAAGTGTATGTCTGGTAATACAATTTGGAAAACAACAAGTATAGTGTATAAAAAACAGAAGGAAATATTTTTAAAAGCAGAATATAAAATCCCTCTAATTAAATAACTGTTAAACAAATAAGTGTATGTCTGGTAATACAATTTGGAAGTCCCGTAATCCAAGGACCCCTTAACCAGAATGAACAAGAGTTTTTTTAACTCTAAATTAAAACCAACAACCAAAGTCTCAAAAAGAGTTCATAGTTTGAATTCTTGAAGAAGATAACTTCCTACCCTGAAATTGATGAGAGGAGATGTCTGTCACAACGAAACTCTAAAACTCTATCCTCGAGGTGGAACCTGCCTGGGACCTGAAATATCAATAAAGTGGGTTAAACCCACGAGCAAGTTCTATCTACTACATCCCAATCAGAGAACCAATATACATACCCTCAGTATGAGGGACACAAGAAGAATACATATATATATAACATACAAGCCGTTCCATGTCCAGCTCATGTTTTTCAAAACAACAGTCATCCTTTACCATGTTCCATCAAAACCCTTATCATGCAAAAGTGAACACATTTTTTAAGTTCAAAAGAAATAAACATAAACATGTATAGTATCAAGTTTAAGCAATCCTGATATGCCACCATTTTTATCCTTGGATATCTTAATAAGTATTGGCAATCCTGACATGCCCATAGCAATCCTTACATGTCTCCTTTAACTTTAGATACCTTAGTAGGTATTGGCAATCCTGACATGCACATGGCAATCCTTACATGCCTCCCAACCAACTTACAACATGAAATAAAATTAAGTGCATCATGATTTAATTTGCACAAAACAAAATGATTTAAATTATCCGATATACAATCATCACCATAAGACAACTCATTCACAAATAAATTAATACCAAGTATTTCATGGACATTTATAATTTCAAAGGAAAAAATTACAATCAAAGAAATAAAATAATATAATCCATTTTAGGAGCAAACATCCAACCAACCTCCAATGTATCTAAACATTCGAGGGAGTCAAAACCTAACTCTAATCTAGGTTTTCCGGCCTATTCTGTTCCTAAAACCATGTTTAATTAGTTTGAAATTTTTTGAAAATTTTAAAATATTTTTCAAGTAAAAGAAAATAAAACATATTTTTGAGGCATACTTTTAAAATTGATAAAACCACGAGGGAAACTTATTTGCACCTGAAATTTAAAACCCAAGTGTATTTCAGCCCTATAAGGTTACCTAAAGTTTTTTAGATTTTTTTGAAAATTTTAAAATATTTCCAAAATAAAAGAAGGTGAAAAACCCAATTTTGAGACACTTTAAAAATAATTTTAAGTACAAGAGGAAATCATTTTGACATGAAATTTAAAACCCAAGCTCCTTTAACCTCCAGGAAATTGAAATAAAATTTTGGGAATTTTTGGAAATGTAAAAATATTTTTAAAAAATGAAATTTTGAATTTTCAAGCGTTTCAAAAAATTTCAAAAATACAAAAAAAATATCAAAATAATTCGGAATGGGCCCTTATTGAACCCAGACCAAAAACTCCTTTCCGGGGCAGGCACCACGCCCCGGTCAGGCGCGTGGGGAAGTGCCTTGTGCTGGGGCTTTTTCCCTAGCGCGCACAGCTCGCTACTGGGGGATTTTCGGCGACGTTCCAGCTAGCTTCGGCCACCGTTCGCCTCCATTTTTGTGATGTTCTTCTCCTCTCGACGTCGGCTACCTATTGGTGTAAAAAGCCCTATCGAAAATGGTCCGAATCGAAAACCCCCAAATCACAAGTTCTAGGGTTCTTCGCAAAATTTCAAGATTAAAAATCAAATCCCTCCACAATCTGATTTTCTAAAGATTAAGGGTCATTTCCCGAACAATAACAACACAAATGGGTTACAATATACACCTACTTTATATATATATATATATATATATATATATATATATATGCACATACTTATACATATATAAATCCATACACCTATAATCAGTTAACATACTAATTTGCATAAATTTTCTCCAACAAGAAACAACAGAAAAATAGCATCAAATCATAACAAAAATTTAAATATAATTATCAGCTCAAAACCTAGACTATGTATACAGATTCAAAGGGGAAGAGAATAATCGAACTTGCCTTTTGACGATTCAAAAAAACTCGTTCACCCGAACTCATTCACCCGATCGCTCCTTCTCTCCCTTCTCTCCCTTCTCTCTTTCATTTACTCTCTTGGTTTCTGTGCTTAAAGTAAATGGCAGAACCCCTAGCCTCCTATTTTGGAAGCCCAACGGTTTAAATAAGAATTCGGCTCACGTGCAGGCAACGCGTGCATCTCGATTGATCGAGATGTGCATCTCGATCAATCGAGATTTTGATTTATCGAAATCCCACTTCGATCAATCGAGATCAGCTTCGCTCAATCGAGATCTGCTTCGATCAATCGAGCTCCTTCCTTCGATCAATCGAGATTTCTTCAATAAATCAAGATTTTATTTCGAGCAATCGAAACTTTAATTCGATCAATCGAGATTTTACTTCGATCAATCGAAATCCCATTTCGATCAATCGAGATTTCTATCGATCGAGGATCTATCGAAGTGCTATCGAAGAATACTACCTCTCGGGACTTCGGATTTGGCAAACTCTCTGTAATATCTCGATCAATCGAGACTGAAATCTCGATCAATTGAAATCTCGATTGATTGAGATTTTAGCTTCGATCAATCGAGATGCTCAAAAATAGTCAGCTTGAGTTCTGCTTTCATGGAGTTGGATTTTTAGGACTTAGATACAAAATTGCTTAGATACAAAACCTACTTTGGATTAAAAGGGACATCATGGAAGCATGATAGCTACCATGGCTTCACCACCTTACACGTCTATGGCATGACGTTCGAATCAGCTCACGAGTCAAAATATATATGATCCGTCAAAGTGACGACATCCACGTATTCGGTGGTAACTTGGTCATCCACACACCTTTTTAAGCGCTGCCCGTTTACTTTGAACAACGATCCGTCTTTCAAGTCCTTCAATTCCACCGCTCCGTGGGGAGCGACGGAATTAATCAACGGAGGAAAGGTTTCTCTAGGAACTCTCCAATTAGGCACATCCATGACAGTATTGACATCGAGCATTGAATTGACTTCACTTATGGATTGCTCAATGTCAAAATCGTCATAGTTGAAATGATTTAGGCGTGCCTCTAAAGGATCCTTAGAAAGAATAGAAAGAAGTGCTTCTTGAACAAGGTCTTCCACTATATCGACACAAAAGCACTCACTTTCATCTTCGGATGTGTGGTAGGAAGCATTGAAGATGTTCAAGCGAACTTTCATATTCCTGAAAGAGATGTCCATCACTCCGGTACAGCAATTAACGCAAGCGTTTGCTGTGGCCAAAAATGGACGACCTAGAATGATAGGAATATGTCAATTTAGATTTTGAACTGGTTCCGTGTCAAGGACTAAGAAGTCCACCGGAAAGTAGAATTTGTCCACTTGAATGATTACATTCTCAATTATGCCACGTGGTTGCTTCACCGAGCGGTCGGCAAGTTGCAACACAATTGTGGTATGCTTAAGTTCCCCGAAACCTAGTTGTTGGTAAACTGAGAATGGAAGCAAATTGACACTAGCCCCTAAATCAAGAAGTGCCTTTTCAAAAGATTGATTTCCGATGGTGCACAAAATGGTCGGAGCACCCGGATCTTTGAATTTAGGAGGGGCTTGGTGTTGGAAAATGGAGCTTATGTGCTCAGTTAAGAGGACTTTCTTAGGAGCATTATTCCTAGATTTGCGCTTTTGAGTGCACAAGTCCTTCAAGAATTTAGCATAGGAGGGAATTTGTCGGATAGCATCAAGGAGAGGGAGATTAATTTTTACTTGTTTGAAGATCTCCATCATGTCTTGAATTTTCTCTCCTTGCTTCCCAAAATAGAAGGTTCCTTCAGTCTTTGAGGAAAAGGAACCGGAGGTTCAAAAGAAGTGTCAAGATTTGGAATTGATGACGACACAATCACTTGCCTTTCCTTTTGAATTTTGTGAGATGTTATTCACATTTGGATTTAAAGGAAACAATTTTGGATTTAATTGGGATTCTTTTGGATTTTTGGGTCGCTCTTGGGATTCCTTTCTCTCTTCCTCCCCTACCTTGGAATTGATGACTTTACCACTCTTTAAGGTGGGGATTGATTGAACTTGCTACGGAGGAGCATTACAGGATGAAGATGATGGATCCTCAATCACATGAACACCCTTAGGATTCGTCACCGTTTGACTCGGCAACTTACCTTCCTCCCTTCTATTCAAGGCATTGGCTAGTTGCCCGATTTGAGCTTCTAACCTAGCCATAGATTGAGCATTAGCTTCAAGCTTAGCAATTGATTGAGAGTGAGTTTGCAATAAGTGGGTATTAGCCTCAAGATTGCTTATCACTCTTTCTTCAAAGCCTTGGCTTCTCGGAGGAGGTGGTGGTTGTTGGTAATTGGATCTTTGATGGTAAGGTGGAGGATTTGGCCTATATTGAGGCTGTTGAGATTGGGAATTAAAAAAATTTTACCCTTGAAAAGAGGGACTTGATTCTTGAGGTTTCCATGAAAAAGTCGGATGATTCTTATAACCAGGATTGTACGTGTTTGAATATGGATCATTCATTTGTTTAGAGTACAAGGCATTCGCTTGCTCTTGAGCATAATCGGGAGATTGCCCGGCAATAGGACAATCTCGCACGAAATGTGAAGTACTATAGCAAAACGAACATCCTTCCTGATTTTGAACAGGTTGGCTTGGAGTAGGCAGCCCATTTTTCATGATTAGGTCCATTTTTCAGGACAAGGCTTCTACTTGCATGGCAACCTCATCTACCCGTGAAATTTCATGCACTCCTCTACAAGGTTGGGTGGCCTTCCCTTTCCTAGTGGAGGAGTGTTGAGCTGAATTATTGCTTAGGGTTTGAATAAGTTTCCATGCCTCATCGGGTTTCAAAAGGTATCCACCTCCACAAGAGGAGTCTATCATTTGTCTATGTTGCTCACTCACCCCATCATAAAAACTTTGCACTAGCTGTCATTTTGGGACAGCATGATGCGGACAATATTTAAGAAGGTCTTTTAATCTCTCCCACGTCTCATGAAATTATTCTTTATCAATTTGCGTGAATCCGGTGATTGCTCTCCGAATATCACTCGTCTTTCCCATTGGGAAGTATTTTTTTAAGAACTCTATTTGCATCTCCGCCCAAGAATGGATTGAGTTAGGTTCTAAGGAATTGAACCAACTTCTAGCTTTATCTTTTAGGGAGAATGGGAACATACGCAGCTTTAGATCATCCTCCGTAAAGTGTGGTACACGAATAGTGGAACACACAGAAAGGAAGTAATCTAAATGCCAGTATGGATCCTCATTAGGGAGACCATGGAAGCTATTAAGAAGATTGATGGTGGAGGACTTTATTTTGATTTGAGTTGTCGCTACATCCGAAAATTACATACATGAAGGTACTTCAATTGTAGTCGGAAGGTAAAAGTCCATAAGCAACTCTCCTTGAGGAGGTGGAGGTGGAGGTGGTTGTTCATGATTAAAAGGAGGTAGTCCGGGAGGTTGTCTCTCATTTGGGTCCATGTTTTCAGTCCTAGGCAATATAGGGTCCCTAGAAGTTCCTCTACGTTGTCTAAGTGTTCTTTCAAGTTCAATATTACACGGAAGCAATGGAAGTGACAAGGACCGTCTACCTAGCATGCATTAATAGTAGAACAACACCTCAATACGAAAAATAAACAATAACATATACAAAGAAAAATGAATGAACTCAAACCCACTAATTTTAGATTTTATACTCACAAAGGGTTCCAACTTTAATTCTTTTAGACGCCCGCTATGTGGTATACCTAAAATCAAGAAATTTGAGCAATAAGAATAAGATATATACAAAAAGAATAATAGAATTTTTAGCTTAAGAATTAAACCAGATTTAATCTTCTAATGGCGACAATTACACCGTAGTCCCCGGCAACGGTGCCAAAATTTTGATGCGGTTCAACTCAATTGTAATTGTAAGCTTAATTTTGCCTTTTTCATCAAAATATAATTTAACCACTCGCAAGAGCACGAATCTTTGTAGATACGGTTCTATATAGAGGGTATCGATCCCACGAGGACTAGTCGCAATTGTCTTAAAGAAAGATTACTTTCACTTTAATCCTAAAAAAATAGATTTTTGAATTTTTGTTTATAAACTATTGCATGAATGTAATGACAATAAATTTAAAGAGTAAAGTTGGGAGAGAGAACTAGGGTTGGTTTCCACCACTAGCCATTCACATATTCATAAGTGTAGCAAGCATGAGATTCATTAATTAAATGCCTAACAATGTCATTAGGCTTGTGACCTCAATGACATATAAAAAGATCAATGTGTTTGTCCACCTATCATAATCCATCTTCAATAAGCATAGCTCTTCAACCTAACTAACTATCTAATTACCCTACTCTCTAAGTGAACCTACATGCATCCAAACTACCTTATCTTGGCATGGTTTATACAAACAAACATAACACATTCATTTAAACACCATTATCTAGCCATCATTTGCACTTCTTGTGGAATATGCAAATGTTGTGCATTCATATGGAAGAATCTACTCTAAGACAAGAATAAACTCAACATCAAATGAATATATATAAGAAATGTATTAGTGTACATGATCACTAGGCTAAATAATCAACATTTAATTACAAATCCCCAAGTGCTACAAAAATGAACATGTTTACATGGCTAAGGGCTTCAACAACACCCTAGTATAGAAGTTAGTTGCTCATGGTTGCCTTGCACTCTTCCATTGATGAAGAAAGTGAAGCTTCTTGGTCTGGTTCAGCTCCTCTTCCTCCTCTCCCGAATGTCTCTCCTCTGATATTCTGATGTGTGTTGAGAGATATGAGAGATATGTGGCTTCTTTGTGCTTTATGGCTCCTTTTTCAACCTTGGGGCCCACCATATATATATATATCAATATATATATCCATTGTCTCAAAAAGGTCCCCAAGGGTCTTGTTCAAGTCAGACAATCCCCCTAAGTCGTGAAAAAAAGGAGATTTTGTTGCAAGTGGGAGAGCAGGTGAGCAAGTGGGCAAGTGGCTTCTGCAGAATCTCGATCAATCGCGATCTCGATCAATCGAGATCTCGATTGATCGAGATCAACATCTCGATTGATCGAGATGCCTTTGGCTGCATTTCTGATTTTTGTTCTTCAGCTGCAAATAGCCTCAAACTTTGCTCCTTTCACTGCAAGACCTGCAATACATCAAAAATATAAAAATACCGTAAACATATCTCGGTAAACGTAGAAACAGAACTAACATATGCAATAAAGAGGGTTCAAATGCACAGAATTGAACACTTATCAGTGAGATATTGCACTCTTTTTGCTTCGAATGCTTACTGTACAGTTTGTAACCGCGGCACCCTCGTTTCGGTTGCATCCGCTCACGCTGCCTCTTTGAGAGCGAATTTTTGAATTCATGTGTCAGCACCATGGACTAGGACATCATTTTCATTTTTATTCTTTTATTTCTATTCTTAGTTTAGTATTCCTTTTATTTTCTTTTTATTTACGTAATTTTTGGAATAAAGTGCAGACTATTCCGAGATCATGGCGAGGGTGAAGAATGCCCCCGGTTTTGTTCGAGACGTGCCCGGGCGAGCCTTGAGGTCTCGGAAGCTTCACCCGGAGCAGATATTTGACCTGGGCGAGTTCGAGAGGCGTCCCGACAACGCATGAACTATCGCCGAGCTCAGGAGGCATCGCCTCGACCGATTGTGTGTGCCTCCCACTAATGTGGCACACGAGCGCTTAGTGCAGGTCTTCTACGAGCGCATGACCTACTTCTGCATAGCGCCGGACACATTAGAGACGGTCGTGGGCACCACGACGATTACTATTACGCCGAGCCGGATTGCACAGATGCTCGGCATCCCTCACCAGCAGCCGCCAGATATGGTTGACCAGGACGGTCGACCGATTTACAGGGCCGCACTTCCAGGTGACTCGACACTATTTTCCATCGTGATGGACATGTGTGGCGGGGCGTTCACCACGCCCAGTCACAACTGCACGTCCAAATCGATGTGCCCGAGCAAACTATGGTTCCTGGACACCGTTCTCATCAAGAATATGTGTCCTCTTCAGCATGTGGCAGAGCGCAGGGGCGACCTTCTCCATTGCCTTTATGCTTTCCACACGGGCACGTGGTTTTCTGTCTCGTCATTGGTATGGGGGCAGATGTTCAAGGTCTGGGACGGCCTCGTTAATAGGAGGATGCGACGAGCAGCGAGTTGGCGGCTTCCCTTTCCTTTCCTCGTCGCCGCTTTTCTCAGTCATGCCAGTATACCGGTCAGTGATACTGACATTCAGTTGGCATCGCCCACCCACTTCACATCTACTCAGTGGGAGCGGGTGAGGCAACACTTAGAGCGAGAGGACCACCAGGGCGATCCACCCGAGGATGTAGATATGGATGCCCTGGTGGAGTTGGATGAGGGAGAGCCTGCAGAGGGCGAGTCTTCCGACGAGGAGATGGAGGAGGAGGAGATGGATATTGCTGCAGAGCGGCATGACATCCTAGCGACGGGCTATTCCTGCCTAGCAGCTGATGTTGAGCGGCTCCAGTAGGGTTTTGACGAGCACGTCCAGGTGACGTAGAGTCAGCTAGAGGGCATCAGATCGGGCATTTCTTCTCTAGCACAGGGTTAGAGGGCGATTCTAGATGAGTTCCGAGCCTTCCGGCAGGACCTGTAGTTCCTGTTCATCGGCCGAGCTTCCACCTCCACCTCTACTCCCACCGAGCCACCACCACCACCACCCGCCCTCGAGTAGCTTTACATATTTGCACTTTCTATTTTACTTTCTGTATTTCTTTTTCTTTCTTTATGTTTGATAGGCCATGTTGGCCATGTTTTCTTTCATTTTTAGTTTTTATGCATATTCCAAATGCATGTACACTTTGTACTAAACTCATTTTCATATATATGGAATACAGTTATCTTTTCTTTTATGCCATGTGTTATCTTTTCTGTCTTTACTTTTGCTTTCTATCAATATATCTGTTCTCTATACTTTGACTATGTATGTAGTACCACTTGCCTACTTGTTATATGCGATTCAGTTGATGATTTCCGTTTATTACCGCCTGGTTTAAATTCCCAATACTATTGAGATTGCTTCAACGCAGTATGACGTTAATAAAGAAAGGCAGCCCCTTTGCATGCTATACGTTAGCGTGCCTGGATAGTCAATATCTTATCGCATAGACCTCTTAGACAATTGGGAAACACCAGCTCAGACCCTTAGATATATAGTGATCTTGGCATTGTCCGTTTGTGCATAATTATATTATTATGTTCTGTTTATTTACTTTTTGTTCCATTTAATGCTCGTGGTATCTAGTTGGTGTCCCGTGCAGGTTTTTCTCATTTCCAGCATGACTGCTCGTATTGGACTGCCATTTTTGGTCACGTTCTGCAATCCCGGTAAATTCTTTCCTTGTTCCTCTTGTCCAAACATTGAGGACAATGTTACATATAAGTTTGGGGGTGCGGTATGCTATACCACTTGCATATGCATGCAATGTTTAGTCTTAGTATTGATTGTCATTGTAGAGCAAGTTTCTTTTCTTGATATTTTTGCATGTTTGCTATGATGTCTTGCTTTTTAAAGGCAGATCATTTGAATAAATGTCCGAGGTAAATGCAACAGGTAGTTAAGAACTTTAACATTGTAAATACCCGCACTTTTGCAAGCTATATAGTAGGCTAGAACGGTCTACATTTTTGTCCAAATATGAGCACGTATAGTTCTTGCCCTAAATTTGTCCTTAACCGCACAAATTCGCACACATGCATTTTAAATTACGGGGTATAAGTCTGATGGAGAATTTTATAAATTTCTGTTTTTATCTGAACAACTTAAAGAATATGTTCTTCCGGTTGTTATATAAAAAAAAAAAAAAAAGAGAGAAAAAGAGAAAAATTTGCAATAAGCCTTCTCACTCAATAAACCGGATTTCTATGCCTCAAAGCAGGAAATATTCGCGTATAAGTGTGCAAGGTTGAGCAATAATAAGCGGGTGGCTTGCTTAAGTTCATCGCCTTGTAAGCTCGGTTATTAAGTCCGAGGGGTGTTTCTTCACCTAATGCCCTAAAACCAATTGGTTTGGGAGTCATTGGCCCAATGCCGCTACATGGGCTTACAAGAAAGCAAAAAGAGCTAAGCATTGCACGGTCATCCGCACATGAGCAATCATGAATGTTTTGTGATAATGAACAGTTGTGTCGAGCGTTTTCAATGAGTTTTTCTCTTAAAAATAGATTTATTCTTTTTCTTCTCCAAAAATGACAAAAGCCACGCGTTAGAATGCATGTTCACTTTTCAAAGAGGATTTTGGGGTCAGAATTGGTATGTTTGCTCGGGCTGGCCATTATGTTGGGACCGTCGTTTATTTGTAGCTTGTGAAAGTCCATTTTTGCTAATGACCACATAGTTCTGTAATACTTGTTGCATTTGCCAAATGTGAAATGAACGGATGATCGCCGTTTATCTAGTTGATGACTGAGCATGATTAAACTTTTGTATAAGATAGTTAATTTTATTTTTGTAATATTGCATTGCTAAGGGACTAGCAATATGTAACTTTGGGGGTGTGATAAGTGTTCAATTCTATGCATTTGAACCCTCTTTATTGCATATGTTAGTTCCGTTTTTATGATTACCGAGATATGTTTACGGTATTTTTGTGTTTTTGATGTATTGCAGGTCTTGTAGTGAAAGGAGCAAAGTTTGAGGCTATTTGCAACTGAAGAGAAAAGTCAGAAATGCAGCCAAAGGCATCTCGATCAATCGAGATGTTGATCCCGATCAATCGAGATCTCATTTCGATTGATCGAAATCTCGATCAATCGAGATCCAATCTCGATTGATCGAGATTCTGCAGAAGCCACTTGCCCACTTGCTCACCTACTCTCCCACTTGCAACAAAATCTCCCTTTTTGCACGACTTAGGGGGATTGTTTGACTTGAACAAGACCCTTGGGGACCTTCTTGATACAATGTATATATATATTGATATATATATATATATGGTGGGCCCCCAAGGTTGAAAAAGGAGCCATAAAGCACAAAGAAGCCACATATCTCTCATATCTCTCAACACACATCAGATTATCTAAGGAGAGACATTCGGGAGAGGAAGAGGAGAAGCTGAACCAGACCAAGAACCTTCATCTTCTTCATCAATGGAAGAGTGCAAGGCAACCATGAGCAACTAACTTCTATACTAGGGTGTTGTTGAAGCCCCTAGCCATGTAAACATGTTCCTTTTTGTAGCACTTGGGGATTTGTAATTAAATATTGATTATTTAGCCTAGTGATCATGTACACTACTACATTTCTTTTATATATTCATATGATTTTGGTTTTATTCTTGTCTTAGAGTATAATCTTCATGTGAATGCACAACATTTGCATATTCCACAAGAAATGCAAATGATGGCTAGATAATGGTGTTTAAATGAATGTGTGATGCTTGCTTGTATAAACCATGCCAAGATAAGGTAGTTTGGATGCATGTAGGTTCACTTAGAAAGTAGGGTAATTAGGTAGTTAGTTAGGTTGAAGAGCTATGCTTATTGAAGATGGATTATGATAGGTTAGCACACACATTAATCTTTTGATATGTCATTGAGGTCACAAGCCTAATGACATTGTTAGGCATTTAATTTATAAATCCCATGCTTGCTACACTTATGAACATGTGAATGGCTAGTGGTTGAAACCAACCCTAGTCCTCTCTCCCATCCTTTACTCTTTAATTTTATTGTTATTACATTCATGCAATAGTTTTATAAACAAAAACTCAAAAATCTATTTTTAGGATTAAAGTGGAATTAATCTTTCTTTAAGACAATTGCGACTAGTCCTCGTGGGATCGATACCCTCTATATAGAACCGTATCTACAAAGATTCGTACTCTTGCGAGTGGTTAAATTATATTTTGATAAAAAGGGCAAAATTAAGCTTACAATATAATTCGAGTTTAGCCACATCAATAGGGTAATTTGGTAGAAGCTCTAGTTAGATGGGATTACATCGTCCAAAAAATTGGGGTCCAATGGTTGTGTGGAAAGGATGAAGAAAATGTGTATATCATGTTGCATCATATGTTACTTATGATATGGTTTAGATATACAGATATTTGCGTAACATGATTAAATGCAAATGAATATTTATGTGGCATTCACAGAACTTGCAGAATTATGTTTTAGACATTTCTACTAACCATGTTGTAGCTTATCCTATGAGTATTAACTCTTTTCAGGAAATGGAAAGGAAGTGATGGAGTCTCTCCAATGGTGAGTTGGCGTGGAGCAAGATTGGTTTCATTTAAAGACATTTAATGCTTTATTTCAATGAATGTCCGGGATGAATATATGCATGTGATGAACATGTATAAGATATTTTATGTTTTGAGAACATATATTGATTATGTTTTATGATTTCATACTTTATATGTATGTTTTGAGCATGGTAAATGCTAGACAATGTGAACAATGATTTTGCATTTATATTCATTTTTACATGTATAAACTTATGAGAATAGTTCTGTTGATGAATTTGTAAAATGAGGAGTGTGTATGATAAGAATGAGGATCAAAGCACGTGAATGGACACTTAGAAAATTCTATAGCGAAACTGTTTTGAGAACTTTCGATTAATCAAAATTGTTGTTTCGCTTAATCGAAGAGTTTTGATTAATCAGTTATAAATCAAAAAATTATTCGATGGAATGGTGATCAATTTCAGTGGGATTACAATAGTACTACGATACAAGACCAAGTGTAAGCTTTGATTGATCGAAATCTCCACTTCGATTGAATGAAGTGAGGGCTTCGATTAATTGAAGGGTGTATTAACTATGTGTTTCAAAGAGACTTAAGTATGCGTGTTTTTTAATAAAGGACATATATTGTAGATTTGAATTGCCTATGCATGCTCATATACATTATGGTTATGATGATGATTATGTGTCAACTAGATATTGAGATGATAATTTAGATTATTGATCATTATGAGGTTCCGATGAGGAATTTATGTATTGATAATGTAAAAGCTTCCGCGACAAGTCATAGCCCCCGATTTGGGACTTGACAACTTGGTATCAAAGTATGATATCAGAGTGGGATTGATGGTATTTGTCATGGTTGTTCGGGTTGTGAAGTGACAATCGACCGGTCATGACACCTCATAACTCGGAGTTTCAGCTAGGACCGGAAGAATCCCGGTAGTTCGAATTTTAGGGCGTGACAGCTTGGTATCAGAGCGCTTGGTCGAATACCTAGGGACAAAGGGTTAGGGTCTGATCACATATGGATTTGAGATGGTACATTGAGTGATAGATTTACATCAGAGCACTAGGTAGAATACTTAAAGACAAAGGGTGAGGGTTGGATCACATGTAGATTCAGAATGGTTAGAACCCTTAAGATAAAAACCTAGAAACACGTGTAGACATGACATAGTTAATATGAGAACTTATGTGCATGTGAAGTATACTTACATGATAATATGTTAAGTGCTTATATGATAACATGCATTAGATGTTATGTGTGGACTTGAGAACATGTTTATGTTATTAAATGTGTATTATTAAACATGTATATGTATTATATGCATAAGTGATAACATGTTGATATATTGTATAGTAGTTTTATCGTGTTGGGTACATATTATGAGATAACTTACTGTTAGTGATCTATATCTTGACTATATAGAAATATGCCACTTAGACACTCAGGAAGGGCAGTTGGGGTGAAGTCCCTGAGGGAAACTGTTTGGTCACTGATATAACCGTGACTCTTAGAGACTTTATGAGGACTGCAGTTAATGAAGTGCAACAATCGTGAGGACATTATGTTGAGACAATGGCAGGGGAAGTGTTTAAGACTCTATTCCTTGAGCATTATTTTTCTAGGCTGAAGAGGAGAGCATTTAGGAAAGAATTTGAGGAATTAGTTCATGATGGCATGACTGTAACTGAATATGAGAACAAGTTTATTTCTCTTTCACGCTTTGCACCTAAGGTGAGAGATGAGGAAGAGAATACATGGAGGTTCATCAATGGTCTTCATTATTCGGTTAGACCATTTGAGTCTATTTTGGTCTGATCGCTTTGGTCTATCATTGACATTTCTAAATTAAAGCAGGTCAAAAAAAGATTTCAAGGTTTCTCCTTTAACCTGTCTCATAGTGAATAATGAGGAGACAATCCTTCTTCGTTCTTGATTTCTAGTGTATTGAGGGATGAAAAACTTACAAAGCCATGTGAAGTTCGAGATTGAGCGATGCAATTGTTCTTTAAACCATAGTAATGCTGGTCCTGGTAGGCTGGATGGAAAATTTTTACACATGAGCGCACTATCTTCGCATCTAGAGTCATCTTCTACTAGTACTGATAAATGTGTTCTACAGGATTTTTCCTCCCGTTGAAGGTAAAGATTGTGGGCATGGTAAACCTTCTTGGTCTTTCAACTCTAATTATATTTTCTGTGAAAGAAGACTCGAACCGGTTGGTTGCGAACACTCAGTCAACTGATAGGAGGATCTGTTGCCCTTTAATTCATTGATCTTCCATTGCATCTGGGCTCTCCACTCCAGATAAAGCTATGCGGAATTGACCTAATTGTCATTGACCCGATTAAGTTGTGGATCACTGCCTACATGCTAGTTGTGATGAGACGCACTCAATGAGTGGTTGCTCGATCCACCTCCCTCGTTTTGTTGTCGTCCAGGGTCCTCACACTTTTGATGCGTTCTACTTTTACTTGGAGATCGATAATCTGATGGCGCAAAATCTCATTCTGCTGGATTAATTATTAAGCGTTCGACTGTATCGGCGGTACCTGTACGTTCGACTGTATTGGCGACACCTCCCTTTGATTCCTAAGGGGTCTCCCCGAATCTGCCACGTTATAAGTATTTATTTGCATATCCACCATGACTATGGATTGTTCAAGCTTTGAAGAAAAATGATAAAACGCTTCCCACAAATGGCGCCAAAGTGTTAGTACAAAAAATTGCTTGGCTAATTTTTGCTCAATCAATCTATTGCATACACCCAATCTAACAAAAATAAAGAAATAATTTTCTCTTTTCAAAAAGGATCCCCTTTTCATTAATCTTCCCCTCTATTTATACAAATAAGAAACTTGAACCCTTTTAGGACTCAAGTTTCTTTATTTACAGTTTTCTTTTATCTCAAGTTTATGAATTCCTAATAAAACTTGGATTGATGGTTAAGCTAGGCCATGTAGCCTTCTTTAGGAGACCTGACTCATTCTTTCCTTTCAAGTTGTTCCTTGAGGTCTGGTTTACTTCTCTTTTTGAAATTGGGCTTAATCTCTCCTGAACCTAACCTGTTTGTGGTTTTATAGGCCTATACGGTCATTGCGAATAACTGGGGGATTTTTCCCCTACAACCAAAAATTGACAGGTATAACCCTAACCAATCAACTTACGATAATCACATTGCAATTCAATTTTAAAAAATAGTGCATAGGACCATAAAAATAATTTTATTTATATTAAAATTTTGAACATTAAGTGCCCGGTCATGGAGAATGTCTACAGTATGCCAGACATACTCTATCATCACACGGACGTGGTATGCCTTTTCCAATAGAAGCACGCCACATAGTTTAAAAATTACATATAGGCAAACCATTAGGATTACTTGACAGACATTTAACAAAGTTAAAAATTTAGATTTCCCACTCTCCCTTCCCACGTTTTCTCAACTTCCTCACCAACTTTGGCAACTAGCAAACTCCCACTCTCTCACCTTTCTCTCTCATCGTCTCAATTAGTCACAGTCTTATCAAGAGGAAGAGGACGACTGACCAAGGAAGAGGACAAGTAACCTTGGTACAAACCAAGTGGTACATGTGTGCATATATATATATATACCATAAGATCCTAGCTATATGTATACCTATATATATATACACATAGATGTATACTCTCAACAGAAAAATATATATGTCGATATATATATATGCATACTGTCACGCCCCGGAACCCGGACTGCCGGGACTCCCCCGGACCTACCCGAATCCTGAGTGTGAGCCCGTGAGATTACCCTCACGATATAACCATCACTTGATCACATAATCTCAATTTCCTATTATTTTCACAAAAATTGGGCATGACCCATTCTAATAAATCAGATCCTGATGTCATTCCTGCTTTAAATTCAAATGGACACTTCTGGGCACGTGTCCCCCCAGCATTTCTACAATATACATAATCATGACATATGGAATTATCATCAAGTGAACACCTTTATCATCATGCATAATTGTTCTAATCTGAAAACCAACATTAAGAGCATAATGTCCATAAACAATATCTCAAAATTGAAATCTCTTTATACATGTCTAAGCGCATCATGTCCACATCCCGGATGCGCATAACAAAAAAAAAGTCAAAAATGAGAGATCTTTCTAACTCTAAGTCCAACTCACGATTGCACACCGCCAACCATCTCCTTGTCCTGTCCTGAAAGTGTTAGTGTAGGGGGATGAGCAATTTTCAACGAGCTCAAGGTAATACGTTGTGCAATCCATCCAAATTCATATCTCATATCAACGCATAAACACAATCAACACGTACCGCTTAACTACGTGTCATGCTTCCTAGCATTCTAGTCCAAAGATCGAAACTTTCACTTCACTTGGCATAGACATCAAGATGCTTGACTACCACAAAATCTTCAACTTAAACCATGCAATAATGCACAATCTCATCATATCTATAACATATGACCAAATGGGATTCGAACACAAGTTTGGCAAAATTAACATAAAACTCACATTTCTACTCATTTCTTTCAAATCGTGGCATATGCATCAAATGTAACTTGACAACCACATAATTTCAATTCATGCATAAAGCACATTCTCCATCATACAAGTGGCATATGACATTTCAAATCGGATAAATATCCACACGAGTCATGTAATTTCACATAAGTTACACATAAGACTCAACACACTCTCTCGGATTTGATTCACACTCACACACACACACGAGATACGTACCGAAGTCCCATATCTCAAACTCTTGGTTATTTCGGGCTACTAACCCATCCGGTTACCACCCACTTGCGCAAGTTAGAGGTCTTTCAACCCCAAGGGGATATGTTCCCCCTCTATTTTCCATGAGCCACTTCCGAGACACACCCCACACTCACACAAAATATTTCACATTTTTGCACACACATTCACAAGTTCGATGCATTGCACCCATTAAATGTCCTAATTCAATTATAGCATGTCACACAAGAATCGTAAGACATAATTACAAGCTATTTTCCCAAAACTCAATTTTTATCACTTTTCCCAAAATCTCGTACATGTCATACATATACCATTTTGCATATAATATCATTTCATGCATTTTAACACATAAACCAATCTTTTCAACACAAGAAATTCATTCATCTTCTTGCAAAACACAAATTTTAAACCAAGGGTCCATATATGCATACCTGTCACATAAGGCATATACAACAATTCATGCGATTTAAATCATACATCAATTTAAATCAGGGATTATATCTCAATTTCATTTAATCGTAAATAACGTAAAAACATCTACTTTATGTCATTAACATGAAATTAAACTTGGAATAAAAAAAACACAACGCACACCCCCTACCTCAATTTGGAGTGAGAACTCCAAAAATCTCCAACCTCCTCCATTGTGTATCCGCCAATTTCACTGCCACTATACTTTTCGTCAAGCCCACTATTATAGTCTCAACTCAATTCATGATAGACCAAAACCATTGAACCAAACAATTTAATTTCCATGCTTGGGCCAAACCATATAATAAGCCCAATCAATCTTCACTAATAAAGTTCAGCCCAAACGTCCATACACTGCCAATCTAAACTCAAACCAACCACAAAGTTAGCCCAAATAAATTGGAAACTAACCCAACCCAATTTCAGTCATTGGCCCAATCAAAATCAGCCCATTTCTAATTCAGTTCCAACCCAATTATGATCCGGCCCATTTCTAGCCCATGTACAATTCAGGCCCATACATACATAATCAACTTGAGACCAACTACTAAGCCAAATTCATGGCTGCCCAAACAAGGCCCAAACGTCACAATTTACCAACCCATTTAACTTATACAGTTGCTACCCACAACCATATCTTCTGGCCAAACCACCTAGTCACACCAAACATCCATTAAAGACCCAAATCCATGCCAAATACACCCATCTTCCATCACCATAGGCTGCCACTAGTCAGCCGAAGACCCAAGCAAAGCCACCATCTCACGGCTTCCTCTATCCGCCACCACCATTACGGTAGTTCATGGAAGCCCGCCACCTCAAGCCCCTTGCCGGACAGCCCGAAGCCGTCAAACAGGCAGCCCAAGCTACTGCCGAGCACCACCAGCTGCAACTCCTTTCCACAGCCGCGAACCATCATCGCCGGAACCACTGTCAAAGTTCAGCCCCACACTGTCGGCCTTCATCTTCTTCACCAAACAACCACCAAGGCAGCCCGAATAGCCACCATTCACCATTGATGTCGGCCACCAAAACTGGCTGTCCAAACAGCCGTGAGAACCAGTCCCACTACCGAAAAACCATGAACAACCACCTGCTACTTGCACCACTTCCGGCACCTCAAACAGCCACCAACATCCCTGCTGAACGGACCAACCAAACCCAGCCGAGTCCACCTCCTCGGCACACTGCAACCCAGCCACCAACCGAGCTTCCTTCAAGCCCGAGACCACCGTGTTCCACCACACCTCAGCCTGCCGAAGTTGCCACCGGCCAGCACCTACAGCCGAGCCAACCACTAACCAGCAACCAGTCAAGAGACCCACCAAGTTCATCCCTCAGCTGAACCACCTTAAACCACCAGCCGTGAGCTCTTCTTCTCTCTTGGCTTCGGGTTCTCCTTCTCTCCCTCTAACTCAAGCTTTCTCTCTCTAAAGCGCTCTCTCTCTCTCTCTACACTTCCCTTCTTCCTTCTTCTTCTCCTCGGCTTCTCTCTCTTCTTCTCTTTTTCTTTTCTTTCTTTTTTTTTTCTTTTCTTTTCCTTTTCTCTTCCCAGCCGACCCACTCTTCTCTTCTTTATTATCAACCACATGTTTCCCCCAAATTACTCTTGTCCACATACATATATGTATATTATATATATATATATACACCTAACCCACATGTTATTATTATATATATGTATATAACACATATATATAATACTACATATTTTTAATACACTTACTTATACATACTGTAATACATATGCACATTACACCTCATATGTATACAACTACACATGCCCTTCACTTATATATATATATATACTCTCTCCATCTCTCTCTCTATATATATATAATTCCATATATATATATATATATGCATCTTTTTGAAATTAATAAATTCAAAAAAAATAAATCTGGTCTAAAAATAATTCGGTCCTTACACATACTATAAAATCATACTGATATATGTATACCTCTATATATATATATACACACACATACAGATGTATACTCTCAACAGCAAAAGATAGAGCTTTCTTCTCTCCTCCATATCTCACGGTGCCCTTAACAACTCCTGGGTTTCGATTGTCTCTTTTTAAGTTTGCGTTTATTTCCAGGTTACCAGGCTTAATGTCCCTTTTTAGAACCTCGATCCCTTTTATCATTGATCTTATTAAGCCCTACCTTTATTTTTGACGCACTGATTTATATGTATTAAGATCGAAGAGTTGGGTTTGTGTGGGTCTTGTTGCCTCTACGTAGAGCTGATTATCAGAATTGAAAGAATACAGATAGAGAGTAGGGGAACGTAACACTTGTTTGGTTTATGTATAGGTACATTGAGAAGGACATTGGTATTGGTTGCAGGATATACTAAGAGGAGATTAAGGTACTAAGGTGTTGTTTTTGTATATATGTATGTACACAGTGGGTTGTATATTCTTATTGATATATGCTATAGTTATTCACTTTCTGAATATATATAGATGGATTGATCAATTATGGACAAACCTTTATATAAAAGCTATTGCTTATTTTTTGGTGAAGCGCATGCTTGAATTTATTGTAAGAGCTAAGTTTATTTACTTAGATACAATTTCTTACTATAAATCATTGATATTTTCTTTTATTATTCTTAGTGTTGTTTAAAAATTCAGGTACATATCTTAATACTTTGTTTATGCATGCACAATTGTTATATTCAATCGTATGGGCAATGACAATAGATACTTTATTAATATATTTTGCCATTGTTTGAATTATTTACCAGTGAGTAAATATGTGGATGATGAAGAGAATTATAAACTTAAAATTGGAGTGAGAGTTTGTAATGAAGAGGAAGCATATAGGCTTTACTATGGATATGCCATACGGAAAGGTTTTAGTGTTCGAAAAGGAAGAATTTGATATAGTGTTGGTGAAGTTATTAGGCAACGTGAATTTTCATGTTTGAAAGCAGGGTCTTATCTTGATGGTGACCCTTGTGAACTAAAAAAGATAAAGAGGTTGGTAAGGTGAACAGGTTGCAGTGCCTTCATCCGATTTACAATTATAGATGATGCTTGGGAGATTACTAATTTTAAAGATGAACATGATCATGATTTTGTTATACCGGAAGAAAGACAATTTCTAAGAATAAATAGAAGCATAGATACCGCCAGTGCAAGTGTCATCAATTCAATGATGGATGCGAGTCTTAAAGGGGTAAAGACATATTCATATCTACTAAAGAAGTTGGTGCTCCTGGAAATGTTGGGTTTACACAAAAAGACTATCAGAATTTTATCAATCAGAGGAAGAAAAATTTGATTGAAAGGGGAGATGCTCAAAATGTGATAAATCATTTTAAGCATTGTCAAATACTAGACCACATGTTTTTTCATAGTGAAGAATTAGATGAGGAAGGTCGGTTGGCAAATTTCTTTTGGAGAGATGGTATATCAAAATTGGATTATGATTGTTTTGGGGATGTGGTAATATTTGACACCACATATCGAACAAACAAGTACAATATGATATTCGTTCCATTTGTAGGAATCAACCATCATAAGAAGAGTATCTTTTTTGCTTGTGCATTCCTTTTACATGAAACGACGAAAACATTCATTTGGTTGTTTCAGACATTCTTGGAAGCAATGGGGAATCAAGCTCCAAAGACTACATTACTGATCAATGCCAAGCAATGGTGAATGCCATTAAGGAGGTTTTTCCTACCACATGTCATCGTCTTTGCTCGTGGCATATTTCAAAAAATGCCACTCAAAAACTCAAAAATCTGTATGCAGATTGTGAATTCAAGAGCATGTTCAATAAGTGATTTTATGATTGTGAAATAGAGTTGGAGTTTGAAACAACTTGGCATGAGATTATTCGAAGGTTTAATCTTTCAAATAATAATTGGATCAATTCACTTTATGAAGTTTGACAAAAGTGGTGCCCAACCTTTAGTTTAGGCACTTTCACTCTTCATACAAAATGCACTCAAAGGAGTGATAGCATGAATAATGTTCTTCATAAGATGTCATGTAAGGCTATGACCTTGAGAGAATTTGTGCACCACTATGAAGAACAATGTGAGAAGATGTGTTTGGCTAAAAGGTATTGAAACTACCGTTGTGAAACCGGTAACGTTCAAATTAGAGTAACAGATTGTAAAATGTTGAAGCAAGTAGTTGATGTCTTACACTATTATTATTTACTACCTATTTGAGGATGAGTTTATTTCAAGTTTAGCGGTGCACCTGGAGCATGTTTCTAGTGTTGATACAGTCCACACTTATCGTGTGTGTGAGGAAGGTCGTAGTAAACATTATGATATAGTGTTCAAATCCTCTAGTTGTACCGTTGTTTGTTCTTGTAAGATGGTTGAGTTAGTGGGGGGTTGTGTCGTCATGCCTTTAAAGTTCTAAATGTATGGGGTGTCACCAAAATACCATCTCAATACATATTAAATAGGTGAAAAAAATGTGCAAAAGATGGCAGCCATAATTTTGATGATTCGACCTTAAAGAGGAAACCTTCCTTGACATTGGAAAGAAACAATTTGTTTCAACAATTATATCGTGCTATCAATCATTTGGTCTTGACTGATGAAGGAAAAAAGGTGGCTAAGAAAAAAGTGGAAGAAATGTTGGAGGAAGCTAAAAGACTTATGGAGCATTGCAATCTAAACAAAAATAATGATTAGTCAAGTCTTGGTGATGCAATTGGTTCTCTTGATGAAGTACATGTATTCTATCCTCCACGTGTTAGAGCAAAGGGATTAACAATGCAAGGATAAAAAGTCATCTGGAAAGGAAGAAACGAAAGCAAAAGAGAGGTAAGAAAGCATTAAAATATCTTCAAATCGATTTATCTAACTTATATATATATATATATATATATATATATATATATATATATATATATTGTAAAGAGTGTTCATGTGATATTTTGGTTATTATTTAATTCATGTAGGTTAAAGCACAAAACCAAATAAAGAATGTTTTTCCCAAAACTACTTTGGTGTGCCACATCTTCTCATGGTTTCTCATCCACCTATGCATTTGTTTGATGCACCAATGCATGCAAAATTCTATGTGAATACTACTTAGTTAAATAAAAACAATGCCATGTTTTTCCCTAGTTAATTGATGTCATTTGATTCATGTTGTATCTCTAACTTTTTATATGACATTAGGATTTAAGTTTGAGTTGAAATTTCGAGGGAAACTCTTTCAATTATAGTAGAATGCTTCATGCCAATGAGGTAGAAGGGATATTCATTTTGTTATGGTGTATTTTACATTCAATTTTTTATGGTATATTTTATGTCATTCATTTTTCTTCCTTTTTGTATTCATGTTGGGAAGAAATAATGTTACTTATTGATACTTGTTGTAACCCATGTTTTCAGGATTTATCTCCTAATTGTCATGTATTTGAAATGGGTTCTAATACAACCTCTGATACCCAAGACTGCTCTTTACCAAAGTGTTACTTCGTTTCCTTCTATTTAAAACATGTATAGATACAGAAATTTTTGAAAAATTATTATTTTTATTGTACATATCAAGATAAATTAACTTACATATATTGTTATTATTATTTTATTCAATGGTGCAATATGGAAAACTTGATGAATATGTGCAGAGATGAAAAAGTGACTGAGTATTTTAGCATCCATGGTTGTTCTTTCCCTTGGGCAATATTGCTTCTTGTGCTTTAGTCATATTGACTTCTAGTGAATTCCTTGGGGTTGGAGTGTTGTACTTTGTTAGCTTGAGTAGTTTTTTTTTGCCTTTGTGGTTTCATTATGAAAGGCTTAATGTTTGATGGCCACTTATTTTTTAGCAAGTTCTTTGTCATGTGCTTGTGGAAATCTAAAACAGGGCTGCTAATTTTTTTGCTTTTCTATGGCTTTAGTAGAATAATAGAATTAGTTGATTGGTTGTTATTGTATATGTCAAGCTATCCCAATCAATGTGCCAACTATAAACCAATCAAGTGCTCATTATATTTTGTATATTATATATATGTAGCAGGGAGTGTACTAAATGTACATAGGAAAAAAAGAAGGAGGAAGGTGCAGGTTTATTCAAAAAAGTCCATCCATATTAGCTTATACCAACCCATTGAAAGAATCAAAATTGTATTTAGTGCACAAATTCAATAAAAAAAATGCTTTGAAAATAAGAGATGACATACATGGCATAAAGGATCACATGGCAATCAAATGATATCACAGTAAAGTTCTACTGAGTTCAATTCATTTAAACCTTTTGACAAATCATATATATGCCTTAACACTTCAAACGACTACCAAGGAAATGTAAAAAAAATACATATCCATATCTATATCTATGTCAATATACTGAATAAGAAGTTAATAGTGATTATTCTGTACGCTAAGGGTAACAGAAAATAAACAGAAAGAAAGCACGAGAATTGCCCAAAAAACTCAGAGAGAACTCTCTGGTATTCAATATTATTATTCAAAATCAAAGTGCCCTAGAATCAGCCCACAAGCTGGGTTATATAGCTGAAACTGGTCAATATTACCAAAAATAGCAAAATCCTAATAATCGTGCCAAAATAAAATATGAAATAAAAGAAAGAAGCTGCCAGAAATCTGGCCCAAATCGAGTCTAGAATCACAAAAGAAATATTACTAAAAAAGGAAATAAATAACTAAAATTAGGGATTCGGAGGGGAAAACAGTGGATTTTGGCTTCGAAAAAATACACACCCAGCTTTGGCTGGGTGTTTACGATGAGCGCGCCGAACCAAGCTTTCCGAATTGTGGTCATAAAGGCGATTCTGACACCTGTAGCCAAAGTTATGGGCAAAATACTGAAGCGCATCCAAAAATATCCTAATTAGTGACAAGGTCACGATTTCCTGCCATCTTTACGCTGATCTGCCAACTCAAGATATTTCAGTGCCATCAACGTGTCATCTGACAGCTCAGCATCATTTGACTCGGATGCTCCTGCATCAGAGTTGGTCTACTAAGGTCTCCTATCCTACCCTATCCTAACCATTGTGGAAAACCAAAAAGCCTTGTAAAGTTTTACCATCCCTATCAATTCTTCTTCTTTGAAATTAATTTCCAAAAAAAAAAAAGTTCTTTGGAACTAACCTTGTTATCCAGGAAAACCATGTTATCTACAAACTAGGCTTGCTGAAGGTCTTAAATCTTGAATTCCTCTTGTATAATAAGATCAATCTCTTCACTTTTTCAAGAATCTACTAACTAATCATCTTCAGTATTTTCTCAAAATTTTCATGAATCCAATCGACCAATCAAACCTACAAAAGAAAAAAATATATTGATGAATCAAATTGAACCTATAAAAGGAAAAAAATATTGATAAATCCAATTAAAGAAACACAAATTAGTATAATAAAAAACTATGCATCGTCCAATCTTCTCTCCCCATCCTCACTTAGAATTTAAAGACAAAGTAACTGAAAATTGGAAGATTAAAGTAAGGATTCCATTATTGTTTTACTTACCTATGATAAATTTTCAAAAGTTTACTGATGGATTCCTTTTATATGCATTTGAGCAAACATGATTAATGCAAGTAATTTCAGACTCAGAGCTCCAATTGGTCAACCAAAACCATCAATGTTAAAAATGTATATATAATTCTATTAAAAACAATCAAAAGCTATGTAATTTACTCTAGAATTAACAACATAAAAGAGCAATTAATAACAAAATAAAAAACTATATAATTAAAAAATGGTATGAACAGTACACACGAACAGGTCAGAAGGGAAATTCCATTGAAAATGTAGTAGAGATAACTTTTGATGATTCGAGTTGCTATGATCAGTACACAAGAACAGGTCTTCAACCCAGTCAAAATGTAGCAGACAGGAAGTGAGGGGGTTGTCGAAGTGAGAGAGATAATGGTGAGAGAGGAGAAGGTCTACATGATGCCAAAATTAAAATTATGAAACCCAGGAGGTGTTAAGGGCATCGTGAGATATGGAGGAGATAGGTATACATATATAGGTAGGATTTTACAGTATACATATATATATATCGGCATATATATATATACACACACGTACCCAAAACTTGGTTTGTACCAAGGTTGGTCATCATCCTTTTCTTCTTGATAATTCTGTGACTAATTAAGAAGATGAGAGAGAAAGGGATTTCGATTTTGAATTTCAATTTGATTTTGAGAGAGGGGAGGCAGGACAAAAAATTTGGCAGAAGGGAAATCCAAACTTCGTTAAATGTCCGTAACTAATTCCTAGTTGTTTGCTTATTTTGCTTATGTGTAATTTTTAAACTGTGTGGCGTGCTTCTATTGAAAAAGGCATATCACGTTCGCGCGATAACGGGGTATGCCTGGCATACTGTAGAGCTTCTCCCGGTCATGATATATTGAAGTATTGTTATTGCTTGAAGTTGGATGATGATGTATAATTTTTGTTAATGTAATTTGATGTATGGTAGCTTTTGATTATCCCCAAGTGTTTAATGAAAATTGTTCATTCCTTTAAAAGATATCATGATTCATCTATATATATATATGAATTTAGTTACAAAATATTTTTGCTTTCTATCTATATTACATTTAAGTTTGGTCCAAAATGTCTTTGTCTATTTATGATCTAAAATCAATGTATCTAATGATCTAACGGTCGTGATTCCTTCTACATTGATATTGTCGTAAGTAATATATAGATACCCGTTCCACCACCACCAACCAACACCCCAACATGACAAATAGATTATATACATATACTCACATATGTATGCATGCACACTCTCTCTATATATAAACACACTTGAATTTAAAACTAATTTTTTAGTAAGGAGAAAATGAAATACCTTTTCTTTCTTCTAATTTTCTGCTCTTTTATTTAAATCTGAAAACAATTTCTGTAAATTTCTCACTTTGGTAAATTTCTCACTTTTACTCCATGGGCATTTCAAGCACTGAGCTCGCGAAGATACTATCCAAAACCCCAGCTGTTTTGACATGAAGCTTGTGTTGGATATATGGCTCAAATCTGGCATTAATGGCACCGAAAGCCACCGAAAGAGAAGAAAAATTGGGCGCCGAAATTGTGGACAATGGGTGTCGGTTTTTCCGGATTGTCTCCCTCCTTGTTGTATATATATACTTGATGTATTCTGTTTTGAGAAAGAGGGCAAGAGATGTAGCATGGGGTGTGCACCACAGGGTGTGTACAATTTGAGAGAAAATTTGTATCTATTTTGTAACCATTTTCTCTATAGTGAATCGTTGCCTCCCGTGGACGTAGGCAATTGCCGAACCACGTAAATATCTGTGTATTTGTGTGTGTGGTGCTTTGTTTATTGAATTTCTGGGCTCCCAGCACAATAGCTTGAAGAACCAAATCATCCCATCTTTCAACATGGAAAAGGAATGGAGGTTTATGAGAAGTGAGGGGGTTGGTCTGAGGAAGAAACAATGTTGGCTTTTACAAAAGTCCGTGTTGTATGATGATATCTGAGGAGAAGATAATGGTTGTACTGAGTTTTGATGGTAACACAATGGGTTGGGAGTTTTCGGTAATTGTCCATCGTCCACAATTAATGTCACTGAGCTTGGGTAAAGGATAATTCCCAGGTGTTCAGTACTTCAAGTTTTGTTGTCGGAAGGTTTGATTAAAAAACCCATTAGTGTAGTGGCATTATTGGGGTTCATAGAGAGTTTGTTCCTCAAGAAGTTTGTGACCTGTTATGAGGAAGCTCCTCAGTTGTTGAAACTATATCAAGAAAAAATGGACCTTTCAAAATTACATAGTCATGATTATGAAGGTAAGAGTGGAACATTTCAGTTGTAGAATATCTAGTTCCTAACTGAAGTGGATCAAATTTTTTTCTTTTTCTTTTTTGGATTTTTATGATCATAATTCGGTTTTTTTTTTTTTGCCAGTATTAATTCAATTTCAATACAATATGCTTAGAGATTTTGTGCAGCATTAATATATCTTTTCATTAATCAGGCACGCATTTAGCTGAATAATTTATTATTTTTTATGCTACTCTGACTTTGGGAAATCTTCTTAATATTTAAGTTGAAGCATAGAATAACTAAATTACAGTCATGCTACGGGAAGATAGATAATTTAATTCAGCTCTACTTCATTTTAACATTTGGTTCCAATTCCCTAAGCAGTTGCTCTGGGATTTAAAAAATGGATGCATAGCTATCCTTCTTCATGTTCATGTTAATGGGCCTCTTGACATGCATGATAATACAGTTTGGTTGCCATGACCACAAGCTCATAGTTTGAGCAATATTTCCTGTCACACTACAAAAACAATGACGATTGCACCTCACAGTACCACTGAATTCTGTGATGGGTTGAGTATTATCCTCCCCTCTATAAGGTGATGCCCCTTAATTTCCAGCACCATTAAGGTAGGAAAAGTTTCAATTAACCAAAGACGGTTTGGTTTGGATCAGTCGAAAAATGACAAAACTTTTTATCTGAATTTGATTACTCATGACCAAAAAACTATCCTTGATTATTTTTAGGACAATGCTATTTAGACTTGATAGTCTAACCGAGAATGCTAGTTGAGGAATTTTTACCCTTGAATGCATTGGATGAGATTAAAATTTGTCTTATTCAATGTGTCCAAGGAATAGAAATCCTTCAACTAACATTTTGGGTTGTCTAAGAATCATTATTCTTATTTTTATTCCTTCACTTGATTTTACAAACACAAGCAACGAACTGAATCAAAACTTATGGCATTAAATTCTTTCATAAAGAAGTTCAAAATAGATGATTTTGGATAGATATCTCATAAATCTATGATAAAAGTGTATTTTTTTGGACAGTTAATACGAAATATAAGTTTTGTATATTTAATGCATTGTCCACGTGTATAATTTTTTTCTTTCTTTTAGTCGTTGGATGGAATTTGAAATTCTTTTGTTGAGGGGCTGGAATTAATACATGATTGATGAAACCCTAAGAGAGATTTTTCCTGGAGGAACAATGATAACCTCATACTAAAAAGTAACTATAGCAATCCAAGAGATTAAGTTAAGTACTAGAAAAGACTGTAAGAAAATGTAAATCATCAAATACCGTTTGGTGATCGACTACAAATGTAGTACATACATCATTTGGAGATTGCATTTTTTGTGGAAAAGAAATATATTAAAGGACTAAATGGACCAGCTTTTTAGACTTAATAATTAAATCACAATCATTATATGTATTTATGCATAACTCATATAAATATATTCAATGGTTATGATTTAGTTAGAAAGTTAAACTTGTATAGTCATGGGAGTTGAGGAATCTCACTTCTATAGAAGGCCTATGCATGTAGGAATGGTGTGCAAGCCCAATCCTCTCTCTCTCTCTCTCTCTCTCTCTCTCTCTCTCTCTCTCTCTCTCTCTCTCTCCGTGCAGGCCAATAGCTTCATGGGTTCTCCATGTGATGGAATTACAGTCACTAATTTCTCTGTCTCATGTTTGAAGATGATGATCAACAGTCTAAGATTGTCCAAGATCTTGGCAAAGCATGCAGGGAGTGGGGCTCTTTTGTACGTGGTATATGAAAACTGAATTTGTAGTATTTTTTGTACTAACTTTTTGTTCAATTATTGAATTTCGAGTCAAAAACTATCTTCTCAAGTTGAAAGTTTGAACTAAAAGGGCATGACACTACGTTTTTCACTTTTTCCATTGTTAAGATCTTCCCATGCAATTAAGAAGGGTTCCTTGGGAGACACTTTCATTCTCCACCTCCTTCCAACAAAAGAAAAATTATCCTCGGAGATTTTAAACTTCAATCTACATTTTGAGATTATTCTGTGTTTGATGACCTCATATTTCAGGTGTAAAATATTCCTAACTTAAAGATGAAGCTATCAAAATGAAAATTCTTTGGTCTCCATATGTTCTATGCAGATATATGAACAAACTAGCTAAAAGATAAAAATGGAAACAGTCTTATAAGTCCCCGACCCTTTTGAATGAATCATTTATAAATGGCATCACCATGTGATGATAATCCATGTTTAAAAATAGTTTAGCGCTATGATTGGTATATAATGCTTCTACAGCACCAATAATTCACATCAAAGCTCTCAAGATGTACAATAATTTCAAGATTACTCCATATTAGGTGACACCACTTCTAAGGAAGATCACATGTCAATATGTATAATCATAATCCTCTTTTGCAAGTGCATTTGAGCATTTTCTTTCACATATTGAATCACAAACCTTTAGCCTTGTTCTTTGGTTTCAAAATAGCGTGTGCACAAACAATAAAAAAAAAAAAGTAGACAGAAAGAAAGAAAGGTCTCCTCATGAGTTGGTTTGCTTTTTTTTATCTATTATTATATATGTTATTTGTACAAGATTATTTTAATCAGTTTCCCATTCTTCTATTGTGTGCCATACGATTTTAGCATAAGGTTGTGCTGTGTTCTGAAATTACCACTTACAGTTAAACATAGCCATCATGGACATTCTTTCACTCACCCTCACTTATTCTCCCATCAAATACCATTCAGACGATGATGATGATTACTCAGAATATTACTATGACCTTTGCGAGAAAATAAGAGATCTACGAGAGCCAACTTATCATATATTGTGAGGAATGTCCCAATGTTCCTTAAGTTTCATGTTTATTCAATGGGTATGCCCGAATTTCATGATATTTAAAAATTACTGATAAGTAGTAGACTTTGCAATTAATATGCCCAACTCTGTTGCTCCTTTTTTACTTTTCTAAATTCCAAATTATTCCAAATGCATAAATAAGATTTCATTTGATTTTTTTATTCTTTTCTGAAATCCCAATCCTAAAAAGATTTGGTATTTCATGGTATATGATCGACTTCACTGAAACTACTTGTGCATGACCACAATAAATTATCAGAGCATGCATTATCTTGTACAGTCTTACTTTAAAGTCATTAATTATTCTTCACATTTTAGTTTTCCATCTTTGGTAAAAAAAATATATAAAAAAAAAAAATATATATATATATATATATATATATTGATGGACTTCACGATCATTATCTTGTTGTAATTGCAAATGATTGAAATAATCTGACAGTTAGTGGAAATGGATGCAATTTTTGGAGTAGAGAAGACTGTTTTTTGAAATGGTTTTAATAAGTTCCCACAATTATCAGAGCACGACATTATCTTCTTATGTTTTAAGAACTGTTGAGTCAGTTTCATTCTAAAATTTCCTATGTATATCTGTCTGTCTAATTCTGAAATCATAGGAAATGTCTAATTTGATCATTTTAAGTTAGTTTGAACACCTCTAAATATTTCTTGATTAATTTGCTGTGTACTGAACTTTTTGGGTTTTTAGCTTATGTGTTTGTACCATTTTGGAGTATCATGCACTATTATAAATAGGGTTGTAATGGATAGTTTTTGTTCAATTTTGCTTAATAACATTATGAGTCCTATGTAACTCTTCTTAATTCTGGTTCGAGATTGAGTGATTTGCTTCCTCGATTTCAATCCTCAACATATTTATTACAAGCTTCTTCTAAATAATTTGGTGCCTATTACATGCAGCTTAAAAACAATATTACAAGCTTCTTAATAAGTGCACAAAACATGTTATTTTATATCTCAAAATAAGTCTTTAATTACTCTTTTACTTTATTTAAATATTCTTATCTTTGCATTTTGTGTTTTATAGGGGTTGATTTCCAAATAAGAAGAAAAACAGCAGAAAAGGCCTAAAAAGGATATATATAACCAAAGATGAACATAAGAAGAATTGTAGGAGAGATGGTATTATGTGCAATCTACTTCACAAGAGGTCTCAAGTTCAAAACTTTGCCAAATATTTTGTACACGGCCACGTTTGCAGTCCAGAATTGAAATTAAAGATATGGAAATCAAATTTTAGATATTCAAATTCAAAATTTTGTATTTTGAATTTTTGTTTTTGAATTTTGAATTTTGAATTTGGTATTTCAAATTTGTATTTTAAATTTTGTATTCTAAATTTTTTCCACCTAAACCATTCCCCTCTAACTCTATAAATAGGGGATCTTAGGGGATGGTGAAGGGGGTTAGAAATTGTAGAGAAATTATAGAAAAAAATAAAGTGTAGTTGTAAATAATTTTTTTTGTATTCATTTTTTTCTTATAAACACACCTCTCAAGGGAGTGATGAAGCCACTATGATGAAATATAAGTAAGTTCTTTTATTTTCTTTTCTAATTTTTCCTCCCAAGAGCATTCTTCTACTCTTCTATTCTGGATTTTTATTTTCTAAAATTAGAGGGAGGATTCTTCGTGTTTGCCAAATAATGGTAATTCGAAGAATGCCTACCTCTGTTTACCTAGCCAATGTGCATCAGTAAAAAATTGTCTCTCTCATATATAATCAAGTTTGCTTTTTTATGTTATATTTTCCTTCATCTTTTCAAGTTGTAATTGGAGTGGTGAAGTGTATTGATTATTGGAGAAAAAACTTGATAAGAATAGTAAAAAATTTATTTATGTGGATTTGTGGTGGTGGATTCCCTTCCCTTGAGATTTATTTTATTATTATAGTTTCATTTATTCATTATAATTCCAAAATAAAAAAATATTTTTAAAAAAAATAATTTTCATTCCATAAATTAGTGTGTGAATTTGAGCACTTTTGGAATCTCACTTGAGAGTGGTTCGACCCTGCTTATTACTATACAATTTTTAGTAGAGTTTTTGCAAGTTTTATTATTTTTTGTACGAAGTGTAGAAAAGCAACGACAAACATCCAATAATCTACACTCGTCACTTCTTCAAATTAATTCGGCCTCAAACTCTTGTTAATTCTGTTCATTCTTTTGTAGCAAATTGCATATCAATGTTATGGTTGTATAAATTTTAGAACCATAACATTGGTACCTAGCTACACGATAATCAAAATGATTCCTTATTAAGTTAATAATCTGATTTGACTCTGAGTGAAGTTTCTACTGGTCATTTTTGTAATACCCCGTAATTTGAGGATATCTAAATTGGGTTTTTATTTATTTGATGGAGTTTTTAATTATTTAAATGCTTTAATTAATTTTGTCAATGAATGTTTTTATAGGTTTAATTTGAATGTTTGAATTGTTGTTAAGTGTTGATTGAGTTTAATTGTGTGTTAAATATTTGTTTTAAATATAGTTTTTTTCTGTTAAATAAAAATATGTTGGTTTGGGCTACATTTTCTTTATTTTTGTTTTATTATTATTATTATTAGGTTGGGCTTGGCTGTTGGGATGGGCTATATATATGTGTATATATATATATATATATATATATATTTTATATATATAGTTGGGCTAAATATTTTATATTTATTAGTTTAATTATTTAGGTGTAATACCCCGGAAAATTTAGGTGTCAATTTAATCTCTTTACATTATTACTTTATTTTATTAATTCATGTTAAATGTTTTTTTTTATATAAATTATCATTGTAGGTGAGTTGTTTTTTTTTTATTACATGCATTTTATCATTTTATGTGAATTGGTATTAATTGTGTGTTATTTTATTTAAATGTTTTGGGTTGGGCTAGGGAGGAATTTGGGCTAGGATGAGTGGGCTAAGGTTATGTTTAAAATGATGGGCCTAGGGTTGTAATAATATTATTATTGCTATTGTTAGTATTATTAATTTGATTTTTAATTAGTTTGAGGAAAATCAATAAAAGAATAATTAAGACAAAAAGGAAAAGAAAAGAAGAAGAAATTAGGGTTTGCCGTTGTTTTACGCACAGAGCTAAGAGAGAGTAAACGAAAGAGAGAAGGGAGTGACGATCGGGTGAACAAGTTGATTCGTCAGGAAAAAGGCAAGTTTAATTCTTCTCTTCCCCCTTGAGTCCGTATGCATAGTCTAGGTTTGAAAATTTATTTATATTAAAAATCTGTAGTTAATTGCATGTTTATATTTTTCTGTTATTGATAAATTTCGTGAAATTTAACTGTGATGATTGTATATAGATTAGATTGATTTTGTTCATGTAAGGTTATATGCATATGAATTCATGTATATGTATATTGTGTTAAGAAAGAAATTATTTATGCATGAAATTTGTAGGTAAATAAATGTTAAATTGTGAACCTACTGTATTGGAATTATCTTGTAAACAACTCTGAATACTAGGGAAAATAGATCGTGAATAATTTGGTTTTAAATTTTTGAATTTTACGAAGAATCCTAGAACTTGTGAATTGAGGGTTTTTGATTCGGGCTGTTTCGGATGGGGCTTTTTGCACCAATAGGTAGACGGCGTCGAGAGGAGAAGAACGGCGCAAAAATGGAGGCAAACGGTGGCTGGAGGAGGCCGGACCATCGCCGGCAGCGCACTGTGCGCGCTGCTGGACGCGCTGGGGAAGAGGGACTTCCCCACGCGCCTGGCCAGCGTGTGCCGGCGCATGGGGCCGACGCCGACGTCGGCCGGCGCCGGGAAAAATGTTTCTGGGCCCCACTCGCGGGGGCCCACCACTGGGTCCACTTTGGGCCCATTCCGATATGTTTTGATATTTTTTTTGAATTTTTGAAATTTTTGGAAAAACTTGAAAATTTGAAAAATCATTTTTTAAAAATACTTTAATGATTCCAAAAATTCTGAAAATTTTACAGTATGATATTGGATGTTAAATACACTTAATTTTAAATTTTCAACTCAAAACAATTTTCCCTTGTTGTCCAATTAATTTTTAAAAGTACCCAAAAGCTGCCTTTTTCACTTTTTGTAATTTTAGAAAATACTTTTACAACTTCAAAAATTCCCAAATTTTTACTGTAACTCTCTGGAGGTTAAATACACTTGGGTTTAAAGTTTCAACTCAAAATGACCTTTCCTTGTTGTGCAATTGAATTTTAAAGTGTCCAAAAGCTGGGTTTTTCACTTTCTGTAATTTAAGAAAATACTTCTGAAATTTCAAAAATTCCCAAAATTTTTCTGTAACTGTTTAGAGATTAAATGACCTTGGGTTTAAATTTTCACCTCGAATTGAGCTTCCCTTGGTGTTCAATTAATTTTTAAAGTGCCTAAAAGTTGGATTTTCACCTTCTTTGGATTATTAAAAATGTTTTTAAATTACAGAAAATTCCAGAATATTTTCTTAGTGTTCTTAGAAGTGAAATAGGCCCAGAAACCTAGATAAAAGTAAGTTTAGATCCCCCTCGGAGATTTGAGTGCAGCGGGGGTTGGTTTGGGAAATTGTTTCCTCTAATGGATGTTAAGTTATTTTGATTTAATCGATTGTGTTTATTATATATATAAATGCACATGGGATACTTGATTAAGGTTCACTTGTGAATGATTTGTCATATGGTGATAATTGCATAGCAGATAATTCAAATTGGTAGTCTGTGCAAATTAAAAATCATAATGCATTTTGTTTATTTATTATTTCATATTGGGAATGCATTTGTATTTTATTTGGCATGTAAGGATTGCCCGGCGTGTCAGGATCGCCCATACCTAATAAGGTATCTATATTTTTATTTGGCATGCCCGGCGTATCAGGATCGCCCATACCTAATAAGGTATCTATATTTTTATCTGGCATGTAAGGATTGCCCGGCGTGTCAGGATCGCCCATTCCTATTAATGTATTCATGCATTATAATCGACATATCATGATTGCATAGATTTCATAAAATACATACATATGTATCTTTATTTGTGAACGTAAAGAAGGGGATCGTTTATACATTGTAAGGGTTGTTGAGGAAATATATGAGATGATTTGTATCTTTAAAAGTATGAACTGAATAAGGAATAATCTGAGGGGTTGCACGTATATTTATCTATTGTGTCCCTCACATTGAGGGTATGTATATTGATTCTCTGATTGGGATGTAGTAGATAGAACTTGCTCGTGGATTTAACCCACTTTGTTGATATTTCAGGTCCCAAGCAGTTTCCCCCGCGAGGATAGAGTACTAGGGTTGGGCTGTGACAGACATCTACTCTCACCAGTCTCAGGGTAGGAATTTACTTTTTCTTCAGGAGTAAAACTATGAACTTATTTAGAGGTTTTGGTTTTGGATTTCAATTTAAGTGTTAAACTTTTATTTCTTTCTGGTTAAGGGATCCTTGGGTTACGGGACTTCCAAATTGTATTACCAGAATTTAATGAGTTATTTATCAATTATTTCAATTCAATGGGATTTCTGTTCAGCTTTTAACAATTATTCTATTTCTGTCTTTTGCATCTATGCTTGTTGCTATCAGTGGTTAATATTCCTCAGGTTTTGTGTATGAGACTGGCCACCTCATGCACGAAATTTTTTGGGGGGTATTTCATTAGGAATATTAAATAAGAGAAAAGAAATTAGGGTTCAGTAGTTTCTACGCACAGAGGATTCCTACGCACAGATAGGGAGAAAAACTAGACGCCAGGAAAAGAGAAAAAAAAAGTGATTTTTTGCTCAACATCACGAGGCAAGTTCGAATTCTTCTCTTCCCCTTTGAATCTGTATACATATATATTATTTGTATATACATGTTGCTGGAATATATGTATAATATATATATTAATTGTATAGACATGTTGTTAGAAATTTGTATGCAATTAATTATGAAATTAACTGATTTTGCATGCTAAGAATAATTCTGTGAATTAAACATGAAGCTCTTAGAGTTTTGGGACTGTTTTAGGATATTTTTGCATATGTTTATACATATATATATATGACTATATATATATATATTAACATGAAATTGGATTTACTGTATTCATCATTTTTAAACGTTTTTGTTCCAATTAAAAGGTAGGTCTTACTTCCTAGAACAATCCTTGAAAGTTTGGTTGTGAACCGTTGGGTAGATTGACGGGAAATTGAGTTTAAAATTTTAGATTTTCGAAACTTGAAATTGAGCGTTATTGATTTAGGCAGCGAGAGGGGGTGATTTTGGTACCAATGCGTAGCTTAGATCGATACGAGTTCAATGGTATATTCATATGCGCAATTCGGTGCCCAGAAGTGATCGAAAAGTGATTGGGAAGTTTGGCCACCATTGTTGAATCGTGGGAGCTTCAGGTAAGGGAAGAAGGAAAGAAAAAAAAAAAAGAAGAAAGGGGCAGCGCGCCGCTGGCGCATGGGAGCTCGTGCCGTTGGCTCTGGCTGCGGCCAGTGGTCGGAAAAGTATTTTTGGGTCCCACTCGCGGGGGCCCACCTCTGGGTCCGATATGGGCGCATTCCGAACTATTTTGGTATTTGTTTTGAATTTTTGAAATTTTTAGAAAAACTTAAAAATTTGGAAAATCATTTTTTAAAAATACTTGTATAATTTGAAAATTTCCCAAAATTTTATGTGAACTTCCTGGGTGTTTTAGGAGCTTGGTTTTTAAATTTAATGTAGAAATAATTTCTCCTTTTTTTTAAAGTGTCTAAAAACTGGGTTCTTCAGGTTCTTTAATTTTAGAAAATAGTTAAAAAGTTTCCAAAATTCCCAAATTTTTACTGTAACTTTTTGGAGGCTAAATACACTTGGGTTTAAATTTTCAACTCAAAATGATCTTCCCTTGTTGTTCAATTGATTTTTAAAGTGTCCAAAAGTTGAGTTTTTCACTTTCTGTAATTTTAGAAAATACTTTTGTAATTCCAAAAATTCCCAAATTTTTGCTTAACTTTATGGAGGTTAAATAAACTTGGGTTTAAATTTTCATCTTGAAATGAGCTTCCCTTAGTGTTCAATTAATTTTTAAAGTGTCTAAAAGTTGAATTTTCATAATATTTTTAAAATTCCAAAAAATTTCAGAATGTGAAGTAGGGTTCTTAGAAGCAGAATAGGCCGAGAACTTAAATTCAAGTTAGGTTTTGACTCCCTTGAAGGTTTAGATAAATTGGAGGTTTTATTGGGTGTTTGCTTTTAAAATGGATGATTGTGTTATTGGATTAACTTGAATGTATTTTCCTTTAAAAATATAAATGCCCACGAAATACTTGATTATAGTTTACTTGTGCACGATTTGTCATATGGTGATAAATTTCATGTCAGATAATTTGAATTACTTTGTTTGTGCAAATTAAAAAATCATAATGCACCTTATTTATTTTATGTTTTATATTGGGAATGCATCTCTGCATTTTATTTGGCATGTTGGGATTGCCAAGGCGTGTCGGGATCGCCTAATACCTAATAAGGTATCTATGCATTATATTTGGCATGTTGGGATTGCCAAGGCATGTCGGGATCGCCTAGTACCTAATAAGGTATCTATGCATTATATTTGGCATGTTGGGATTACCAAGGCGTGTCGGGATCGCCTAATACCTAATAAGGTATCTATGCACTATATTTGGTATGTTAGGATTGCCAAGGCGTGTCGGGATCGCTTAATACGTAATAAGGTATCTATGCATTATATTTGGCATGTTGGGATTGCCAAGGCGTGTCAGAATCGCCTAATACCTAATAAGGTATCTATGCATTATATTTGGCATGTTGGGATTGCCAAGGCGTGTCGGGATCGCCTAATATCTAATAAGGTATCTATGCATTTTATTTGGCATTTAAGGATTGCCAAGGTGTGTCAGGATCGCCTAATACCTAATAAGGTATCTATGCATTATATTTGGCATGTTGGGATTGCCAAGGCGTGTCAGGATCGCTTAATACCTAATAAGGTATCTATGCATTATATTTGGCATGTTGTGATTGCCAAGGCGTGTTGGGATCGCCTAATACCTAATAAGGTATCTATACATTATATTTGGCATGTTGGGATTGCCAAGGCGTGTCGGGATCGCCAAACACCTAATATGGTATCTTTATATTTTATTTGGAGCATGTCAGGATTGCCTAATATCTAGTAAGAACGTTTCTCGCTATATATTCGATAATGTTACGATTATTTCTTGTATAAACTTAAAACTAGTCTGCACTTGCATTAAGATAACTGAGGTGTTAGATTAGGGTGTGGTGTGGCTCTATTCTTGGGTCACAGGGTTAATTGGGGATATATGTTTATGAGTTGGTGGGTTATCTTTAATTGTATATAAACATAAATTTGTTGTCTTGGGAAATGATTATTGGTGGAGGCAGGATAGGTTTGCCTAATACCTTATAAGGCATTTGTAGAATATATGGAAGAAGGCATGTTAGGATTGTCTATGGTTTGAACTTAGAAATTTGTTTTATCTGTATTGTGATAATGGATGGGTTAGTTCAGAACATAGTTCTAATTACTTCTAAGATAGGAGATTTAATGACTAAATGGTATAATTATATCTATATATCTTTAATGTCCTCATATAGAGAGTATATTTACCAGTTCTTTGATTGGGTTGTAGTAGAGAGAATTTGCTCGTGAGTTTAACCCACTTTGTTGATATCTCAGATTTCAGATAGTTTTTACCTGGAGATTTGCGCGTGGAGTTCGTAGAGCGTGACAATCATCCATTCCTTACCATACTTTAGTGTAGGGACTTAAATCTGTTCATAAAGTTTTACTTTTATGTTTTTTTTTTTTGGTTAAGGGGTCTGTGGGTTACCGGACTTCCAAGTTGTATCAATCAGAATAATATAATGTTCTTTAACATGATTATTTATTTCAGTTAGACTTTCCTTTCAGTATTTATAATTCTTTTTCTTTTGTCATTGTATTATATGCTTGTTTGCTATCAGTTGTTAGTATCCCTCAAGTTTTGTATATGAGACTGGTCACCTCATGTGTGAAATTTTTTGTTGGGGTATTTCAATTTTGCTCTTCACAGTTTCGATCACATAAGTTTCACATGCACCAGGACTTTAAATCATTCGGGAATAATGTAGAGGAGGTGTGTAAAAATCCTTACTACATTGTTAGTTGTAGGACTGGTGTAATACCCTGTAATTTGAGGATATTTAAATTGAGATTTTATTTATCTGATTGGGTTTTTAATTATTTAATTGTTTTAATTAATTTTTGTCAATGCATGTTTCTTTATGTGTTTAATGTGAATGTTTGAATTGTTGCTAAGTGTTGATTGATTTTAATTGTGTGTGAAATATTTGTTTTAAATGTAATTTTTTCTTTTAAATAAAATATAAGGGTTTTTGGGCTTTATGTTCTTTAATTTTTATTTTTATCAGGTTGGGCTAGACTGTTAGGTTGGGCTATATATATATATATATATATATATATATATATATATATTATTTATATATATATATATTTTATTTATAGGTGGGCTAAGTATTTTATATTTATTAATATAATTATTTAAGAATTTTTATTTTAGTTTTCTAGAAAGAAAATTAAAATAAAAGGAAAATAAAAGAGGGTTAGGGTTTCTGTCGTTTACACACACAGGAATCGAAAGGGCATAGATGGAAGAGAGAAGGGAGAGAAGGAGTAATTCATCGGGACGAGCTCGTGTTCATCAAAAAGGTAAGTTCGAATTCTTCTTTTCCCCTTTGAATCTGTAGACATATATATATATTTTTTCTATATATATATACGTGATGCTGGAATATTTTTTTATGTATTTAATTATGAAATTAAATGATATGCATGCTAAGGATGATTCTGTGAATTAAACATGAAGATTCTAGGGGTTTGGTACTGCTATAGGGTAATTTTTCATATGTTTATGCATGTATATATGACTGTATAGGTGGGTGTAAATATATATATATATATATATATATATATATATATATACTAGCGTATTGCCCGGGCCTACGGCACTATAAAATAAAAAATTATTGGACTAAAATAGAAGTTGATTTCATATAATCAACGTGTCAATAAACAAATGTTTACAAAACACCATTCGCATTAACTATTGTTTATAAAAAGAAAAAACAATAAAAGATAATTAAAGTTATATGTTTTTTTTTAAGTATATATAAATCCACTGAATAAAAAGAGACAGGGAGAACTAATTAAAGTTAGAAACACCATCTACAACTAAAGAAAAAATCGGGGATTAATAAAAATCTAATAGCAACTATAGACAATAAATTTTTATTCTTTTTATATACAAAAGATTCACCAAAATATTATTCTTTTTTGCACATTTTACTCTATATTATATCTTCTAGTAATATTGGAAGTGTTTGCATTTAAATTATGTTGATCTCTCGCTTTCTCAATTTATTTTTTTAAACAAAAATCTTTTGACCATCATTTTATTATAACATGAAGTGGAGTGTAGTGAATATACTAATTCAAGGTAGAAGCACCATCCACAACTAATAAAAGAATAAAAAATTATTATGATTTCTTATATTTTTATTATCCCAATTTTGTTTCAGAAAGGGTGCTTTAAATGCTAGATAAAACAAAATGAGACTTTTTTACACTATAACACAACTAACAAAATTAGAAGATAGGAAAGGTACATGCAAGGCAGTTGAGTAAATCATGGCTAAAAAATAGTTGAAAGAAAACTTGCCTTCTCAATAGATTGACTTGAACACTGGTCTCCATGAAATAAATCCTACATCCTAATTTAAAATCCAATTTATCAATTTCAATTAAATTCTAACACTAAATTCAAGACCTAATTTTATAAAATGTATAGAGTTAATACAACAAATTTGAATAACTACCCTTTTGTATATAAACATGAATACTAAACCCAAATGGCCTTAATATAAACTCTTAAGACTCTGAATTCATAATCAGAACCCTATACTTAAAACCTATATGGCTACATTCATGATATAAGGAATTTCAAATATAGATACTACAGTGACTACATATAAAGAGATCAGAGAATATGACTTTTCCACATGAGCATTGTTTTTTAAGGAAAGCCCACAAAGTTGCACAACATTTTTTTTTTCAAATAAAAAACTTATGGTGCATAAATGTTAATGTAGCGACAAATTAATAACAACAATACATCCAAAATCATAACCTTTATTATCAAGAAAAGGGAACAATTTAAGTGCAATCACAGATGATCATATAAAAATAAATAAATAAAAACCATCAGCTTTAAGTGCAATACTAAGTAACTATTAAAACTCAACGGCCCAAAATCTCATAAGAAAGAACTAAAATTGTTTTACTGTCCATCTTTAATTTCTTACTTTTTTTTTCTTCTTTTTTTTATTTTGTTTCAATCTTTAACCTATGAACTTCCATGGGTAAAATAAAAAAACTGATGCATTTCATCATCTTTACATATATGCTTTTCTTTTCTTAAGTGATGTCCTCGGTTGCGTGAGAGAGTGATAAAGAAATTGAGTGATGTAGAGAGAGAGAGAGCCACACATGGAGAGAGAAAGAGATCGGAAAGCATGTTGAATACGGTGGTGGGTGAGTTGAGGTGGTGAAGTGGTGATGACCGGTGGTGACGGTGGCTGTGAGAGAGTTGTTGAAAATGAGCTGGAACCCTCAAATGGAAGCTTGATGCTATGCATGCTGCACTGGCAACATATCTATCTAGGGACTGAACAAAAATTAGAAGTACACAAAAGAAAGAGCACACTAAAAGAAAGAGCAACTGAACAAAAGAAAGAGCACACAAAAAAAAGGGCATTGGTTTTTTTCCCTCTATTAAATTAGAAGCGCACAAAAGAAAGAGCAACAGAACAAAAATTAATAGATATGATATTTTTGGAATACATTTATTCAAAAACATTCCAAGGGTGCAATACAAAAATATTAAGTCAATAATTAAAGAGAAGATGCTGCATTGGCGACATGAACCTAAGGACTCGAATAGAGGTATCAAGCCACTATCTTCTCCAACCAAGCTACAGCCACCGCCGGCCACCGCTGCTACCTTCCGAGCATGCACAGCCACCATTGAATATGAGAAGACCCAACTCCAACCTCCATCAACCACTGTCTGCCCATGGCGCTTCCGATAGAGATACGACAGAAGGTGATGGCCAACCGTGCATTGTAAAGACCTTGGTTGTGTGGAAAAGATGTGTTTATCCCCTTTTGTTCCCAAGGGTGCTCAATCCCATATTGCTTGGGTGTGGAAAGAGGATGTGCTATATAGGTGGTGCGCTCTTTCGAAATGGTATGAGGCCTTTTGGAGTAAAACCAAGAGCAAAACCGTGCGGGCTGGGCCCAAAGCGGTAACCTAGGGGTATGATAGCTTTTATGATGATGGGTGAGTGGAAGTTGCTGGAGACCTTATCTGAATTCTCGATTTCGTATACGCCTCAGAGCACCGGGACACTCTTGTGCAACCTTATTGCACAATCATCGCTTCTCAGTAGAATCATTCAGGCACAATCTAGTGATCATAGACTGCAGGCTCATTTGGCTGAGCCTGTCATACTAATGTTTAAAGACAAGCTAGTAGGCCAATATCAAGTGGCAAAACAGGCATTATAATGATTTATCAATTTAAAATAAAAAACATTTATAAGGTAGGGAAAGAAGTCAATAGAGAGAAAATTAAATATATGATTTATAAATATAAGTTTTGAACACCCTAACAGACAATATATATATATATATATATAATTCTAAAAGATAACTAAAATGTTTTGCCCTCCTAGTGTAATGTTGTTGTCCATAAGTTAATCAAATAAGCTTTGAAGTGTAAAATTGGAGACGGTGAATGGGGGAGGTGTGGCTTCAATAGGTGTTTGATGTTATTCATACGGATTATAATGATGTTTATCAATCAATGAATACTCAAATCTCAATTAAAAACAGAGAGTAATACATGAGTTTTACGTATTTAACTAATTAATTAAAAAATGTATTTACTTATTTGTTTGACTTTTTACATATATCAGAAAACAATCTCAATTCAATAGTTGAATATGGAGAGGTGATGAGAAGTCTCTCTTAATAACGTTATTAAAAAATATAATTAAATTATATTTTCATTTTTATAAATAAGAAAATAATTTTAGAAACAATGGATTATTCAAATGATTTTGATTTCGAATTCAAATAAGTCATTAGAATACCAAATATTCACTGAAATATGTACAAGGGACATGATTAACTTACATGCACCTTACAATAATGTGAGATTAGTGAAGACAAAAAGAAAGTAAGTAACAAGAAATATCACTTTTGTAAAAAAAAATAAGTATTTAGATTAGAGACAGAAGAGGAGAGAGAGAGAGAGAGCTGAGTAGAAAATAACAGTTGGCTAATATGTTTTGTATTTGGGTAACTTTATTTGAAATGTTAGAAAACTATGCACAGCAAAATAAATCTTACCTAACATGTATTGAGCCTAATTTTAATTACTATAGTGGGCCAGCAACAAAAACACAACCACACAGCCCTAAATTCATGATAGTGTTATGTTGTGATAAGTTTTCGAGCTCAATTACATATCAGCACTGTAGCAAGGAAGCACTTAACCTACTAATCGCATCACATAAAATCAAAACTGAAAACAACTTTGCTCATTTCCCACCAAAATTTCTCTCTCCTCTCGCACAACTTCCTCTCTGTTACTTTTTGACAAGAAGACCAAGATCTTGGCTATGGAGAGAACCAGTTGTCATAGGGTTTCATATGCAAGGTCTACGGCATTCTCTGCCCAGATCTTCTCACCACCATTGTCTCCTCCGTCACCGTTCTCTATGTAGAGTCCACAGAAACTCAATGGACTTCATGGTTGGTCCCTATGATTGTGGTGGCCAATATTGCTATGTTCGTTGTAATCGCTCGTTTCCGCAAGGAACCGGTTTTCAACATCTCTATCTATCTCTGTCGGCAGAGTCCCATTCTTGAGATACCTGACATTCATATCAGTTTTTTCCCCCTGATGTACCCGATTGTTGTTGTTGATGTTTATAGTTCCTTCTCTTCGATCTTATCCTAGTGAGGGGACGAATAATCTTTCTCCACATCGCCAAGGGGTTTCGGGGAAGGGACTCGTCTCCTTCAATTACAGGCTTGATCCAGTATTATGATGGATGAGATTGGCTCAAGCAGAAAGATCTCTATAGATAGGAGTTCGGGCATTTCTATCGTGGAATCATGTATGTCAACAATTGCCCCAAGAACAATCTTGGGTTCGAAGGTGCTTGCGTGGCCAAATTTCTTGGGAGATTATCTTTTGAGCCTCTCAAAGACAACCCTCTCTTTGGCCCTTCCTCTTCAACGTAATGTTTCTTTCTTACCCATTTCTTAGCTGTGTCAATTGATAGTTGTTTGGATTTTTAGAGTTTAGTTTTTATCGATTGCAGTCTTTCCATGAATCTGGGTTTTGGGTTTTATCAACATTCTCATTTCCATCTAAATCTCAGCTATAAGATGTTTGAGTGGGAATTTCTTGTTCTTGTGTATATTTTCATCTCTCAATTTGTGTTATTTAATTCGATTAGGATTGATTTATTGATTGAGAGTGTTCTGTGTGCGTTTGTGCTTGTGGGTTTCTTATATATGGATGTGTTTTTATTTGAAGCTTTATAGCAAGATATTCCGGTGGAAATTTATTGTTTTTCTAAAAACTCTCTCAATTTTTGTTGTGTGTTCTGGTTTCGATCTGGGTAGGGCTTGATTCACTCTTTGGGTCTATTTAGTATGGATTTTTGCATGTGGGTTTTTAAAATAGAATTAAATTGTATATGATGGAATTGTTGTTTTTGAACTAGTCTGTCTTTTAATTAGCTGATTATGGATCTTCTTATTGAATTTGGCTTTTGGATTTCTGAAATTTCGTGCCTTTACATATCCTTTCTTTTACAATTCCTATATTCTCCTTATCAAGAAAAACAAAAAAGGAAGAAGAAGAATAAGAATAAGTTCATACTTTTAGTATTAATTATGAGGTACCACTAGAAATTTACCAATCTCCAGCCATATCTGCTAATGAGAAATATAATTTTATTGTTTTCCGGCAACGATAGTGATTTACTGGGGATTTGACTGGAATGGATTACTAACTTTTTCCTATTTCTTGTTAATTTGATCTGGTTTAGATTAAATACATTGATTGAGATATCTAATAAGTTGGGGTTTCCTGGCTTCTACATTTTCATTTTCATTTTCCTTTAAACTCAAGATGTTTAGATGGAAATTTGCTAGGAATTGATTAAAGCAGTAATTTCTGCTAGAGTTGTTCATTTTAGTTAGTCTTTCTTTATGGCTGCTAAAATAATTGGATTTGATTCGAAGTCATCTTATCAGAAGTTACATATACAAAGTTGTTTGTATATAAATGCCCACTACAAGTTTGTAGAGTTCCATGTTTTTATAAATCAGTTATTCATAAATAAAAGCTTTTATAAAGTGTCTCTCAAACTTGGTTAATGCAAGCGTCTTCAGTGTGGCACGATATCTGGTTATCGACTCTCTATTTAAAAAAATAGGAATTTTGTCATTTTTGAAATTGAATCAGGGAGATGCTAGTTAAATGTAGTATGTTGTTTTTTAATGCAGCCGAGGAGTTGTAGTTACATTGGTGTAGCAATTGCAAGCTGCTACTCTAGGTGCTGTTATTATTAAGGCTTTCTTAAGTTGATTGTTAGAGGTTTAAATGTATGTGGTTCTTGCTGGAAAAAGATAATTCTAGGCTTACTTTTTGTAAATTAAAAAAAAGTTTCACTTCTTGTTTTAAGTGTCATACAAAAACATATGATTTGATTTTTCAACGTCCATATGAATGATTAGACTTAATCTCAACTCAGCAATGGCCTTAATTCTTAAGTTTTGCAATATATGATTTTGCAATATATGATCTTTCTGCCCCCAAATCAATTAAATAGCAAATAACAGAAGGAAAAAATAATGATGCTCTCTTTCCGCATGCAAAAGAGCTTAAAGTTTCCTTTTTTATTTTATTCACTGTCTCCGAGCTTACCTTGTCATGCAACAAATAGCTAAATTGAGAGCATGTTGACCTACATTCTCTTGAAACGCTTGCCTAAACCATCCTGGAATTAGAACAGCCATATGTACAAACTAATGCCCCTAACATATCATGTTCCAAATACATTTATGATATCATCCTGAAAATAAAATAGCTATATTAATGAACTAATGCTCTTTACACAAGGAATCTTAATTTCTTAATCTACCATTGTTTTTCCAAGTGGCACTTCACTTATAAATTCACATATTTATGTGGTTTTAATGTATTTAATTCTCATGTATCTGCTCTCTATATTCAATACGAAATAGGGTTTTTGGGTTTGATATAAAGGATTTGAATATTTTTGTTGATTTTTTTTTTGGAAATGTGTTTGGTATTTTGTTAGACTCCATTTGGTAGAGGTTTACTTTATATGTAATCAATTTAAAGTAATTTGAACTTGCTTTGAATTTTGTTTATTTTATTTTATCATGTATGCTGGCATTAAGTTATATATTCATCTGTTGTTATAAGTTCATCCTATTTATTACTTAGTACTTGGACTTTTAAGTATAAGCAATTTTTTGCTATTTAAAATGCTTAGATGCATTTAATTAAAATTCATATTATAGACATTGTATATGGAGTTGTGGTTTTTTTCATCGTTTTTTCTTTCTGTGTTTTGCTGCATGTGAACTGCAACTAGATTTTTACTTGGTTATAATAAAAAAAAATTGGTGCCGTTTAAGGAAGGTCAGAGTCTTTGTCAAATGGAAAAGGAGAGAAAATTCTAACAAGACGTAGAAACCAAAACATAAGAAACAGAATATATAGACCTTAGTGAATCTAATGGAGGATTGGGATTAAAGAAAATCTTCAAAAGAACAAATACACACACACACACACACACACACACACATATATTACCCAGTCTAGTCTTGCCTACATGCTCTACTCGAGGTGTTGATAGGAAAAGCTTGGAGATAAACTCTCAGCATTATTTTGTGTAAAGTGGCAGCATTTATAATTAGACCTGCATTCTCATGCTTGTCGGCCAGTGGCCCCTAACAAAACATCCAATTATTTATTGTAACAAAAGCCCGATATGTGAAATGATAGCCAAATAAGTAATATTATTATCTCCACTATTATTTTTATGATCTTCTTACATGTGTTTTAGCGTTCAAACTCTTGTGATTCAAGTATGGATTCAGAAAAGAGAAAAATGAGAATAACAACGATGTTTTCTCTCTTATTTTCCTACTTTCTAGAATTAGTAGATATCTTTCAATAATCTCAAATTCACTTTAACTTTATAAGATGTTAAATTCTAATTGATTTAATATTTTATCTCTTAACAACTTTTCTTTCTCTGACTACAACCTCTTTGCTAGCACGTGCTTGTTCTGTTTGAGGATAATTTTTTAACCATTAGAAATTTTTATTGTGAATCTTGTAGTATAAGGTGAGGTCATTACACCATTGAGACTTCATTTTGTTTGATTGTGCTCAATTATAAGGTTTCAAATACTGTAAAGTGGTTCTATTTGTAAGGTGTTCTGATATTGAGACTTATGCTAATCAGCTATCTATGCCTGGTATTAGATATCTTGCAAGAATCTGCTTGATTCATGTTTATTGCTTTGAACTGTATTGTGAGCCATTGAATTAGTAAATGTAAGTGAAACATGTAATGTATTGGATGTATATCTTGAGCAATTGTCTTGTTTACCATATTTGGAATTCGGAAGAAGGATCCTTTTTCCCCCTCCTATCTTTTCTATTACTTGGATATAAGAGATGGGATTCGTTTTTTGTTTGTTGTTCTTCTAAAAGGTATCATTGTTCTTCTTGACTAATGGGCTTATATGGCTAGAATTGGTGGTTTTCTTCATCTGTGTTCTACTCAATAGATTATGTTTTCTTCCTAGGGATGTCAATGGGGCGGGTTTGGCTAACCCTTCTTGCCCCGTTAGAAAATCAAGCATAACAACCATGCCCCTACCCCGGGACGGGGTTTTGGTAACAATAGCATCCTCGCCCTGGGAAGGTAATTGGGATACTGTCCCTCCCTCGATGTCTTGTCCTGCCCCATTTAAGACTCAAAATTTTTTTTTTCAGAAACTCTAAAATTCAAAAAATGAATCATGTAAACCCTACAAAAAATCACCGCAAAAATCAGAAACATAGACATAAAAGATGGTGTATATATAACTGGATAAAGAGAGAGAGAGAAAGAGAGGGGGGGGGGGGGGGGGGAGAGAGAGAGTTATCACAGGAACTCTAAGCGTCTAAGCCATGGACCATGGTTAGAATGAGATAGAGAGTGTGAGGTAGAGAATTCTCACTGGAACTCTAAGCCATGACCTGAGAGAGAGAGAGAGAGAGAATACCTTCATCAGAATGGCATGAATTACTGACAGAAGGCTACCTTGAGAGTGGGAGAGGTTAGTATACTATGAGAGTAGTATACTATGTACATATATATATGAGGGTAGTAAAGGAAAATTTAAATAAAACTAAGGGTATAAATATATTTATATATAATTGGGATGCGTTTAACTATAAATCCGCCCCCAAACCAGAGTCGGGTTTTAAATCAAAATACCTTACCTGCCCCTACCCCGTTTAGGGGCCTACTAAGGGAAGGGGTGGGGCGGGAAGGAGAAAATTACCACTCCTATTTCTTCCTAGGTGGTTTAGTTTGGGGTCATTTGTTCAAATGCATTGGAGCAATTGCTTCTTGACTAATTGGGTTGTATGACTCAGAATTGGTGGCTTTCGTCTTTGGACATCTGTATTCTACTCGATAGAATATGCTTTCTTCCTCTGTGGTTTAGTTGCAGTCATTTGTTCAAAGGCATTGGAGCTAGTGTGGCAACTGTTTTTACTAGGTTTCACAAGCTATTAACAAAGAGCAATTGTGTTCATAACTTTATATTAATTCGTCTTTGCATATGATTTCAGATACTTTATCTGCCATTAAACTAATTATGTTCTCTAAAATTTGCCTCCCAAATTCCACTATGGATAAAATTAGATTGATTGAAGCTACTTCACCTTTTTTTTTCAAGTTTTAGTGAGCTCTAGATTCTTGTAGAGATAGTAAAAATAAATAAGTAATTGGGTTTACTCACTGAGTAACTTCATTTTTGACAGCTAAGTTTCTTCTATGATATACTGAGATTGAGATGGGAAATCAGTGCATTTAGGGCTGCAAATGAACCGAGCCGAGCATGTTTAGGCTCGGTTTGCCATAGTCAGGAAGGTGTCGGGCTTGATCGGCAAGCCAAGCTTGAACTCGGCTTTGCCGTGTCTTGGTGAACTCTGGCTTTGGCTCGTTTGCGCTATATATATATATATATATATATATATATATATATTTGCGATATCATATATCGTTTCTATTTATTGATAATTGTAGTATGCTTCTGATTGGTTGATTTCTGGGGCACATTTTTTTTTTTTGAAAGGTAAGTGGAAAATTTATTCAACAAAAGCCAACTGAATAGGATGACTTGGGGCATACCCCAAGGGGGAACAACAAAAGTGGACTCCCCAAGTCTATCAAAAAAACCTAGGTAAAAGTCAATGAAAAGCAAAACATTATAGACCCCACCCAAAACACCACAAAGCTAGAACCTCTCCCTTAAAACATAAGACTCCTGCTACCATACGACACAAACAGTAATAAATCTACCTCTAAAAACCCCTTTTAATCCTGAGCACCCATCTGATAACCGACAACACCATCAAAACTGATAGTAGCTGATATCTAGAAATCACTGGGCCTTGCAACAGAAAAGCAGATGCACCATCACCATTAGGTAAGACAGCCATCATGGAATTTGTAGCAGAACACTAAAATAGTCTACCATCCAAACTACTAAACACCACAGCAACACACCAAAACAACCAATTACAACCCCACCCAAAGTCACTACCAGCAAAACACCACAGGACCTTGCACCAGAATAAGGCAAATGCACCATCTCCCTTTCATATGACGACCAACATAAATTTTTGAGGCAAATCACTTTATAGAAATCTGCCATCAACTACCAATGGCCTAGCACATAAATTCCTCAAGGCAGATCATTGTATAGTATTCTGCTGTCCAGAGATAGTTTAATGTCAACTACCAATGGCCTTGCACCAGATTAAGTGTAACACCCGTCCAGACTACTATACACCACAACAACACCAGATAGTACCAATGGCCTTGCACCAGTAAAGCAAATGCCCCAGATCCTTAGCCGACGAAATATGCAACACCACCACCCAAAACTGAAAGAATAGGTGTTGTCAATTAAGCTCCAAAGAAACTTGCATCAGTTGAAGCAAATACACCAGAACCTAAAACATCAGCAGCATAGAATTCATAACCTAAAACATGTATATTGGACTGCCAACCATCACCATTAAGTATGACAACCAATCATACTACTAAACACCACAGCAACACAGAACACCTCATCAACACACCAAAAAACCAAATACAACCCCAAACACACCTCAAAGCATGAGCCTCTACAGTAGGCACATAAGACACAAAACAATAACAGCACCCCCAGAATTGAAGGAATAGATACTGCTAGCTAACCACAACCCCAAACTTGCATCAGTTGAAGCAAATACAGCAGCACCTAATATATCATCAGCATATAATTCATAACAGATCACTGTATAGTGGACTGCCATCCAGGAATAATTCATTGCACAACATCAACAAATAATGTTTCAGGTAACCTCCACTCCTTTTGCAACCAAAGGTTTATATGAGAACCTTGCAACTTCTTCAAAGAGCAGACCATAACTCAAACAGATTGCACAATCTCACAGCTTCTTGAGTTTTAAACTCATTTGAAAAAATTCTATTATTCCATTCCATCCAGATTCCTTGCATAGTTGCTGCAAGGGCAAGCTTGTCAATGACAGCAACAAGAGATCTTCCTTTTAAATTGAAAGCGGCCCAATGGATGATAGACCCCCAATCTGAAGAAGGCCACTGCAGTGCACATTTAGACCTGCTGAAAGACCAAATCCTTGATGTAAAACTACAATAAAAAAAATATATGGTCCCTGTCCTCACATTTGCTGCTACAAAATACACAATTCCATTTCACCAAAACTCCCCATTCCATTAACCTATATCTGGTTTTCAATTTATCCTTGATTGCCAGCCACAAAAACATGACATGTTTTGGTATTGCTTGAGGGAACCACACAATATCATCCCATGGAACTTTACTTTCTTTCGGCCTCAGCATATCCCACGTAGATCTTATTGTAAAATCACCTTTGGCAAGCTGCCATATCACCTTATCTTTCCTACCACAATGGGGAACCCAATCAAGTAGAACGTTCTGTCTAAAGTTCATCCACTCCAGCGTATTTGTGGAAGGCCATTTCCAAGCATTGTTATGAATGAGTTTAGAAACTCTAGCTTCCTTACCCAAACCTGAATCTCTAATCATTCTCTCAGTTGCCTGCAGACAGATTGGACCACTGGGAAGCCACCAATCAAACCATAAAGAGGTATCTTGACCATCCCCAATGATATGTTGTACAGCAGACCGAAACTTCTGCCTAGTTTTAAGAATCTTCTTCCATGTCCATGATGTTTCTTTAGGTACTTTCACTTCCCAAAAGTTCCTATTCTTAAGCAAATTCTATTACACCCAATTAACCCACTGTGAACAGGACTCTATTTGAGACATTTTCCACAGGTGTTTAGCCATAGCTGCCGAGTTCCATACATTAACATCTTTTATTCCCAAAACTCCTTCATCTCTTGGATAGCAAATTTCGTCCCATGCAATATGATTACCCCCTTCCTGCATCATAGGATTCTTCCAGAAAAATTTCCTCATAACAGAATTTATTTCTTTTAAAATAGCTTTCGGAAGAACATAAATTGAGGCCCAATATACCTAAATAGAGAACAAAACAGCTTTATTCAGCTGAAGTCTTCCAGCAAAGGACAAGAATCTATTAGTCCAGGCCTTGATTTTAGTGGTTATCTTCATTATCACCTCTTCACAATCTTTACTCTTAAGCCTTGTGGAGATTAATGGAACCCTCAAATATTTGACTGGCAAAGCTCCAAGTAGGTTTCTTGCAGAAAATAACAACAGGTTGTCTGTAAAACTGAGGCTAGACAGTGATAAGTGCACAAAACATGTTATTTTATATCTCAAAATAAGTCTTTAATTACTCTTTTACTTTATTTAAATATTCTTATCTTTACATTTTGTGTTTTATAGGGGCTGATTTCCAAATAAGAAGAAAAGTAGCAGAAAAGGCCTAAAAAGGATATATATAGCCAAAGATAAACATCAGAAGAATTGTAGGAGAGATGGTATTATGTGCAATCTACTTCACAAGATATCTCAAGTTCAAAACTTTGCAAAATATTTTTTTGCACGACCACGTCTGCAGTCCAGAATTCAAATTAAAGATATGGAGATCAAATATTAGATATTTAAATTCAAAATTTTGTATTTTTAATTCTTGTTTTTGAATTTTGTATTTCAAAATTTGTATTTTGAATTTTTGTTTTTGAATTTTGTATTTAAAATTTTTCCCACCTAAACCATTCCCCTTTAACTCTATAAATGGGGGGTCTTAGGGGATGGTGAAGGGAGGGAGAAAATAGTGAGAAATTGTAGAAAAAAATAAAGTGTAGTTGTAAATATTTTTTTGTATTCATTTTCTTTTCTTGTAAACACACCTCTCAAGGGAGTGATGAAGCCACTATGATGAAATATAAGTAAGTTCTTTTATTTTCTTTTCTAATTTTTCCTCCTAAGAGCATTCTTCTACTCTTCTATTCTGGATTTTTATTTTCTAAAATTAGAGGGAGGATTCTTCGTGTTTGCCAAATAATGGTAATTCGAAGAATGACTACCTCTATTTACCTAGCCAATGTGCACCAGATTAAGTAAAGGAATGTCTCTCTTATATATAATCAAGTCATTTTTTTTTATTCCATATTTTCCTTCATCTTTCCAAGTTCTAATTGGATTGGTGAAGTGTATTGATTATTGGAGAAAAAACTAGATAAGAATATTAGAAAATTTATTTATGTGGATTCATGGTGGTGGATTCCCTTCCCTTGAGATTTATTTTATTATTATAGTTTTATTTATTCATTATAATTCCAAAATAAAAAATATTTTTAAAAAAATAATTTTCATTCCATAAATTAGTGTGTGAATTTGAGCTCATTCGAAATCTCGCTTGAAAGTGGTTCGACCCTGCTTACTACTATACAAATTTTAGTAAAGTTTTTGCAGGTTTTATTATTTTTTGTACGAAGTGTAGAAAAGCAATGACAAACATCCAATAATCTACACTCGTCAGACAGCTTCTGTTTCTGGCACTTCCAATGGTAGTCAAAAGCACCAGAACCAATTTCAGAATTTATCATGCCTGTTAGGATCTCCATTACCATTACAAATAGGTATGGAGACATAGGATCCCCTTGTCTCAGACCCCTACCATTAGCAAAATACCCTTCCAGCCCACCATTGATATTAATTGAGAATTTTGCTGTAGTGATACACACCATAATCCACTTGATAACTACCTCAGGCACTTTAAAAGCTACTAATGTAGCCTAGATAAAATCCCAAGAGATAGTATCATACGCTTTCCTCAAATCAATCTTCATAGCAACTCTAGGAGGCTTAGAATTCCTATGATAATTTCTCATTAACTCTTGGGCAAGAAGAATATTATCAGCAATATCCCTGCCAGCCACAAAAGCACCTTGATTCATGCTAATACATTGAGGCAGCACCACTCTAACTCTGTTAGCCACAATTTTTGCAATACACTTATACAAGGTGTTACACACTGAAATAGGCCTGAACTCTGAAGTCAACAACATAGGTAGGATTTGCCACTTTAGGTATAAGAGTAATAATGGTTGAATTAATCTCCTTTAGTAACTTCCCAGACAAGAAGAAAGACATAACAGCCGACCCACAATATGCCAGGTTCTCTTATAAAACAGAGCATTATACCTATCACTCCCTGGGGATTTATCAACTTTAAGAGAGAAAAAGGTATGTTTAATCTCTTCCTCAGTCACTTTCCTCTGCATTAACATAATCTGATCTTCATTTAAAGGGTTTTGAACATACTGACTGAGATTAGGAACCATTGCATCATCCACATCTTTGCTTAACAAATTTTTATAGAAGTTGATAATCTCCTTCACAATGAACTCCTTATGTTCCAATCTTTGCCCCCTTTCTGTGGCGAGGGACATAATACTATTATGTTTCCTTCTATGGACAGCAACCTTGTAGAAGTAAGCTGTATTTCTATCTCCCAACTGCAACCACTGAATTCTAGATTGTTGTCTATAGAAAGACTCCTCAGCCATAACAAGAGATTGATATTGATGAAAGCACTGTCTCTCTGCACTTTGAAGAAGAGAGTTAGTGGGATCATTATCCAGCTGTTTCTGCTTCTCAACCAATCCTTCTCGAGCATCCTCAACTTGATTCGAAAGATCATTAAAAAACCTGCCATTTAGAACTTTGAGACCAACTTTGAGCATTTTTAACTTTTGAGTAACTCTAAACATAGGCGTACCCTGAACCTTAACAGACCACACCTCAGCCACCAATGAGAAAAAATCAGGATGATCAATAAGGTGATTATTGAACCTAAAAGGCTTGTTAGAAGTCGGACTATCAGCATTGATCTTCAACAAAATAAGTGAGTGGTCAAAAATCCCAGCCGTTTCAAAAATAGCTTCAGACATGCTAAATGTAGACACCCAACAATCATTTAACAATACTCTATCCAGTTTCCTAAATAGAGTAGAATTGGACCAAGTAAATTTAACCCTAGAATACTTCAAATCCATAAGCTCAGCAACCTCTATACACTCCCCAAACTCCTTCATACCCTCTGTCCATTCAGTAGAGCCACCCATCTTTTCATGCCTAAACCTGATGGCATTAAAGTCCCCAGCCAAAAACCACCCATCATTACAGTGATTTTTAGCCAAGATCATAATATCAACCCATAGCAATCTTCTTCTTATACTGCAGTTATCACCATATATCCATGTAGCCACATAATAACCAGAGCAACCTCTCACATTAATAGAGCAGTGGATAAGTTGGTTAAGGATCTTCACCTCCACTCGATTATTGTCCCAGCAAACCCAAATCCTCCCTCTAGAAGAGAATTGATAATTATGTGCCATCATCCATCCTATGGCAATATTATTCAAAACCCTCTCCTTATTAGACTCCCTAACTTTAGTTTCAATTAGACCAAAGATTGGTAGATCATACTGTTTAATAATCCTACCAACCTCTTGTTGTTTATGAGGCTTATTTAAGCCTCTTATATTCCATACAACAAAAAACATAAGAAAGAATGTGAATGACCACCCTCAACTAGTCCCCTTCAGTGGCAACTTTAGCAAAACACACCTCTTAGGCTTCAACAGAGTACAGAAAGTACCTTTAGCCTCATCAACACCAATGCTCTTATTAAGTAAAGACACAGAACCTTGTTAGAACCACCAGCAAGCACAGGTATTCCCTCTTGCTTAGGTGCATCCACCTCCTCACTTAACTCTCCTTGCAGCTCCTCATCTTGATTGAGAACTTAAAATTTATTAGACGAATGCAGAACAACAGGTTGTAGCACACTACCACCCATATTCTCCCCCATTGAGTTCACCTCAGTAACCACCACAGTGTTACCCTCAGCAGCAAATTGAGCCGCAACCTCCTGACCAGAAAGATTAACACTCTCCCCAGTAGTTCTTTTTTTTGTTACCATCCTCCAAATCTTCTCAGGTGGACCAACATTAAGCCTTCGCTCCTGAACCTGGTTTAAATCTCCATGCACTGCCTTAAAGCTACAGTTCTGCACAGAATGACCAAACTTGCAACACTCCTTACAAATCATTGGTTTCCATTGATAATCCACAAAAATAGGAATACAAGACCCATTCAGGAGCTTCAAATCAAATTCTAAAATTAGTTCATCCTCCACTCCGACTTCAACACATACCCTCGAATAGCTTATTCTTTTCTGTTCCAATGTCATAGCATCAGCATATAAAGGCTTCCTCACTGCACTAACCAGGTAGCTTAAACCTTTAGGAGTCCAAAACTCCATTAGGACATTAAACAACTTTATCCACAATGGAATTCTATACAGAGAATCTTTGTGCATGTAGAGACCGTGCCCAATTTTGGCTAGTTTTGAATTTTTCATCATGTATTGCTTTAAATGCATTTTAAGTGATATTTAACATGTTTTGAATGCGGGAAACATTTTTAGAAGGTTGGAATATGGTTTTGGAAAGTTTTGGAAACTTTTGAAAAAGTTTGACTTTTTGGTAAAACCGGGGCCCGGGATGCGACTTAAGTGGGCCCGAGAATTCGAAAAATTCTCAAAAAATATTTATTTTGGGGAATGACTTAAATGAAATGTTTAGAGTGTTGAGGGAGTGATTTCGAGTCCAACGGAGTTTTTGAGAATTAATTCAGAGGTGGGGAAGGTACATTAAGTGACCCGGGGGTAAAATGGTCATTTCACGCCCCTAGGGTTGAGATAAATATCAAAAAGGGTCTGAGATATTTCATTTTATAGATCTCTCTCTCTCTACATCTCCCACTTCATCTCTCTCCCTTCTCTCTAGATTCTAGGTCACTTGAGGTGTGATTTGGAAGATCCCGAAGAAGGAAAGTGCGTAGAGGGTGTTGAGGGCTACGGTTTGAACCGATCAAAGTCCATATTTTGTAAAGTTGGGACGGCTGGAATTTCTGAAAGTGGGATTCAAAGCCTAAGATTTGAGGTAGGGGTGCTAGACTCATCTTTACTTTTATTTTATAGGTCACATATTTGTGACATGAAAGATAGGTTAAGATTTCTTGAGTTTAGGGTTTTGTGTATATGTATATATATATGAAATTGTGAATTATGCACATGGATATGTCTAACATGTTAGTTAGGACTTATATATGTTGCATATGTGAAGTTGAGACTATGAATGCTTTTTTTTGATGAAATTGTGTTCATTTGGTGAAAGCATGGAAAATCTGAGTTTCTGTTTAGAATTGTGCATGAAAGGTATAATTTTCTTGAAAAATGCATAATCATGATGATTTTCATGATATGAGTGTGTTGACATTGTGACAAGCTTGGGATGAGAAGGAAAAGTGCATTGTTTTGATAAAAGCATTGCATTGTGTGGATTTTGTGCATTTATTTGATTAGTGTACATTATGTGAAAAGCGAGATTTTTGGGGCATGTGTAAGAATTAATAAGGGTATTGAACTCTAGGATGTAAGACCCAAAACTTGGCCAAGCGGGTGTCGCTTCCGTCGGGTTAGTAGCCCGAAAAGCGTGAGCAGAGTATGTGGTCCCAAAGCGACCCTTACTATGGATTGTGATAAGTGAAGTTCTCAGTTGAATTGATTTCCGAATTTATGTGGCGTGAGTTATACATATGAAATGTGACTTGTTTAAGTTGATGTTTATATATGTTTATATCTTGAAATGTAAAGCATCACGCATAATTTCCAAAACTTGTTTGTTTTGAGAGTAAAAGCATGGATATTTGTCATGTTGATTGTAATGATTTCATATGCATCCATGCATGGCCGCCTGAGTTAGAGTAGAGTTAGGTGGATCATTCCTACTGAGCCGTAGTGGTGCTCACCCCCTACTTATATAAACTTTTTCAGATAAGGCGCCGATGGAGGACGAAGCATGATTAGCTCAATGGACCTTGTTGGGTTCCTTTTTGGATTTTGATCTTTTGGAATGTAGATAAATGTCCATGTCGTTTTGTGGCATATGGACTCTTTTGGGAAATGTTATTCTTAAAGTTGGATAACATATTTATATTTGAATTTCATATGTATAAGCTATGTTGGACATGTATAGAAGACTTTGAACATAATTGTATGGCCATTAGGGGGGGACACGTGCCCAAAAGTGTCCATTTTGAATTTAAGGTGTGAATGACATATGAAATGATTTATATGATTTCAATAGAAATGTATGAGGATTTGTGAGATTATGGTGATATGAATGTGTGAATTAGGGTGTGTGTATGGAGATGTCCCATTTGTAGATCCTTGGAATGTTGGGTGTAAGATTTTGTTTTAGAAATGAAAGTATTGCCGGTCAAATGAATACATTCTGCTCGGATTTTAGCAAATTTGTTTAAGAGGTCTACACAACTCCAAATGATCTAAAATTTTTACCACATCTTCCCCTAGATGTCTAGTGTTCCCATATTTAATTTGGTGAAGTTTAGACAACCACATAATTTTAGAAAAATCTGCGAATGTTCTGCCACCAGATTTTACAATTTCTGTTGAACACCAACTTGGTTGTCAAAACTGTTTCATTTGGCTAATATCTAGCCATTAAGGTTGGCTCAAGCTTCTTCTATATTTAGTCTAGTTTCTATATAATTTTCGTTTGCCTCATTTCGAGTTGAAATGAATTTTCTACGAATTTTTTTACAATTGTTGCGCAGATTGCACTCTAGCAGTGCACTGTTCATTTTGGAGTTACTGTAGCTTTTTAGCTACTGCCCGGTGATGATAAATCAAGGTTTTGGACCTCTTCAAAAGGTCTAAATTATGTTTTTAAGCTTCTTGGGACTATAGTAGGATGAGACAATGATCCAAAAAAATTTCCGGAACTTTTTACGAAAAGTTACTATTCACGTGGGCCAAAAAAATCACTTTTATTTTGAAATTGTTCTAAATGATTTCAACAATGAGGACCATGGTTAGTTATGCATATTCACTTAATTATATGCATTTTGAGTTACTTCCGCGGTTAAGAGAATTGGGTTGGATGTTAGATTTTCCAAAATGATTGTTTTGATTAGATTTCACCGTTCACCCCCATTTCCCTCGCTCTCAACCGGGTGTCGGAAACTGGAGCGTGACAGTGCAGCTCCATTCCCTCCTTCCATTTTTGCAGAACAATAGTCCTATTTAGTAAATGCCATGGTCCCTATTCAAAAACGTCGTCCCTGCACTTCTCACTTTCAAATTTGAAAAAGAAAAACCCCTTTTGTAGCCAATACCTCTTTCAACCCATGAGCAGCCCACAATTTCTTAGCAATAGAATTCACAGTGTAGAATGGAAGCTTCTTATCCACAAAGTATCCCACCAGAGTTGCCATCCATCCCTTTACTAAGGCTGTTGGTATTTCTGGTGGCGGAGACACCACCCTTTTCAAATTCTCAGTTGAAGGAGGATAGAAGCCAAACAATTCCTTAGACACAGTGTTCTGATTCGTAACAATCGAAGCCCAAGTCGGTGGCCTGACCCGGAACTTCAATAACCCATTCATTCTCACCCGGCGTGTCCGAACACGCACCAACTAGTTCAGATCCACACGCTTCAACCGTCGCACCACGCGCCAGCATTCCAGTCCTAAAATTCTTATTGCCACCTCCATTCAGGTCACCACGAGGTATAGGACCTCCCCCCCACCCCCGTAACGGCCTCTGAATCGGCGATTTCTCCTATTGAAGTTACCTCTATGGCCACCAAATCTATGGTTTACCCCTCCATGAGTACCAGCAAAGCCAAACCCATCTGGATAGCCACCATAACATTTGGTACTAGATCACGTAATTCTTGATTTTCTTGCTTCAGAACACTCAGAGCATCCCGAATAACAATCATCTCATGATACATCTTGTGCAAACTAACTTTCTGATCTTCCTCTACATTTATTTCCTCAAATTCATCTTCCGAAGCTAACTTCATCACAACCCCAAAAGCTACTTCCTTCACTCCATCAGACATAGTAACCTTCCTCACTTTCCCCACAGATCGTAAAAGCCAAAATCCCTAACTTACAGAAAAAAACTCTAATACCCTTAAACCCAACATCACCAACACCAAAATTTGTACAATAGCAACACCGCCTCCAGCAACTTGGTGACGGAAACGAGCACATGAGATTCAACGAAGAAAAGTTTTTAGAGAGAGAAGCTCTCAACTAACCATGCGCATTTCTATGTTGTTTCTGGGGCAGAGAAAAGTTTCTGGGGCACGTTAGTGGGGCTCTTTAGTTGTTTTTGCTAAAGCTTTGCATTTTTTATGATTTGTTTAACTTTAGTATTTATTTTGGTGATTAGTTTGTGTAGATTTTCCATTCTTCTACCCACTTGTTTGTTGTCTCTTTCAGATTTCTAAGTCTTTAAGGCTTAAAGTTTTGTGGAATTTACTGTTATAGTGATGTATTTGTGGTTCTTCATTGCCAACTAGAGATTGTTGTCAATTGTTGGATTCCTAACATGGAGGTTGACCACAAACTAGATTTTAAGAATGTCACAAACGTTGATCACATCGTTAAATTTTTTACATGACATCTGACTCTTAGGGAGGGAGGGTGGACAACATTTTCATTATCCCCGTTGAACCAAACCATTAAATTTCTTCCTTTTTTGGTGGCTTTTGTAGATAATTGTAATGAAACATAAACATTTAATTCAAACATTGAAATGTATTTGACTTATTGTGTGATGTGGATTTTGGATACAATTTTCTAAGTTTATAATTGGATGTCTTTTTGTACCTTCTGCTCTATTGAACAATTGATAATGCAATGTTGAAGTGTCTTAATCCATTGAAATCAAGCTTGTATACTTGTGTACATGAGTGTGCATGTGTTTCATCTACCAAAGAAACCAAATAAAAAAAATGTTCATGTGTGCCATGCCTGAATTCAATTTAGTCTGGGTGTTACTTTGGTTTTTAATCTAAACATTTGTTCTTTGGTACTTTGCAAGTGAAAAGAATTGAAGTCTAACGGTAAAAAAGTTGATAGAAGATTCTAAATCCCTTATTGTTGAGTACAACTGTAGGGGTTTTCAACCTCGATTTTATCTAAACATGGTGACATGGGAAAAAGCTAAACATTTGTGTAAGATTGTGATTGTTAATAAAAAAGGCCGGGCTGGGTTGCACTAGCAGGTTGACCACCCCTGAAATTTTTGACAATGTTATTATCGAATTGGATAGTGAGAAAAAGAAATGTTGTTTTCATTTTGCTTTAATTTTGTGTTGAGCTTTGAGGGCATTTTTAAATTTTTTATTAATCATATGTGGTGCCTTTACTTAAACTGTTGAAGTAAATATAATGATAGAAGGACATTTGTTTTGTAATATTGGTCCTTTCATGTGATATCATTTTTTTGCTGTTACTTTTTCAAGTTTTTAGATGTGATCCTTCAGTTGATTGACAAAGCAGGAGATTTTGTCAGTGATGACATTTGGTTTCGTGTCATATAGTTTGTTACAAACAACGAGGACCTACAGGTGACTATAACTTTTGTTACATATGCTCCATTTTTTAAGTGGCTACGTCTTTATGTGTAGTTCATCATTTGATTAATATTTGCCTTCCATTTCATATATTTTTATCAGTCTTATACAGCAGTGAAAGCCAGGGAGTATCTTGATAAGCCTGCTATACATGAGACAATGGTCAAGGTGTGTATGCTCTGCCTATGATTTGTGTACATTTCTCATAATGAGTGTGAAAGAATGCCTTAAAGTTTATGTGGACAGGATAGTGCTGATAATTTCTTTACCAGATTTAAATATTTGTATGATGCTTTATTGCGGAGTAAAAAATTGGTATAGCCAACCCCAAGTTGTGATACATTATTGAGTGGAGCTCCATTGCTGAGCTAAATTTTAGTTGCTGTCTCTTGTTCACCTCACCTCTGGGATGGATATTTTCTTCAGATGACATGTTATTGATACAAGGAATGATTTATAATGATTTGCTTGAGAGGTTGTTGCGTGTTAGTTGAGCAAGATAACTGTTGTAGGTGAGAGAAAAGCTAGAACTGGGAAATCTTCTACCATCTAAGATTGTTGGAAGAATACCCATCATAGTTGCACTCTTATCTCTTGGACTTGTCACTTTAGTGATAGGTCAATGGAGAGTAACATGTTATAGTGGAGTATTTTGCTAGTTTTGCATTACCAATTGACATGAAGAATGGGAATTTTCCCTCTCTTTTGTGACTTCCTTTACCATTGTTCTTATTCATTTTATAACCTGATTTTGTGACTGAAGATTATTTGCTGAAATAATTTTTTATTGGATCATTTCAATTTCACTTTGTTAATATATTTTAGAATTCGTTTTTTCATTTTTTGTTGATAAATTTGTTTGTTTATCTTAAAAGTGCACAAGTGGTGTTTTTCCAACCCTTTGTTCCTCTAGATACATATATATATTTCTTAGTAGATTTTCTTAGTTCTCCCCACCCCTAACACATACACCCTCTATATGCATACTTATATAAGTGTCTTTCTTGCTTCTTGTAGTCAATAAACTACATAATGTTCAGAGTTCAGGTCAATCAAATGAGAAGGAAAATGGTGTAGTTGTTTCTTGTAAAAATTTCACATAAAAATATTTTCTAGTGTAAAGTATTTTATATAAAAAAATAGGTAGAGCTTTATTTTCAAATGGTTTGCAAATCCTCCCCCTCTCCCCCGTTCCAAAAGATAGAGAGAGAGTGAGAGAAATTTATATCCTTTATTCCTTGTGGTAAAGACCAACCACTACCTTCTCTACTTGTCTTCCAAACATATTGGACGATAAGTTATTCAATTTTCATTGTTATGGTCTTATCAGAGTTCTTATTGGAACTTTTGCTTGCCATTATGCTACTTATGGTTTAGTTCTTCTTATATTAGTTAATTTTTTTATTTCTTGGTTCAACCTCTCTCTCTACTACTTTTGTTACTTATATATCTTAAACTATCTCATGCATCTAATATGCAAATTGAATCATTCATTGTTATGGTCCTATCAGAGTTCTTATTGGAACTTTTGCTTGCCATTATGCTACTTATGGTTTAGTTCTTCCTATATTAGTTAATTTTTTTATTTCTTGGTTCAATCTCTTCTCTACTACTTTTGTTACTTATATATCTAAAACTATACCATGCATCTGATATGCAAATTGAATCAGGAAATATGTTAGAAGTAAAAATTCATTATTTATGTATGTATTTAGATACCAAAATTGTTGATAACTCTTGTAAAGTGTGACCTTTTTTCTCCTCTTTTGTGGACATCAATTGAAGAAAGAGGAAAAATGATTTAGTAAAAATTACTTGGTGCTACTTTTGGATCGCTGTTACACAGAGATAAGAAAATTTTAGAACATTTAAGTGTGACGGTTTGACAGAAGTTGAACAATTAACAATAGTTTTAAAAATTAAATGTCTATTATTTATACCACCAAGCCGTTAGCTCAAGTGGTATTTCTTCCTGCATGGGAAGTTAATGGTTCAAGTCCTCATTGGGACAATAGTGGGCATGTGAGTTGTTTGTGTGAATGTATTTTTAGGAACCAAATATTTTCTGTATTTATGTAGTGTTTAAATGATGTAGGATCTTTAATCTAAAGAACAAACTAATTTTTGAAAGAGTCTAGAAGAAACTATTTTTATGCTTCATTTGGTAAGAGGGATGGAATAATGGATGGAAGGGAGGGATTGATGAGGCATCCCTAGGGAAGGGATGGTGTTCGTCACTCCTTTTGTTTGGTTGGATGGACGGGAAGGAAAGGAATTCTATTATTATTTTAATAATATATCCCTAAAAATATAAATTATCACATTTGAATTTTGATACTAAAGTCTTTTCACTTTCATCTAACAAATATCCAAATTTCTCTCCTACTCCACCCATTTTTGGATGAAAGTAAAATGGTGGCCTCTCATCCTCCTCCTTTTCCTCTCCCTTCTACCAAACAATGGAAACTTGTTTCATCCCTCATCTCTTCCCTCCTACAAAGTGACAAATTAATGAAAGAAGAAAGAGAATGGATTTAGTACAAATGATATCAAACTACTCTTAGAGCACTCTATAATTCTTAGAGTAAATGTTGGAGAACTCGGAATTATTGAAACAATTTGGGCTTGAAGGTTTAACGGTACAGGAACAATTAACAAAATCATCATTTGTTTTAAGTGTAAATCTTGCTTAACATTTAATACCATTTGGAAGTTAATTTAACTTGCTAAGGTTGCGTGGTCAAGTAATGAGGGCGAACTTAAACACTCACTCGAATTTCTGAAATGGAGTATTGATTTGTCTTCCGAAGTCTTGACTTTCTCTTTGGGCTGGGGAGGCCTCACATTCTAATATCTTGGTTTCTTTATCTTTCTGTCTCTATTAGACACAAAAACTAAATGGTTTAAAAATATGTGAGGGTGTACTGCCTACCTCCCTCTCTCTGTCTATGACTTTCTTTCTAATTGCATTTTTTTTGTACTTTTCTCAAAGTTGTGTCTAATTGGTTTTGCAATTGAACTTTTCTTTTGGGAGGAAATAGTATAAATTGAGTGATTTTCCTTTTTATACTTGCCTATCATTTTTTTGCTTATTAATTTGTGTTATTTTTTTTTCTTGTTTTCGAAGAAGATGATCCCTTTGCCACTCTTGGCTACATCTGTCAAAATTCTATTCCAATTCACAAGACAAAGCAAGTGGGAATTTGTCTCCCCGGCTCAAATCAAGTTTTGATAGAAGGAGGGAGTCCTGCAACTTTCTCCTAAGCATTTACTTTTTACATATTTTTTAATATTATTGCTTCAAGTTTCATGTTTGCTTAATTAAATAACTTGGATAATATTTCTTCTCGTGTTTTAAATATTCCTGCTATTTTTGCTTGATAAAATAATGTAGATAGTATGTCCATTTGGATAGCATTTCCATGCCCACATATATATTTTTCAAGATGCCATAAAGAGAAAGTTGTGCTCCTTAGGATGTCTCCCAACCCACCTCCCTAAGCATTAGAAAGATAGAATAATAACCAAGGTCAGCTCAACCCCCAGCCAAGGCTGGGGCTGTTTCCAAACCCTTTTAGGTGTTTAAAATAGCTATTTTCATGGTTATCCAATCTTGATCTCTGATTTTTCACCCAAAAAAAAAAAAATCATCATCTTAATCTCAAAATTCACCATTCTAAACTTTCTTTATGATTTTCATGGGAATCACCATTTTAAACTCCTTTTCCATGACTTTCTAAAATCCATCTCTTCAAATTTTCTAAAAAATGCCACTTTCATTAATTTTCATAAAATCACATTTTTTAAGGTCAAAATAAATTTTCACACAAAACCCATCCCCTGCATTTTTAGCTCACCTTCTTAAATATCACTATGCCTTATCTAAAATACATTTTTTCAAAAGCCCTTTTTCCAAAATTCAAGATATCTCCGTTTTGTCATATTATAGGTGCAAATTTATGAGTATCATTTCATTCCTAAGTGTTCAAATTAACAAGTGAAATTCATTGTTTACATCCCAAGCACAATATGGACCAAGTGTAACCAGAATTTTAAAGTACATGTTGAATTCATCCGGTAGATATCTCTATGTCAATTGAGCTTTTGAGATTAACAAGTCAAATATGAAGGGATGAGAGGCCATCATTTTCGCTATCCTGAGTTAATGCAAATATTACCATTGATAACCCTTTTGATCCGGTTTTATTCCTTTCATTAACCCTAAGCTAGGGATCACCATGACGAATACAGTGAGATGATAATAGGCAAGAGCTTTAATACCTAAGTGATTGTAGCTAAAAGGACAAGAGGCCCTCGTTTCTGCTATCCTACAGTGATATATATCCATTGCTAACCCCTAGTGCCACGATGAATATTCCTTTCATTATACCCACTGATGATCACACCCCACACTGGGGTAGATTTTATTGAGATACTACATTAGACTAGTAAAAGTTTTGATGACTATACAATCCAAATTAAGATGAAGAGAGGCCATCGTTTCTATTATCCATCATCTATTATTATTCCCATTGATGAACCCGTAGAGCCTGGTTACATTTCTTCTTCTGAACCTACTAAAGATCATTACAGGTGTGTTGTTCATTTGTAACTCAAGATGGGGTAGCTTTGGATTGATTATTCCTTCACAATAAAGTGGAAGACAAATTGCAAGAAACGCGAAAGCAAAGAAGGCCCATTAATTAAATAATCTACCAGGGCGAGCCGTAAACCCGGACGTCTTGGGTTCGATTCTCACAGGGCATCATAAAAGAAAGGCGCAAGTAAAGATGGTCTAGTGATTAAAGAATCTACCGGGGTGAGCCGTAAACCCGGACATCTTGGGTTCGATTCTCACTGGGCATCATAAAAGAAAGGCGAAAGTAAAGATGACCCAGTGATTAAAGAACCTACCGGGGCGAGCCGTAAACCCGGACGTCTTGGGTTCGATTCTCACTGGGGCATCATAAAAGTAATGTGAAGAGACTTCAAATTCAGTCAATACCCCAGTCGCATGTTACCAAAGTATAAGAAGATTAAAGATGATCCTTGGTCTTTTACCCCATGTCATAAATTTTGAGCCTTTCATACCTTTTTCTTCATCACCTATAAGTCCACAGACAACATTACAACCCATGTAAAGTCCTCTCAGATTAAGGATGATTGTATAGTTAAAAAAACTTTTTTCTAGAAACATAGAAAACTTGCCCCAAGCTGGGCAGTTTTCCTTTTATAGTGATCACGGTTTATGAACCCCGCATTAAATTAATATCTTTGAGCCTTAATATCCTTTCCTTGGTTAGCCTACACCTAGCCCACATTACGGTCCAAATCAAAGACCTCTTCGATTGGTGAAGATCATTTAGGATTGAAAGCTCTCGCTTATTAAAGTCTCTCAGGATGAGCAACATTTTCTATCATGTCCCATACTCGGGCAGTTTTTTTGAGTGATCCTTAGTTTATCACCCAATTATGCGTCATATTTCGAGCTTAATATAACATTTCTTTCTCAAACCACTTTACCTAAAGCCCCATTACAACCCCAAGTAAAGTCCTCTTTGATCGATGATGACTTGTTAACCAAGAAAACTCAACAACATGTGGTTTCATACCGAAGGAACCATACATGTTGACAAAAAATATTTCATATGTTTTTTTAAGATAAGGTTCATACTTGGTGCTTGGGAATATAGACAGTCAATCAAATGTTGGTTTGAACATAGTTGAATTAATGCTACTCACTAATTGACCACATTTAAAATTGAAACATCTTCCTTCAAAACTTAGATATGTGTTTTTAGGAGCCAATGAGACCCTTCCGGTTACTTTGAGTTCGGCACAAACAAGTGAGGATCATATAAGGGGGGCGATGTTAAATTTCTTCGAGCAATATGGCATCGGGTGAACCTTGAATTGAAGTCAGTTTTTCGTCTGGCCTAGACGTTAAACTTGGCAACTGTGGGGTATTTTGTATATTAGTTGTTTGATTTTCTTTTATTTCTTTCTTGCATTGTTCTTTCATATTTTTCTTTACTTATATTTGAAAAATATGTGCTTTTTAATGCGTTTTTTTAGAGTGCAATGTATACATTCTTCCAGTGGAGGTTGGGAGATGGACAGGGGAGATCTATCTCCCAAAAGGGCAAAAAAAGGGGGTATCGGTCGACTTTGGGCGATGGACCCCTGAGTGTCTGGAAAAAAAATTAAAAAAAAAAATTCCTCCCAATTTGGGCGATCGATCGCCCAAAATTTGGGAGATGGATCGCCCAATCACAAAAAAAAATTCTCTCATTCATATTAGATGCATTTGGTCATTTTATTTTACTTTATTGTATTTTATTTTCTTCTATTATATGTTTTCCTTATTCTTTTCCCATTCATTTCACTTTGTCGTTGGAATATACTGGTTTTTTTTACAGGTTGTTACATCCAAGTTTGGGAGAGTGCTTGTATTACCTTCATGCTACTGGTTTGCTTTATGTTCTTGCCACTTTTCCAAGTTCATGGTACTATCGTTCTCACCCTCATCTTTGTTTCTATTTAATGTAAATTGAGGACAATGTATAGTTTAAGTTTGGGGACAAGGCGATGCCTTTTGATGTGCTTAATTGATGAAGGGTCTGGTGTAAATTTTTATGAAGTTTGTCTTGTTTTTAGGAATTTTTTATATGTGTTAATGTAAATTGTGCATGCGACCATTGCTTTGAATTATGGAATTTAAAGATTAAAAAGTATTCTTGGATGCAAGTCTTGTAACTATATATTGTAGTCATCTTCTTTATTAATGTTTAAACATAAATTTTGAATGTTTATAGGTAGCATTTCTAGAAACCCTCACTAGACTATAACTCGTCCACTATGAGTAACCTAGGGGTTCAAAAGGTTGTTGCATATGGTAAATGCAATATTTTCTTCCACGAAAGAGGAGTTGGGTAGTTTAGTTAGTTCTTAGTTAATTTCTTTTATTGTGGGTTTATTTTGTTCTATTGCGGGACCTTAAACCTATTACACTTTCATTGGGCCGGAGTATTTTGCTACCCTACTTCAATATCAAGTATGGTCTTCGAAGACCTTAAACCCGAAACATTGGGTAGGGGTATTTTGCTACCCTACTTATATTTCAAGTGCGTCGGGCTATTTTGCTACCTTACTTCAATTTCAAGTATAGTCTTCAGAGACCTTAAACCTGAAACATTGCGCTAGGGTATTTTGTTGCCCTACTTCAATTTTAAGTACAGTTCTTGAAGAGCTTAAACCCCACACATTGCACTAGGGTATTTTGTTGCCCTACTTCAATTTCAAATACAGTCTTCGAAGACCTTAAACTTGACACACTTTGTGCCCGAGTATTTCACTGCCTAACTTCATAAACGATCCCAGGGACCTTAAACCCTTTTAACCGAACTACGTTCGACCTGATCAATGGACAGCCCCAAGGTACGTAATCAGTCTAGGCAACGTTGGATTTGGTCCCATTACCACTATCAATCTCCAACACATTCCATTAGTCCTTTCCATCTACTACATCCATTTCATACACTCTATCTATATCATACTCGAACCATGTTTAACCTGATTCCTTTCTACTGGGATACGTAAGCAACTTGGGCAATCCTGAGTTCGGTCATACATCCCCCTAAACTCCCCCTCCTCTTTCTAGCCTTCTTACTTATATAAATATACATGTTGGATCATTTTATGAACACAATCACCTTTGATGTGACCCAAAGGACAATCTGCTACACAAATAGTGCCAACTATATACTAGGACACTCAGACCTATAGTGACCCGACTATTAACAATGATGACACACTCTCCTTGACCGAATTGACCACACTAACATGGAAGTCGTAGGCACCGGATGCGTCATCTGTTGCCCTACTGATCCTACCAATCGAGAAGGACCATTATTATGCTTTTTCTTTGATTGACGGCTATCTTCACCTTCAAGTCCTCCTCTACCTCTAGCATGATAAGGAGTTTGACTATCTCATCTAACCAATTCTCAGCCACCATAGGGTCAGACCCTCCAGGGTATGATGGCAAATTGTGCTTCCTGACCTGCCCCAATGTCAACATCATCCTACGAGGAGTTGCTCTAGGTCGAGCCTAAGTTTCTTCTTGTGTTTCCCTAGCAACTTTCCATATGGTCACAACCATATCACACATAACTTGGTCTCCATCCCTAAGGACTGCATCTGCCCCTTCACGAACTATTCATGGTGGCATTTGCTATATAGATAACAAGAATACACTTAGAACCCAAGCTAAATCTAAACATAAGCATCAAATCATATTTCATATAACAATGCAAAAGTTGTATATCCAATACAAAACTTCAAGTCAAAATATTTAACCTCTGATAAACACATTCAAATTCTCACCCTTTGTCCAAGGTACTCAAACCTATGGCTTTAACAAACCATATGATAACACATAATTCCAATCTAACAAGTGATTGGGCTTCACCTTTCGTTCTTAGGTTTTTGAATCTAATGCTCTAATCCTCAAATCCTTTCAAACATCAAAACGTGGTTCACCCTTTTCCTGTCGTCCCTAGGTAATCCGACCTAGAGCTTTGATACCAAGTTGTCACGCCTCAATTTTTTACACCCGGTGAAAAGCAAAGAAAATGGGGGTGAACGATGAAAGTCCAACTAGTTCACACTTATAAATCACTCAATTCTAGAACTCAACTTTCTATGTGTTTGGAATTTCAAAATGATACTTAATCCATTAGAAAGAGAATCCAAAAATACTCGATTTAAAAAATAAAAAAAAACCACACTCAATTCTGATTTGAAACGAAGGAATTATGACCGATTAAGTTTGGACTTATTTTGGAGCATGTTGTGAATAGTGATTATGATCCATCGTTATTGCAAGTGTCATCCCTCATAATTTGTGATGGATCGAACATGTATCACAGAAAGTATCAAAACCTGCTGGTCTGGGGTCCCAATTCTCAACTTTTAGGCTCTAAAACTTTCCTAAAAAGTCCTAAATTCATCTAAAACCATCCAAAAGATGATTAAAGTGAGGAAACATCATAATACATTATTGGAAAAATGAATCACATCCGAAATCTACATAAACACTCATAATATCCAAAATAACAAAGTGTACATGCCCTTCGTACCAATATTACTTGTTCCATATAAAGATTAAAATATCCAAAAGTGTCAACAAGACACGTACATACATAGATTCCCAAATCCCAAAAATGCTACTGAATACTCCACATAGCTACTCAAGTTCCATCTATTATCGGTGCTCTATCTGTAAAATGTTTGAGAGAGAGGAGTAAGCATTCAACTATGTTGCTCATGCTATCAACATGGCAATCATGCACAAAATAACAAGCATGCACAACCACAAAACAACATAACATACAACTTAAATTCACAACCAAAATTCTCAACATGAATTCACCACTCAAGAACCAACTTAAGCCACCAAGTTAACTACTTAAACTCTACAATTTCTCAGAATGTCACTAACAGAACCTTTCAACCTTATAGACCAAGATTATCATATGTTGACACTTGTCAACCTCACAACCACCAAGATTATCACATGTTGACACCTGTTAACCTCAAGATTTTCACTATGGATCCTCATCAATTGAAAACTGCCAATTGCGGGAGAGGAATCTGTTTTGCCGTCAATTGAAATCTACCAATTGGGGACATAAGCTCATCACACCACATGTGTGTATTCATTCTCATAGTTCATACTCATCAAGACTCATTCACTTCCTACCAAGTGCGACCTACGCTAGGCAAACACAACACACATAATGCATTCCATGCAATTTTATCAACAAACATCATCAAATGCATTAACGTGGAAAAATCACTCCTTTGATGCATTTTCTCAAACATATGACATTCAAAGTGCACATACTCAAGTCATAACTCAAAAGTAAACCTAATGAACCTCATACTTCTTCAACCAATGCACACAACATGTGAAAACATAATTAAGTTATAAATAGCATGTCAATTTCACCAAATCTCATGCATAACACTTATATATATCACACTCATCATATAGTCCACATAGATGGTAAAAAAAACTCAATTTAACATGCATAGAACTAACATGCTTCACATACACCACATATATCACATAAAGAATACTCCTAGCATGTATATACATGAAAGCAAATCAAAGAAATAGCTTTCTACCTTTTTACACCATGCTAACACTACCACAATTCACAAAGAATCCTAGGGAATCAATGAAATGAAGGAGAAGACACCCCTACCTCAAGATTAAAGTCTCTCCTAGAAAAACCCTAGATTTTTAGCCCTTCCAACTTTGCCCAACAAGTATTTTGTTTGGTCCAAAATGAAGCTCCTGCTGAGGGGGACACAAAGTGCTTCACTAGCACCTTTCGAATCCAAGCCGATGGCCTCTGAAATGAAAAAAGAAGGAAGAGAGATGAAGTGGGAGAGAAGAGATAGAGCTAGGCATGTAATTCTGTGGCTGGAATCCTCATCCTTAGATATTTATAGTATCTAGGACACAAAATGACCTAAACACCCCTAGGCCACTTAACGTACCCTCCCGACCTTCGTTTTCGATTTCGAAAGCGCCTACAGCTCCGAAATCACTTCCTTAACTCTTTAAATATTTCATTTGGTCTAAAACCAAGAAATAATTATTTTTAAAAGAAATTTGGATTCTTGGGCCCACCTGACTCGCATTTTGGGCCCCGTTGACCCAATATTTTTCAACTTTGTCCAAATGTTCTGAAAACTTCGAACAACCTTTAAACAAATTTTCAAACATGTTTCCTACTCTCGAAATATCCATAACGTGATTTAAAATGCATTTATGGTGAAAATGATAAAAAATTCAAAAACCTGTCAAATTTGGACCTGGTCTCTACATCGACGATATCCACGTATTCGTGTCGAAATTGAACTTCTTTGTGGCCCATAGAGCTTTGTGCTCTAGCTCTACCAATAAGTGGTATGTTTTACCATACACTAGTCGATATGGTAACGTCAATGGGAGTCTTGTATGCGGTTCAGTAGGCCTATAATGCGCCATTTAGTCGCATTGACCAATCTTTTAGGTCCGGCTGAACCATTTTTTTGAGAATATGTTTGATCTACTGATTAGATACTTCTATTTGTCCACTCGTTTGAGGGTGGTAGGATGTAACAACCTTGTGTGTGACAGATTATTTCAGGAGTAAGGTCCGAAGGAACCTATTGCAAAAGTGTTTGCCTCCATCACTAATTAGGGCGCGTAATGTACCAAAATGACTAAATATTTTCGCTTATATGAACTTAATCACAACCGCGTGATCATTAGTTCAGGTAACCACTGTCTCAATCCATTTAAATACATAGTCCACTACCACAAGAATATACTCGTTACCGGCGAACGGTGGAAATGGTCCTATGAAGTCTATCTCTAAGCTTAGTTATGTCTAATTATATCTCACTATATTGTATATGTCTAATTATTACATGTATATCATATTTAAGCTCCAAAATATCTCCAAAACATCAAATCAAGCTTGTTAGGGAATATTCAAAACAAGTGGCCAAGTTGAGGGAAAATGGTCTTCTACTGGCAAACCATTATGCGAAATCGTAATGAGGATTACGATTCATCATAAATATGTGGAATCGTAATGGGGATTATGATTCCTCGTAAGTGTTGATTTTCTGAATTTTGCTACTATAACCCACTTTACTATTTGGATTGGTCCATTGATGCTTGGTCCACACTAAGTTGACTCTTCATATGCATTAGCACTTGTAATAACTATGCTCGCACACGAAATGATCAAAATCATCGAAAATGGTGACATTTTCGAGATAAAACCTGAAAACATCACAAACAAGAAAACATAAAGAGTATACAATAAATGCAGCTAAAAGATTAAAATGCACAGTTAAATACATGTGAATGTGCAACATTCATCGCTCATTAGGACTCTACATTTTTCCAATAAAATAGAAAATAAAATATATTAGGGAAAATTACACTGACCTCCCCTATAATTAGGTGAAATAACAGATTCCTCCCCTGTAGTTTCAAAAATAATAGTGACCTCCCCTATCAGTGTACCTTTTGTAACACTAACCTCCCCTGTCAGTGGTGCAGGTACGAAAATTGATAATGTCATTGTATATTTGAGCTGAAAATCCCAAAATGCCTCTAAAATGTATGAAAGGACTGAAATACCTCATTTAACATATTATTTGCGGACAATTTTGCCCCCACTATTCATCTTCTTCTTCCCCAACACAATACAACACTGTATATATATATATATATATACACACACACACACATAGAGAGAGATAGTTTGGGGCTTCTGCATCAAATTGTAATTATTTGTATTTAATTATATATATATATATACACAGAGAGAGAAAGAGATGGTTTAGGATATATATATACACAAAATTTTTCACATTGTAACCCCATCCTTTGTTACCAAAGTAATCCACAAACCATCAACCCCAACACAACCAACTAAAACAAACAACCCATCTCACCCTTAGCTTCAGAGCCTTTGCCATAAACCAGTAGCCGGTATCGCGTCACCATCACCTCTTTGTTGCACAGCCTCCTAAGTCACCGTAACAGTCCACCATCAACTAATTCACCCAGGTTGTCAGAAAAATCAAGTCGTCTTCTTCCTCGATTATCGCCCTCGTCTTCGCTGTAGATTTCTTGTTGTCGCCATTAATCATCATCTCGATCATCATCTCCAGCAAGTCGCTATCGAACCTACAACCGACGCCAGAAGCCATCGTCTGAACCCTAGCCATCGCCGAAATCCTATCACGTGGTCCTCACCATCGTTGGATTTCATCGCCATCGCTTGAGACTTCTTTGCTATCATATCATTGTTTCAAGCCCTATCGTCATCGCACAACATCAACGGTTACTGAATGTGGGTTTGAAATGGTTCTAGATTTTGATTAATTGTTGTTGGGAAGGCAGATTTAGGTCTTGTCGATTGACTGTAATTAGATTTGGGTGATTTTTGACTTAGATCGGCATATTTTTTTGGTTTTGTGTGTCTATATATATATGTGTGTGTGTGTGTGTCTCTCTCTCTCTTATAAGAGATGGAGATGATGAACAGTGATAAGGTTAGTTTGGTTTTAACATTACAAAATTTTTTTAAATAAAAAATATTAAATCATACATGGGCATACTTGTCATTTTACTATTTGGGGGGTCCGACAACTCTGACATGGGAGGTCAGTGTTATTTTTGAAATAATAGAGGGATATTTGTTATTTTGCCTATTTAGAGGGGAGGTCAGTGTAATTTTTTCAATATATTATATAGAAAATAAATAGTAGTGATACAAAACTCTAACCATAACTTGACCAGGAAAAGAAATGTAAGAGAAGAAGAGAAAATTTCTAACCCATGAGAACTAGGAGGATAGAAAACTAGACCTATCTCTATCAATTGGAAGAGACATATTAATGACATTTTCATTTTGGACTTCTAAGACTAAAGTTTTTTTTTCCCCTTTATTTTTCCATTTTGAGTGGGGACATATCTACAATTAGGGAAAAATATATAGATTAAAAATTAAATAAAAAAAGTTTGAGTGGGGGCGGTTGTCCCCATTGTAACCCATGTGGTTGCGCCACGTACTGTCTGTCTCTTTTTTAATTTGTTGCTCATATCTCTCAACTTTTGTTATCTATTCTCAGGTACAAAGGGTGCACTGTACAAGTGTATGTATAGAAAATGATAGTGTATATCACCATATCAGCCTTTGCAGAATCGATAATGTAGGTCTTGTATCCACTCAAAGATTTTAGAATTGTTTTAAACTACATCCGTGACTTGGTAGGATTTTGAGAAGTGATTTATATAGAATAAATAATATTACAAAATTTTATACAATTTATAGATTAGCAAATACATAGAGTTTTCTTTTTTTCAATAAACCGAAAATAAAATAATGCATAAATGTTTTTATATTTATTACAAAAATAAAAATAAAAAAATGTATAGAAATAGAGTTTTCTTATTTTCAATAAACCGAAAATAAAATAGATTATAGAGGGAATAAAATAATGCATAATTGTTTTTTATATTTATTACAAAAATAAAAATAAAAAATGTATAGATATTCTATATATAATATTATAGATTTATCTATGTACATATAACATGTATATATTTCAATGTGCATATAGCATGTCTATATAAATATGTATATTTTTATATACATATAGGGAAGGTTTAGACTAACATGATTATGTACAATATAGCATATATTAAAAGCCAATAATAATAAACTACGGATGGTTTTGGAGTTGGGACACCCAAACGTTTTGACACAAACATAAGATACAGAGAAGACAGAATGCAAAGAAACAAAACCAGCAAACCCATTCCATACCTTGAAACACACATCACTGAAAATAAATGGGAATGAACTCCAAATACAAAGCACACTTGGCTTGGAACCATAAACAAATTTGGGGAAACGAGTCACTTCACAGCAAAAAAGGCATAACCCAACTCTGTTCCTGCACTACAGATTTGGCTCTGGTAGAGAGAATTTGAGACATAACTAATCTTCGTATAAAATCACTGCTCTGAAATTCAAACTCGCACAAACGACACCGTTTTACTGTGAACCAGTCCTGAATCGCATCGCATCACAATGCAACAGTAGTCACTCGTGAAAGCCACTATTGTACCACACCATTTTCCAGGATCTTTCAGGAAATTACCTCCATGGAAGAGAGAATCAAAGGAAGAGCTTTCTCAGATTAACTTTCTTTTTTTCTGTTCTCTTAACAAATGTAATCAAGATTATACAATAACATAATTTAGAGAATGTATGTTAAGAAACAGAACAACTGCTCATACAACACATACAATTATCTAAATTTAAAAAAGAAATAAATGTAGGTGCCTCAGGCAGCTTCCTCAATGATAGACATGGGGAGGAACAACTTGAAGGGATGATAGCTTCAACCATGTGAACATGATACCAGAAAGGGAAACAGTCTGCCTTGTATTCATCACATTATGAAAGAGCACAATACACACGCAACACAAAAGGAAATAGAGGAAAGGAAATTAGTGGAGTGGGGGGGAAATAAGACTAAGAAACGCCTTGGAAGGACAATCGGTCTCGAAGGGTGTCAAAAATTGATGAAGCTGCAGCATTTTGTGCAAAAGTTAACTTCAACCGCCCAAGCAGTTCACCATCTTTAGCCTGAGATGCAGCATCTGCAGCTTCTTTGGCCATACCAATTCGAGCATAGGCCTGTTCAGGATTTAAAATTGTACCTTGAGAATATGTGATTTAGTAAAACACCACACACACACACACACATGCACGCACTCATAACACGCACGCGCGCACAGAGAGTAAATACTAGTATTATAACTGATTTCTTCATCAACCTGTAACTGTCGAGGTTAATTAGAAAATCAATAAAGTAATGCATAACTCCATAAATGTTTAGAGAAAACAAGAAAAGTGGAAATTATAAAACCACTGCAAAGAAAACAAGTAAAATTCTGAAATAATCTTTTCTTTTCCCGAATTCTCAGCATTAATAAGCTGTAGTAGAAGAATCAATAAAGTTGGTGAATTCTGAAACTTCCATAATATATTCATGTTACCTCAGCTCTCTCACGGGGATCTGCCAGTTTTGGAATATATTTTAGAGCTTCACCTTTCTCATCTGCATCAATGCATGCCTCCACAAATGGCCGATAACCTATTGATGCAACACGCATATTCAACTCATCAATTCTTTATGCAATGGGTACAGAGAAGCATGAGAGTTTATTTTAGGTGGTTCCAGAAATACATCAAAACATGCCACTCATGTATTCAACACAAAGTGGGAAACCAATTATACTCTTATTAACACATAAAACCTGTCCATCAAAAACTAGATAAACAAGTTATAAAGTGAAACAAGAGAAGAATAATCTCTGTAATATAGTTGTAAAATGTTAGAAGTCTAACAAGATCTTACAAAAACCAGAGTTGATTGACAAACTTGAAACATGTGTTACAAAATCAAAACATGACTATCTCTGAACAAACTAGTAGAAAGAATACATTTTTTACATGTCATTTCAACAGATACATAATTTTATAATTTGAGTTAAATTCCCTAACCTCCTCTGAAGTTTGGTCAAATTACACTTATATGGACCATTTTGCTTTTATTTTTTTCACCTCCTCTGAGTTTTGGGACATGTGCTAAAGGACACCCCTCCTTTTTTTTTTTTGTTCTGGTAGAACAGTTGAACAAATGGCCATTTTGCCCTTCCTTTGTGTGAAAAGACAATTACAACCTTATATATTAAATGATATTACAAAATAAACTAAAAATCATATGGACCAAAATGCCCTTAACATAATTGACACAATTACAACAACTGAGTTTTACTCGTATCCTGATGTGAAAAAGACTGGGAATATTAGTTTGATTCTGACTGAACAAAGGGCTTTGACATCCTCGTCAAACCCTCAAGCGCGAAGGTGCCACCACCGTCTACGCCTACCTCGGCGGTGCGTCAATGGAGACCCACCAAGCCCTCACGCGATCCACCACCATCCAAATCTGTGTTTATTTGAAGACAGAGAACATAGGGTTTCCACAAATGGAGAGAGAGTGTGAACGCAAAATTGAAAGTAATAATTAGGGGTATTAAGGACTTTCAATTTAAGAGATATTTGAAATATAATGTGATATTATAATGTAATGGGCAAAATTGTCTTTTTAGATTTAAAATTTACTCCGGTCACCTGAAAATTGAATTTAGGGGAGGTGAAAGAAAAAAAGGCAAAACGGTACATTTGAGTGTAATTTGACCAAACCTCGGGAGAGGTCAGTGAATTTAACCCTTATAATTTTACATGCCATAACCTTCTAAAGTGAGCTAAATGGGATTCACCTATCTCAGAAGCTAAAAGACACCACTTTGATAGTTCTTGATCTAACAATCTGATAACCATCTGGTTAGATTAGTCTACATATCAGACAGTTGGAATATAATTGCATCCGATCCTACAATGCCTCACATAACAATGTACAATTCATTTGATTGATGCTGGCTGACCAAGTGAGGATGAAGAAGACAATCAACATCCTGATATAACATCAAGCTCATGTGGCCCTTGATCCAAACCCGTAAACCAGATCAAAGTAGAAGAATATTCTATGTAAAAAGTAAACCATAGAGGATTACCTATTTTGTGAAATTGATAAAACTGAATATAGTTTAATGTTTCCGATCCTTGATTTTTTTTTCTACCAAAAATTTGTATATTAAATAGCTCGTCGAACTTGGACCAATGCCAGGTTCAGTGGATGAAGTCAGGGTCATTTTGTGAATCTTGGGCAGAACTGTCGGAAAGCTTAGAGGAAGATGGAGCCGTCCTTCACAGTTGGATTGACAATAAAAATAAAGAAAGCAGGAAAAAGGATTAGTTAAGAAGAAAACTCTCGTTGCTCCCAATTTAACTTGAAATTGAAATAGCAATAATAATCCTAAACCCTAGCTAAGCAAGCATTTATATATTTCTTACTAGAACAGACTTAATCCTAGCCATCTATCTAATCACTAAAACTCAATCCTGGCTGTGACTGGCTTTATTAAAAAAACATACGCAAATTGAATATATGAAAGCTGCCGAAAAATGGAAATTGCTGACACAAGGAACTGTCATTTTTTGGTTCTTCTACCTTCACTCTTAGCCTCCTTTGGGTGCTCCGATGCTGCAAAAACTTATCTGGCCACAGCTGTGTCGATCCCCAGGCTGGAACACACTCTCGAGTTTCCGAAAAGTGGCTATTGTACATCTCAAGTACTTGAAATTGATTACATCCAACTTGCAAATATAGTTAGGCAACTTCAGCTGGTAGACATTGCCATTAATCTACTTGACAACCTCACGGTCCTCACCATAGACCAATCTTCCTATCTCCCAACCTGCATGCCCCTGTTGGAAGTCGATCTTTTGTAAGAATAACCTGAGCATACTCTCCAATATCTGAAATCACCTTTATTTTGTGAGAATCAGTTGCAGCCTTATATTTGACACTCATTGCTCTTTGTAGCTTTGCATTCCCAATGAATTTCTTACATAAATTCAGCCATCTCTTCACCTTCAAATTAACCTTCTTAGATGCAGGAATGGGAGTAAATCAAGAACACTATCTGGCTGTACTCCATAGGAACCTCAAAGGAGAAACATTTCTAGCCCGACTCTTTTAACAAACACAAGAAAACTCAGTAAATACACAAACTTTGTAGTTTAACCATTTAAGCATCTCAATAAAATTTTGAACTTTTATTAACAATTTCTGTTTGTCCATCAATTGAGGATGAAAATTGCTAAAATAAAGTTTTGCTGGTTATCTATCCTTCTACAAAGTTCCCAACAAAGTTGGTATCTCTGTTTGAAAAGATAAAATGCAGGAGTCTCAACCCAAAACCTAGATATCTATTCATAGAGTTTCAAACCCAATTCCTTGTTGTACAAGGATTACAATTCCTTGAACCCCAAGATTTGTCTTACTAGAAACTTCCCAATAGAATACAACTCTAAAATAGAAACCTAATTAGAGTAGGAATTTGAGACAAAATTCCAAACAGAGAGAAAAGAAAGAAGAAAGAAAAAAAAAAATCACAGGGCCTTGGGTCAGTAAAGGATTGGTACCTCTGCTAATTTCTTTTCAGTTACTTGAAAACTTTAATTTGCCTCTTGGGTGCACTCAATAGGTCCTTTCTTCATGCCACAATACGTGGAGCAGTAATTTTAGATCAAGGCACCTCTACAAAATTACCACATCTTGAGAACTTCCCACTTCATGCACCATGACACGTGTGGGCCACTCAAGAATCCTGCACCAAAATCACCATAATACCTCTAGAAGAGACTAACATAAATCAAGGATACCAATCTATATACACTATGAAACTACATTCATTACATTAGCAAATAAATGTTCTTTTTTCAATGTATCATAAAGCAAGGTAAGATGAATTGAATGGTGTTAGAGGATGTGACCGTACACCAATATCAACAAAATGAACGACCATGTATATGCAAATAAATGATTTCAGCAGATGCATTATATCAGCCATCCTGATCACCTCTTCAAGTCAATTTTTGGGAGGACCAAAGATCTCCAAAAGAATATTCCATCTACCATTTTAGGTTTAGGCCCAAATCTCTCATGCACGAGAGCTAAAATTTTTAGTTTATCCTCTCAAAAGTATAAATATTTTTCTACTATGATATAAATTTTCCCTATCAAATTGCCAAAGTCCATCCAACATATATGCATAGTTGTTAAAGGCTCAAGGCGCAAAAAGGTGCTAAGGCCTCCTAGAGCCTGAGGCGCAAGGAGAGGGGCAGGCCTGACTGAAGCGGGGCGTAAGTTGAAAATAAAATAAATTTTGTAGCCAATAATACAAAGCTAGCAACAATAATTGCTCAACAGTCTCAAACTACTGTTTAGCCAAAAGCACGAGAACATCAAACCACAAAATAAGAATAAGTAATATTCCAATTTTAGGATTTTCAGTGTTTTTTGTGATATTATGCTTCAGCAATTGTTATACGCATTAGAGAAATAAACTACAAACATAAACAATTAAGAGTTATAAAAAATTTATAAAAAAAAAAGAAAAAAAGAAAGAGAGAGAAAAGAACAGAAAGACCATAAAAAGAAAAAAAAAAAAAAAAAGGGAACAGAGAATAAAAAAACAGAGCAATAAGGATGAAAAAAAAGAAACACAAAGAAGAAGAAGTTGCAAGAGAACTCGTCCCACTGTGTAACTTCTAGAAAGCCTTAAATCGACTGATTGTATCGAATCTATCGATCGACCCTTTTAATTTCTTTTACCACTAGTAATTATATTATATGATTAGAGTCCACTGTAACACAAAAATACATCACATGCTAACAAGTAGGAAAAAAAAATTAAGTGTTTTATGTTAGGCGCACCTGAGGCAAGACTTGCGCCTGGGGCCTCAGATGCAAAGGCACGCGCCTGATTAAAGGGGCCTGGCCTAACCTTGGTCCAAGCGCAACTACTAAGCCTTGAGGAGCCTTGAGCCTAAGGCGAGCCTTTGACAACTATGCATATATGACACATTGTCCATGTGTACCACACCACACCTAATACTATCGAAGCACTTACCAGATAAAAAGAAAATTAAGCAACTTGTGAAAAGGTTACGTGATTTCCTCGTGAAACCAAGAAAGTTCCCACGACTTCTTGAGATGCCATGTTTAACAACTTCCTCTTCAATTATCATATTGATACCTTTCCACCAATAGCACAATGCATAACATATGCATGGTGCACAAACCATTCTCTTGATTCTCATGTTGCAAAAGCAACATTGGATTTTGGGCCAAAAAGGATTTATGCACATCACCTCTCTTCAATTATCATATTGATACCTTTCCACAAATAGCACAAGGCATGATATATGATGGTGCACAAACCCACAAACCATCGTCCTATTTATTCGCATGTTGCAAAAGCAACATTGGATTTTGGGCCACAAAGGATTCATGCACATCACTGCATAAATTATTGCCATCTTCTCCTTTCGGGAAACCATCAAACCCCGATTGACCTCTGGGTCCATTCGTACATCGTGTCATTTTTCTCAAACAAAAATTGTTTCCCTTAATCAATATGGCTACCCTAGATTGTGGACACTCCATTGACTAAAATCCAAGCTCCCCAGACCCATTACACCTCACCGTCCTCACCACAAGGTCTCCACTAGGATTTTGGCCCGTTGTCTGCCCCAAATTTTGTCTATTGTCAGCATTGGCAGCTTACCCTCGAACCCCAGCAATGTTTGGCACTTTCTGCCTAGGGCTCTGAGCATTGTTTTGGGCTGCTGTAGGATCTGCTTCTCCTTCAAAAGTAGGCTGCAATTTTGTGGAACTGGTGTTGAAGCAGGTACGAAGCCTTCTTGTTTTGTTGTTCCAATACCACCAAAACCCGTTGGTAAGCCTCCAAATTTGATCAAAATAAATGAAAGACTTGGATTCATGTATTTTATGCCATAATTCACTAATATAGTACGTCAATAATTGCTCATCACTCTCCAATAAGTCACTGCTTGCTATTAATTGATAAAAACTCCACAGAATTTTCACGCTACCACTTCCTTGCCTTAAATTATGAAAAAGTTGTCGCATCATTTGCATCTAATTTAAAGACAAAATTCTCTTTCATCTTTTTCTTCATCTTTTCCAATTCAATAATCTTACACTAACATCTTGCTCTCTTAACACTTTTTCCTTCAAATAACAGTAATGAGTTTGACCTTCTTGCAATCAAGTATCTTGGCCCTAGGACTACAATAAAATTTAAGAATCTCAATTTTAATATTCAGTTCCCAGCGTTGGGCAACATTTCACTCATTGGATGATCCATACATCACAATATATAGAACAAATTCTCCATTATAGTGTCAATATTAGACACCTCATCTTCCACTGGAATGTTATCATCTTGTTCTGTCTAATAACAGAAACTCTACTTCATTTTGGGCTTCTTGCAGTAAGGGCTTGGTTGGAACCTGCATCTTACGAAGTATTCTTCTCAGATGACAGATCTAATACCAGACTTGACACTGCCTTATGTTCATAGCAAAATTGGAAATGAAAATATAGCGAACAGAAAAGAACAAGGAGGAACCAGGAAGCAAATTCGTTGCTGAACAATAATTAAAAACTGGAATAACAATAATAATCCCAAACCCTAGTTAACCAAGAATTTATAGTACGGTGTTCCTATTAAAATAAATTTAATCCTATCTATCTAATCACTAAAACTCATTCCTAATTTGGCTTTATTTACCAAAGATGTTTAAAATTAGTATAAGAATGTTGTTGAAAACTGGGAACAGTTAACACGAGGGACTTTTATCTGGTCCATCCAATACTTCTTTCATTCCTAGCCTTCTTTGGGTGTGCAACATATCTTCTTGCTCCACAGCTGCATCAGTGAGCTACTTGGAGCAAGAGAACATTAAATCAAACTTTTTGTTCCTATTAGTTGCCCTGGACATTATAAGCTTCAAAAAATGAGATTATCAAAAAAATAAATGACTCCAAATTTTATTATTATTATTATTTTCAGATTGGATTTAAACAAGTTCGTATCAGATATAATCTAAATAGTGCCTCCAATATTTGATCCCTCTACAAGGTAACCCTATAAACCTGTTTATAACATGCTTGTCAGTAACAACATACAATGGTCAACATCTCAATTGAATCCCACTGCCCCCCCCCCCCCCCCCCCCCCCCAAACAAAAAAAAAAAAAGAAGGGCGGTGAAAGAAGCAGCTAATTAGTGACATGTTGCGCCCTGAAATTAATCAAGTTGGAAAGCTTACCTATTGGTGGTCTTTTCTCCTTTGAGAATTTCTCTAGAGCATCCCAATCCCTGATTGTAGCCAAAGCAAAAACTTTAAGCCAATACCATCTCTTCTCTGAAACCTGAGACACAATTTAATAACTACAATGCAAATTAAAGAAGTTGCAGAGCTACACAAATAAAAGCACCCTCATAATCATAGATGCTGAAGAATTTTCTTTTCCACATCTTTGATGCAAAATACAATTTTCAAATATATATATATATATCAGTGGAAGAAGCCACAGAGGTAACTTTACAAACCTTGAATTCTGTTTTAACTTTCACTGCAGCCCGATGATTCCCCAATACAATACATGTGCGGATCGTATCACTGATACTTGAATCCACAAAAATGGCCTGCTTAGTAGTCACTTCTAACTCATGTTGCATTCTGTAGCAATCACAAAGTTAGAGATGAGAAGAGCAAATCAACTGATACAGTATTGAAGCAGAAGGTTAAGAACCAAATCAATCAACACAGAAAATTTTGACATCATAGAAACAAATCTCAATGGTTCCACAATATTTTTAGTGCGACATTGTTGATTTGTCATGCTGAACACTCATTGTTGCATTGTTTAGCATTTGGGGGTTGGGAAAAAAGAACATGCAGCAAAAATATCTTTTTTAATCACATGCAGTGTCTCTCAGTCCAACTCAAACAAATTTAACCAAAGGAACAAAATGTCAAATAAACACATGGATCACTTTTAAAGTTTGTATGTAGACTAACATAAATTACAAAAGTAGCAAAGTAAGACATTTTTTAATGTCTTCAAGTGATCCCGATTGTTTCCTCTCCACAAACCAAAGGGACTACCTCCTCTTTCCTTTTATCTCCATGCCCTTATGCCATCCATGAATACACAAATAAAATAAATAAAACGTCATTCACGAAGGAAAAATAGAATTTGATTTTCAGCCTGTACTACATCTCTAAAAAACTCTAATTCCTGAAATATGATAGCTACTACGTGTGTGATAATTGATTGTACTAGACACTATACAAGGGTCTTAGGGCCTTTACACCAAATGCCACAATTATAGATGCAAAGAGATATTTTCTATTAAGCACTTATGTGCTGAAAAAATGTAAAAGGACAGATCCTACCTTAACAATTTTGCATGTTCTTCAGCAGCCTTTGACTCAAAAGTATGCTCTTTTGTTTCTGAGAAAAGATTTTGGGCCTTTTCAATAAGTTTGATGCGTGGGCCATGAAGTGGAGATCCTTTGCTTGCCATTGGATTTTTTGCTAGTTCCCATGATTCTTTCCATAACAAAAAAGCAACATCCTACAACACCAAATAACCTTCAGTTAGAAAGAAGAGGGGAATAGAACAGTGCTGTTAGCAGACTTCATCACATTTTAAACCTAAAATTAGATGATGTCTCTCATAAGATTTATAAGATTTAGCAACAAAACTAAATGTTGAGGCCACGCCTGTGGCGCACGCCGAGCTTTACCCAACCCATGTGGAGGGAACGCTTTGCACGGTGTCCCAGGGATTAGTCAGGGCAAAGCCCCAGACACCCCGGTTACCGGGGAAAAAAAACATAAACTGAATGCATAAGGTACCATGGTCAGAACACCAAAGAAATTGCCCCAACTTTGGTTGGTCAAATTTTAGTTAAAATTTACAACTTGCACAAATATGTACAATTGGGCAACAGTATTTAAAACTAATTTAATTTTTAGCATTTGGTGAGCCATATTTTTATGTTTAGTAGAAACAAAATTAGTTGAACAGTTGAAGCACACCAGAAACTCTAAAATTAAAATATATTTAGATTTAAAAGAAGAATCATTATCTACAAAAAGGGGGAATAAATATTGACAGCCACCCTAAAGTGGGGCTGATCAAACAAATCTTAAACTTCAATACCGCACTAATCCATATCCATACAATCCAGCATATTTCAATCAAAGTACACTATCTTACTATGTTTTGTAACACTATTTGAATAGAAGAAAAAAATGTACATATATATATATAAACCCAAATCAAACAAGTCAAACCTACTTGAAGCTGCCCAGTCGATAGAAAAAAGTCCTTCAGAAATTCATGCTTATAACACCTGAAGGAAAAACAAAACAAACAAGAGAGAGAGAGAGAGAGAGAAATCAGTAATGCAGAATCATGAAATTCAAGGCTGCTGCACAGAGGAAGCATGTATTTGATCATTCTAAAACTATGTTGCATAGCAAAAATAATGAAAATATATACAACCCTCATAATAGAGTGCACTTACCGTGCATAACTTATGAATAGATCACGTGCCAACAATCTGGCTTGTATTGTTCCAAAAAACTCCAAGGGTGGCCTCTTGCATAAATAAAATGACATAGATCAGACGAACAAATTATGATCTAAAGCGTCATTTGTTCATATTTTGTACATGCTTACTTTATTAGAATGTGTAATAATGTCAAAACTTTCTAAAAATTACCAGAAGTAATAATACCTTCTGCCAGATATGAAAGAGAACGAGGTAAACAAGGTCGGTATCACCACTTTCAGTTGCCTTTGTCAGAGCTGTATCTTCTTCTCCTATGCTTAGCAAGAGAGGAACCTGAAGGGAAAAAAATATTATTATACATATAATAACTATCTGGATAATGACAGCAGCTGAATTTTTCTGTCAGAAGGTAGCTAACTTTAGCAATGAACAACTGACTAGAGATGAGAACCAAAAACGGATATTTTCAACAGAAAATTCTAGAATAAAATGAAAATCAAGAAAAAAGAAGGAAAGAAAGAAAAAACCTGCTTCGAGGATCGTGGTTCATGTTCAATAAGCATAGCAGCTAACTTCCGACGGCCATTCTTATCTGCGTGAGCGGCAACTGCGGCATAAGATATGCCTTTGCATAATTTCAGCTGAAACTCAAAAAAACATCATTTCTGAATTTACATTTGCATGAAAAACAATGATCAAATACCACATTTTGCTAACCTAAGCAACTATTACCCGAGCTACACAAACCTTATCAAGTAAGATTTCAAGGAGACTGGCATCAGGAATTGCCAAGGATGCGGTTATCTTTGAACATGCCCAGTGCATAATCACCACCTCCTACACAGTAAACAAAAGAGAAAACCCTTAGAAAAGAAAAAAAAATATAGATTTTTTTTTCACATTTAAGTGCTGTTATAGTTGTTTCACTTTTGAATCAAACTTGCAAAATAACTACTTTTCATTTTACAATAAAGTGAACGGTAGACACCGGGTGTGGTTGTGCCTCTATCCTATCCTTAAGTAGTCATAAAAGGGGATTCAGACAGTCATATGAGAAGTCGGAAAACTCCAAAATGCTCCCATAATAATTGCAAAGAGGTTCTTCAGGAAAAAAAAAAAGAGGTGAACGTTTCCAAAAAAATCATTCACGCCAAAGACAAATGATTGAGGGCGGGTCTTGGCACAATGGTAATGTTGCTACAATATGACCCGGAGATCACGGGTGTGAAACGGAAACAACCTCTCCTTATGCGAAGGTAAAGCTATGTACATCTAACCCTCTGCAAACCCTGTAATGCTGAGAGCCCCGTGCAGACTAGCCCTTTACGCCATACACAATTGATTGAATGCTTAACCATTATATGTGATCTTATCATTAATAGTGTAACAAAGCTGGATGAGTTGAGATGAAAGAAAATTTTGATTTGACTTTGGAGTACCCAATTTCTTACTTCTTTCTAACTGGCCAAGGTGCCAATGGCCCCTTGAATGACAATCAAGGAAACCTAGGCCGCAACAGTGCAATTGCTGCAGCAGCAGTGTAAATCTACTGAGGTTGTTTATCTATCTTAAATGTTGCTTTGTTAAGCACCTTCTGGTTTACCAGACTTAGCTTATAAACGTACAACTACAACTGGATTTTGATCAAGTTAGAGGCTTTGACCCCAAAAGAAAAGCTTGAAACTGCGAAACCATAATCCGAGTCCAGATCCATTTATAACGACAGTATCCGTATTCAAATCCAAATTCAAGTCAAATATCATAGAAAACATCCATATCCGCCATGCAATTTTTGGAATATCCAAATAAGCCCGGATATGATATATTAGCCTAGAATCGAATAAGATTGGATTGGATCAACGTTAATATTATGTTCTTATGAAACATAAGATTGATTGCATCATAAACTCCCAAAAATCATACGTGCTAAGCTCGAATTGTAAGTAAATGAATAAATAAACAAGGGTTAATTACAATGCCACCCCCTCAGGTTTGACATTTTTCATTATAGCTATCACTAAAACCCCAGACGATATTTCCGTCACTAACAGAGTTTAAAAATGTGTGAAATGTCATATATGCCCTCACTTGTTTAATGCAATTTATTCAAAAATTTCAGAAATGCCAAAAGACAAAACTACCCCTAATAATTCTCTCTCCAACCATTAACCCCACTGATTTTCTCCCTCCTGAACCTCTCATTCTCTGCTCCATCATCTTTTGCTGATTTTCTCTCCTCACCGTTCGTCACACCCAAATACCCAACACCATCACCCACGTCCCAACTCATCTCGCCACTGAGCCAGAGACTAGTGTAGCTCAACTAGGTCCGACCCTTCACAGGCCACCACATTCGTGTTTTGATCTGTTTTGTGGTGAATTAGTGGATTCTACATTTATTGTGAAACTTATGATGCTCTTCCAATCTGTTTTGATATTGCTTTGCCTATAACAAGGGACAAACTCCTGCTGGCTGAGAAGATGCAAGTCCATTCCCCATGTAAGATAACTCCCATTGATTTCACAGAGAAAATTTTGCAGAAATTTTCAGTTGGCCATGCCTCTTATGTCTCCACAATGCTTGGCTCTTAACCTCTCATCTTGAATTATAAATTTGCTCAAGGTCTTGAATGGTTATTTCACTTATAAGACTGGACAGCTTAGCACTCTTGTAACTTGATATTCTCATAAGGTTATCACTATCATCAACACCACATCACCGTCATCGCCATCTCTCTCCGGGTATATCATTTCTTTCTTTCTTTCTTTCCTTTTTTTATTTTCTTATTTTTTCAGTTTCTCGAGTTGGCAGTTGAAGGTGCTTGCTCACAGGTCATTATCTCTAGACTGGTTTCTCCCAGAAAAATTATGGGCTTTATTGGAGTGAGTCATTTGCTTGCTCAAAATTGCCTTGTGTACATAATATGAAATTCGACCTCATTGTTTTTAATGGGTTTATTTGATTAACAGAAGTAGAAGAATAATGTGTTTTCTATTGCTCATTGGTGTTCAAACCCAGATCGTGGCAGCAAATGCTAATAAAATTTCCAAAATAAATATGATTCTTTCAACAATGAAATGCACTTTATCTTCCCCTCCTATCCTGTACTTGAAATTAATGATTTTGTTGTAGAGTGGTGAGAGGGTGGGGGACTCTTAGTGGATTCTCTATAAATTATATATATATTTATATATACGTATAATAGCAATTGAGTTGCAATGGGGTAAAAGTGTATACACAAAGTATCATTAGGGTATTTTGGTCTTTTTATGTAATTTTTAAAGGTTAAATAGGTCATTTGACAAAGTCAAAGGGCATACAGGTCATTTTACATGGTGTCAAAGTTCGCAAGCGACGGTTTGGGGTGTTTGTGTAAGATGGATCAAACGTCTGGGGTCCAAACGCTAGTTATGACGAACAAGGAGAGACAATGGGAGGAGAAGAGAAGAGAGAAAGGGAGAGAGAAGAAAAGAAGGAAGAAGTGAAAAGAGAAGAAGCAGAGAGAGAGAGAATTTTGAACAATAATTTTAATATTTCTCAAAAGCTACCGAAGTCTGTTACATGAAAGCCTTTTATAGGCAAACTCTAATGGAAAATAAAATAATCAATAATTACTAAAATATCCATTAAATACTAAAATATTCCTAACAAGATATCTCTGCGCCTACACCTGACATGGGTACAAAACATCCCACGATCTCCATCAATTCTCCCCGGCTGAAAAGAACTCGCCTCCAAAGAGTAACTGTGAATATACTACTCTAAGAGATCAAAATCAATGTTGTGAAAGTCATCCTCTGTAATACATGTACAATCTGAGTCGGGACGACCTCTCCAACAAACAAGGAATCGCTGTGAATTAGCCTGTGGCAAAGCAATAGCTGACTATCAAGGATATCAACTATTTGATCAGTAGACTGTGGCTAGACTAGTAGACTGTGGTTGGACTACTGGAAGTAGAGGCACTGGAGCTGATGACAAAGGAGATCCACATGTGGACAAACTAGAAGAGAAAGGACGAGGCTCAAAGGTGCCTCGATAAGGTGACAAATCCTCCACATTAAAAGTTGGACTAATACCCATATCTGATGGCAAGTGAATTACATATGCATTGGGTCCCAACTTATGATGGATACAATAAGGTCCAGAAGCCCGGACATGTAATTTCTTGAAGGAGTTTTTAGGATAATGCTCTGGGCATACACGAACTAGAACATAATCGCCTTCATTGAACTCCTGATTCCTACGATGAGTATTTGCAGAAAGTTTATAATTGTCATTACTCATAACAATTCTGCGTCGAATATCGGCATGCAAATCACGAATATGCTGAGCAAAGGAGTCAGCAGACTCAGAGGGATGGGAATCTGGTGGCAAAGGAATAAGGTCAATGGGTTGGTGGGGGGGAAATCCAGTGACAATCTCAAAAGAGCTTTTACCAGTAGACCGATTGACCAAATTATTATAAACAAATTTCGCAGTTGGCAACAATTGATCCCATCTACCCTAACGCTCTCCTACTAGACACTTAAGCAAGTCTCCTAAGCTCTGGTTAACAACCTCAGTTTGAGGATGAAAAGCTAAGGAAATTTTCAAACTTGTCCCAAAAAGCTTCCAAAGTGTCTTCCAAAGTAGCTAACAAACTTGACATCGCGGTCGGACACAATGGAAGTAAGCAACCCATGGAGCTGAACAATTTCCTTGAAAAACAACTTAGCCACTTGAGAGGCATTAGCTGTTTTGCTATAGGGAATAAAATGTGCCATTTTAGAAAATCTGTCCACCACAACTAAAATAGAATCATGCCCTCTCGCAATTTTAGGCAAACCAAGGACAAAATCCATACTAACGTCTTTCCACGGTGTGTGTGTGGTACAGATAGAGCGGTGTATAAACCAGTGTTTCGTTTCTTAGCTTTCGCTAACTAACAAGTGCAATACTGGGACACCACTCGAGTAACATCTTTCTTTAGAGAAGGCCAATAAAATCTATCCTCAACTAAGGCAATAGTACTATCCCGACCAAAATGACCAGCAAGTCCCCCTCCATATAACTCCCAGACTAAAAAATCTCTAAGTGAAGTGCGGGGTATGCAAAGTCGAGAGGCTCGAAATAGATAATCATCTCTAATAACAAAATCAACATAATCACGATGGTTTCCATTTTGAACCTCTAAGAATATGATACCAAAGTCAGGACAAGTAGCATAATCGCCTTTCACCCGCTCAAATCCTATCACATGAGAACTCATAGCCTGAAGGACGGCTACGACTCGACCGAGGGCATCAACTGGTTTATTCTTTGTACCAGCACAATGTTTGAGTACAAAAGTGTACTCATGAAGGAAGGCAACCCATCTCGCATGTTTGGCGTTTAATTTTCTCTGAAACTTAAGATACCTCAAGGCTTGATGATCATAATATAAGACAAACTCCTAAGGTAACAAATAGTAACGTCGATGGCAAAGTGCCTGTACAACAGCGTAAAATTCCTTTTCATGCGTGGAGTACCTCTGTGGAGTACCTCTGTTTAGCCTCGCTAAGCTTCTTGTTGTAGTACGCAACAGAGTGGCCTTCTTGGCTTAAGACACCACTGATACCCAATCCCGACACATCACATGCAACCTCAAAGACTTTATTAAAATCAGGATGTTGTAAGACTAGTGCCTCAGTCATCTTTTTTGCTTAATCTCTTTGAAGGCTCAAGACGCAACAACGTACCATTGGAACACCCCTTGTGCAGTATGTAATGGGAGCCAAGATGGAACCGAACCCCTTGATAAAGCGTCTATAAAAAGTGGCTAAACCATGAAAACTGTGAACCAAAGAGATAGAACTCGATTCTGGCCACTCTATAATAGCTTTAACTTTTTGGGGTTAGCTGCAATGCCACGCACAAATACAATAAATCCTAAGAAAACCACTTCGGTCTGCATGAATAAACATTTCTTGAGACTCACATACAACTTTTCATCTCTCAGGATCTTAAGAACATGACTAAGATGACCTAAGTGCTCTCCCTTAGACCGGCAAAAAATTAAGACATCGTTAAAATAAACCACCAAAAATTTTCCTATGAATGGACAAAGAACCTAAGTCATAATCCTCATAAATGTACTAAGAGCATTGGAGAGTCCAAAAGGCATGACTAACCATTCATAAAATCCATCCTGAGTCTTAAAAGCAATTTTTCATTTATCGCCAGGCCTAATTCAGATTTGATGGTACCCACTGCAGAAATCAATCTTGGAGAACCATTGGGAGCCAAGCCACTAGATCCAACATGTCATCAAGGTGAGGAATAGGAAATCTATACTTGACAGTGATCTTATTAATGGCATGACAATTCACACACATTCTCCATGAGTCATCTTTCTTGGGAGTTAGAAGTGAGAGAACTGCACATGGACTGAGACTATCTCGAATGAAGCCTTTATGCAATAGTCCATCTACCTGCCTTTCCATCTCTAACACGTTCCCTAGGATTCATGCGATAATGTGGAAGATTAGGTAATTGTGATCCTCGGACTAGATCAATGACATGGTGGATAGCCCGCATAGGTGGCAACTCATCTAGTAACTCTTCAAGTATCACATCTTGAAAATCCTCTAGCAATTTAGTGACTTCTAGTGGAGTCCCTACCTTATCAGATGGAATTGAAGAAACTTCTTTAGCCACAAGGGCTAGTACTAAACCAGACTTTTTGCTTTCCTTTTCAAAATTCTTCCCATTTAGGAGATGGAGTTGTTTCTTCTTAAGGGGTTGAGGGGAAGACCTTCATCCTTTGTCTTTTTCAATGAGTTTTGCAAGATTTAAAGTTATGTTTTTTCCATTATACTTGAAGACATAGGTGTTCTCCTTTCCATGGTTGGTCACATTCAAATCATACAACCAAGGGAGACCTAAAAATACATGAGCAACATCCATGGTGGGTAGGACGTCACACCATATCTGGTCGATATAGTCATCCATCTGAATTGGGACCAAACATCTCTCTATGACTGGTAAGGAAGTCTCATCCATCCAAGCTACCTTGTATGGGTGTGGATGTGGTTCAGGTTTAAGCTTCATCCTAGCAAATCCTGATTTTGACCCCACATTCATAATACTTCCTCCATCAATGACGACTTTACAAACTTTTTTCCCGCATTTAACAAAAGTGTAAAAAATATTGGTGCATTTCCAAATCATCATTCCCCGCAGGGATCGATAAGAGGCACCTCACGACATTGGTGCGGGAGTCATCATTTTGCCAATCTTCCTCATTTTCCTCTTCAGAACTGACATTCCTAAGGGGCCAACCACCTGGTTAACATCCCTCTCAAGGTTAGGATCCTCTGTCTCATTGCCTAGGGTCAATATACGATGTGGACAACGAGAAGCAATATGACCCTTGCCATGGCAATTAAAACACTCAATAGCTGACCCACTCTAACGGGAGCTTGAGACTGCAACTTCCATACCCTTGGAAGTGTTATCTCTTGAAGTCGGATTGTTGCTACCTCGAGAGATAGCTGGTCCTGATTGTGTAACTCCCCTAGACCTATCAAAGGTAACTGTTCTAGACTGTTGAGACTCCCTGACGTGGGAAGTCATTCACCCAGTGATAGGAATTATGTTATATTTCTTAATTTCTAAAGCCTTGAGATAGGCTTCCTCTAATGTGTCAGGCGAATGTAAATTAACCTCTTTCTTGACTTCAGGTCTCAATCCATTTATGAACTTGGTTACAGTTACCCAAGGTTCCTCACGAATGTCACATCACATGGAGAGCTCTTCAAAGTGCGCTAGGTAATCAGAGACACTAGAAGACATTTGTCGCAGATTCATCCATTGATCAAGCAATTGCTTCTATAATATGTTGGAAGATATTTTTCTTTTAACTTTTGCTTCATCTCTGCCCACAAATAGGTCGCTCTCCTAGACGATCAAGGTTTCTTATAATTCCTTGCCAATAACGCTCGGCAGAACCAACTAACTTCATCCAGGCAAAGTGGACACAATGGTTATCCGACATGTCATACCAATCAAAATCGTCATTCATGTCAGCTAGCCAGTCCAAGAATGTATTGGGGTCTAATCTTCCATCATAGCTAGGGGCATCAACTTTGACCTTTTTTGTTATGTCTCTAAAATCATTACAAAAATTTTTATAAAGGTCTTAATGATGCCGATTACCCCTATTCTGATTCCTATTTTCTAGATGAGGTGGTCTTTAGCAATCATTAAGATCATCTCCTAAAGAGGACTCAACCTCATCAATATCCTCTAGACTCTCTGTCAAATGTCTACAATCTGTTACCCGATGTGGGTGAATAACTGAATATCCCCTATTATTCCCCTAGACTCGACTCTCCCTAAAAGTGGGGTTTTGACCTTGACGATTTTGGAGAACTCTCGAAGTAGGAAGTAACCCTGTTGGGTGTGAGGAAACTGTTGCTGACTATCACTAGGGCAGTGTACAAAATTTGAGGAATCAAATGTTTCACCCCTGTGATCCTCAACAGATTGTTTTCCTCGCATTGTTACCAATTGAGAAAGTTGCTTGCATATTTCAGTTAATTGGGAACCATGATCAAAATGAATCACATTATGGAGTTGGTTTACTGACTCTTTTAAACTGGCAAGGTCCTGTTCTACAGTTTGAACTCTTTGTTCCATTGCGGTTTGGGTCTCAGACAAGTCTCGAATTGTCATAATGGTTTTAATGAAAATGGTATCAGCACGCACTAGGTAAAAGGAATTTTGCCGATATATCAACTCAAATCAAATGAAATAAATTAGATTATAAACTTTTGCAATATTCAAATAAGAAACAAAAGTACCAACAAAATTAATTATGTGAAGCTCATGCACAAATTTCAACTATTGATGGTTGAGATAAAAGTGGTAGTGAAATGGTAAATTGAAGGATTAGGAATGAACAATTTTTTTTTTTTTTGTTGGATTTTGAAAGGCAAGTAAGGTTTAGAAAATAAATAAATAAATATATATATATATATCAGTTGAAACCTTTTGCAAATTTATGTACTAACCAACAAATAAAAGAGATTAATCACAATTTTTAAAGGAGAAACGTACCTTTTCCGAGTCCAATTTACCTTTCTTTTTTTTCTTTTTTTTTCCAGACTGAACTGGTCTGTTGCTGAACTTGTTTTAAGTTGAAACTACAAACTGGTTTCCTATAGCGCTGGCTAACTGCTGAGCTAGTTAAGTTCTGAAGTGATTTCAGAGCAAGAACACTTTTGTACCCGTAACCAAACAGTTTTGGATAGGGCTGAGCAAGGCTACTGGGCCAATACAAATAATCAGATCTAATCCAAACTTGGCTGCTGTTTTAAGGTTGTGACCAAACAAAATAGAAGTAAAACTGGGCCCAAAACCATCCGGGCCACCGATTGGATCAATTGGCTAAGTTGAGTTGCAAGTCTACAGTCTCTTTTTTGTTTTTTTAATCCAAAACTTTTTTTCCAATTCACGCAACGCAGCAGAAGTCTTAGGACTGACAGTGGTGTAACGACTAGGAGGGCCGAGCGATGATGGACAACGAGAGCTAGACCACTGACGGTGAATCGATTCTGGCAGGGAAGGATGTTGTGACGACGAATGCTAGTGTAACGGGTCGGGCGCTTGCCCTCTACCCAAAAGCTCAAACTGTTAGGTAGTGTTGCATACCCACCCATTTATACCCAATCACTTTCCCATCCGGATCCAATGTGGGACAAAGTTAGCCCTTCTAACATTCTCCCCCACCCAAACGCGCAACGCCCTCGTTGCGGTTGGGCCACCCTGCCTACCCGGGTGGGGCACCCGAACACTTTCGGGCCAGGCGCGAGGTGTGGCACCGAATCAAGGATTGGGTCTAACTCTGATACCAACTGTAACAGGTCGGATGCTTGCCCTCTACCCAAAAGCTCAAGTTGTTAGGTAGTGCGGCATACCCACCCAATCACTTTCCCATCCGGATCCAATGTGGGACAAAGTTAGCCCTTCTATCAGCTAGCATGTTGGATTCGGCGACGAAAGCAAACAGATTGTAATAGTGAAGTTGGTGAGACGAAGACTTCGTGATTCCGGTGAGAAGACATGATTTCCGAAGACGATGTGTAATCCCGTTGCCGATGCTACCAAGGATAACTTCAGAGGATCGGCAGTGTTGCTCTTTCATTGTTTGTTCGCGATGAATGGTTGTTGCTTGAATCTGGTGTTGTTGGTGCTGAGATGAGGTATAGGCTATTCTAGTGGTTTTCACTTCAGTGGTAGGGTTTGGTGGTTGCAACAGTAGGCTAAGGGTTTATTTGGTGGCGATTTGTGTTGGGTGGTGAACAGTAACTGATGGGTTTAGTGCTTGCAGCAGCGGCGAAAGGTAAGGGTTTATTTGCTGACGATTTGTGTTGGGTAGTGAACAGTAACTGATGAGTTTAGTGCTTGTGGCAGCAGCGAAAGGTGTTGGCTTTTGAATGAATGAAATGAGAAAAGTGACCAGAAATGGTTGTTACCTTTTTTTTTTTTAAACAAGTATGATTGTATTAGAAAGCGCTCAAACGGAGAACACAGCCCAAAGAACTACACAAGGACCAAATAGGGCCCTATATCCAAAAATCAACTATCTCTACCATGGATTTACAATTTCTCCCAAGCACCTAACAAAAACAGAGAACTAATAATAGAGAATTTTAGCGCCCCAATAGGAGTCTCCTCACCATTGAAAGATCTCCTATTTCGTTCCCTCCACAAACACACAATGGCGCCACAAAGTCATGGGTTTGGGGACCCACTATACAACCTCTCCAAGCCTCCAACATGCCTCTAGAGGAACTAGGCATAACCCCAAAAGCAAGCTCCATCAGTCCCGGGCCACAGAATAGTGGAGTAAAAGATGGTCAACCAACTCCTCGTCTCTCTTGCACAATACAACACTAGTTAACAATGACATGACGCCTTTTTCTTAAAATGTCTAACATCATAATCCTTCCAAGGATAACCGTCCACCCAAAAAGGAGTAGCCTTTTTCCTTTCGTCCACACAGCCTTCCAAGGAAAAGTCGGCCCCGTAGCCTTGGAGAGGCTCCTATAGAAGGAGCGAACATCAAACCTTTCCTAACACAAAGCCACACACCAAAGAGTCGTCCCTATCACCATTCACCACCTGAAGATAAATCAACTCCAAAAAGCAAATGGAGTCTTCCAACTCCCAATCTTGGAAATGCCTCGAGAAGCTAACATCCCAAGTCATCCTACCACTATCAAGATGATAGAAGTCAGCCACAAAAACATGTCTATCCTGAGCAATCCGAAAGAGAAAGGGAAAAGAGCGAGCCAATGAGAAGTTGCCGCACCACCAATCCTCCCAAAACTGAATATCTTAGCCATTCCCGACCCTAAATCTGATGTGTTTAGAAAATTCATCTCACTCCTTCCAAATGAATTTTCAAACACCAACTCCACCAAGATTCTAAACTTCGAAACAGAGGAAATGTAAAGGTCCTGATGTCTACGTTATCAAGGTACTCCTTGCTTGAATTGGAAACTCTGAAAATCAGCCAGTCGAAGTCAATTACCTTACATTGCATAAAGTTTGGATTAGTAATTTATATTCTTTTTAAGATTGGAGGGCCACAAGTAGTCAGCAGTTAGTAAGGGCGTGCAACTAATAGGAATCATGTCAAAGTTGAGTTTGGGATTCAATCTGTGTTACATGGACTTGCCGGCAACGGCAAGGGTGTCCATGTCAACACGACACGGAATCGGACCTGTTGACAAAGACGCAAGGTGCTAGGAAGCTCGGTTGAATCAAAAATGGTGGTCTAGACTTAAGGGTCTAAAAGGAAGAAGACGACTCCTCACGCGTGTATTATGCCTAGAATAAAGGACCTGCAGGAGCGTTTTATTCACGCGTGTAATGTATAATTTTTTTTCCTAATACTAAATACCAAACACGTGTTGTAACCCCATATATCATATACGATATATGTATCAATAATGTAATATATGTAACCCACATACACATATCAATATATGGCCTATGGGTTACATGACAGCTGTAACCCACAAACTGACCCCCACCTTTTTTATTTTTTTACTAGTTGTAAGTCTTTACAATAACTGTTACCCACTTTTTTTATTTTCTTACTAGTTGTAAGTCTTTACAGTAACTTTACCCAAATACACGTGCAACTGTGTAAGGCCACATATTATATAAGGCTACAGGATACCTGTAACCCACAAAAGCTGACCCACATTTATTTATTTTATAACCAACTGTAACCCATAATGGTTACAGCTTATGGTAACTTACCATTTTTACTTGCACTCTATTTCCTTTTACTTGCACTATTTTTTTTTTATAACCAGCTGTAACCCATAATGGTTACAGCTTATGGTATCTTACCATTTTTACTTGCACTCTATTTCTCAAACAATCTGAATGAGAATTACACAGAAGAGGCAGGTAAGAAAATTTGTCTTTGGATCTTCATTAATTATGCCATGCCTATATCTGTGTCTAATATTATATATGTAAATATTTTGTATGCCGTGTCCAAGTACCAGTGTTTGATTTTTGGACACTTTTAATCTGTGTCCCCGTGTCCTATAATTTGATAAATAGACGAATCCGACCCTTAGACACACACCCGTACCCGAGTCCGAGTAACATAGGCTTTAATTAATCGAAGAGGACAGCATGCCAGTTGCCGCCCAAAGTTTAAAGGGGTGCTACCCATGATGACCCATCCCTAAAATAAATTGGGAGAAGGAAAGAGAGTAAAGACTGTTACCACCCCTTCTCCAAAGTGAATTGATAGAGAGAATTTTCTAGAGCAAGAAGATATTGGTCAGACTAGGATTTCTTGAAGGGAAAAATGCGAAGTATAAAAAAATAAATTAGACTCCGGAGTTTCTCTAGAGGAAAGGATGCAAATTAATCAACAAAATTTAGTAAATACCTGGTCATTTACTCTCTCAAGGGGCACTTCTAAGAACTGCATGTTAATTAAATGAATAGTAAAGATCTTCTAATTCCACTCATTACCCATATCCATTATTATTACCTACCATGACACATTTAACATCTGCAAAATAACCAAGTAAATAGTCATTTGCCATTCATAATTGACTCTAGCTTCAGTTCAAGGGTGCCTTTTCCCTAGTTAAAAGTTCTTTATTTGCAGTTCTATTTCACCAATGTCGCAAAATCTCCATTAACTTATTTCTTCAAATGCTGAAATCCTGAATTTCAATCAAATATCAATGTTAAGGACACGACTTGACAGTCTTATGCTCCCAACTCCCAGCAGCAACTACGAGGAAAAAGTACAGCCCAAAATATGTTGGCTAAAAGAATGCATAGTTCAGGCAAGGAAATAAAAATGAAGTCATGACGATACATGGATAAATAAAAATTTAGAGACTTACTTGGTTCATACCAAGGTACTCCGATATCTGCAGTGCTAGAAGATGTTGATGGGCATTTATTAAACGGCCAATCAGAACTGATGGTGTAAGCATCTGAAAAGGGCAGACATATTAAGTATGCTTTTAATGAAATAGCATGCAATTTCAGTTATTTAACTGAAAGCCTAAATTCTGAAGACCTTATATTGCTGAACACTGAGAGGGATGCCAATCTCATGGTTGCGTACAGCATTTAAGACACGTAAAGTTTTACACATCTCTTGAAAGCGATCACGTTGAAAATGGCTGCCAAAGCCAACTGGATTTCATTACCGAGAACAGAAATCAGAAAAAAAAAAAAAAAAAAACAAGTTCTTTTAGGAGCAGGAATGCTACAACTATGTAAAAGTGATATTACAGCAGATATACCAGCAAAATGAAAGACACAAAAAAGGAAGGAACTTTGTGCAAATAGGACTTCTGTGGTTTGATCAGAGCAAGAAAACTTAAAAAAGGTAAATCTTATTATATTTTAAGGTGTTAGTATGAGAGGTTAAAGTAAGCAGCAAGAACATAAATAATGGGTTGAGCTTTTCTTTGAACATTTTTAGAATAAACTTCATGAATCAGCATATTACCAAAAGCAGCTTTCACATTTCATTTGTGATATTCAATTAAATAAATTAAAAACAGTTTCTGTTTTAGAAATGATGCATTCTTCAAACATAATATGTCTAAAATATTGTTGTAATTGGTGGATCCATTTTTTTCTTTAAAACTTAGGTATATGATGTCAATTTGTTCTGTTGAATGAACTGAACACATGCACAGGATCGATTTTTCTCAAAAATTTAGTGGATGCACACTACAGCTGCCATAATATATTAAAAAATGATAAGAAGAAACACATAAACCAAACTATCTCAAATGCACCCCATAGTTGCCACATCATTATATGCTTCGGTGTACATCAAAATCTTGTTTAAATGTCAATTGCCAGTTATGAAAAAAACAAAAAGGCACTGGCAATGACTAGACACTGAAACAAGAGTCAGATTTCAACTCAAACATAGAATCAGACACGGAAATACACCAAACTCAGAAAGCTACAACTTTAACTGTGAAATAGGATAAAGAATATATATATATACATATATATATAAGCATGAAGGTACTTGCCAAAACAAACAAATAGGAGTCCTCCAAATCAAAGATATTGAAAGTCAGTCTGAACATGGAAAGAAACAATTTGCTTAGGTAGATCCACTTCTTTGAACGCTAGGTATATAACGCCAGTTAGTTCTGGTGATTAAACAGAACATGTACAAGATTGAGCTTTCTCAAAAATCTAAAAAATGCACCCTAGAGCTGCTGTAATGTATTAGAAAATGATAAAAAATAAATAAATTTATAAAATCAAACTGTCTCAAAGCTCTCTGAAATGCATCATATGCTTTAGTGCTTCCAAATTTTGGTTTAATGTCAATTGTCAACCAATTAGCGTAATACAAAACTGCACCTGTGATATCTAGAAACTGATGCAGGAGTCAGATTTCAAGTCGACCACAGAGTAAGACAAGGTAATTCAGCAAACTCAGCTACAATTTCTACTCCAATATAGGATAAAGAACATGAAAAAGAACAAAAGCATGAAGGCACTTCCCAAAACGAACAAAAGGGAGCCCCTCTGAATAAAAAAAAAAAATTTAAAGTAAACCTGGACATGAAAATTACTTATGTCTAACAATGATTTGATTTGATTTTTTTTTCCCCTTTTTGGTTGTTTGCAGTTTATGGAGTCAGAAAGCTTTTTTTTCTTTTTTTGATAAATAATAATTCATTAAAAGGCGCTCAAAAGGGGAGCGCTCCCAAGAAACTACAAAAAGCCGAACACAGCCAACTATAAGCTTAAGCTATCAAGAAAGTCTACAACTTGACCACCAGATGTACAATTTTTCCCGTATACCCAAAAAAATAAAAAACTCAAAATATTGTATTTGAGAGACCAAATAGGAGACTCCACATCCTCGAAGCGCCTCCTATTCCTCTCTTGCCACAAGCCCCACCATAAACAAAGGGGAGTGGCCCCCCAAGCTTATCTGGCTCGGCTATCCACTATACACCCTCTCCAAGCCTCGATCACATTCATCGTTAAACTGGGAAACACCTAAGCCATACCAAACGCAGCCAAGAACATAGACCAAATGTCCCTCACCACTGAACAGTGTAAAAGAAAATGGTCCACCATTTCCTCCAACCTCTTGCACATGCAACACAAATTCATCATAATTCGACCCTTCTCCTAAGGTTATCAATGGTGAGAATCTTGCCGAAGGTAGTTGTCCAAGTAAAGAATGCCACCTTCAAGGGGGCTTTTGTTTTCCAAATTGCCTTCCAAGGGAAGATGAGACCCGTGAAGTCCGAGAGGATTCTATAGAAGGAACGAACCTCAAAGGTTCCCCTCTTGGAGCCCATCCATACCATCTCGTCCATCCCCTCCCTCTCAACCACCTGACTATACAAAAGGGCTAGGAACTCCGCTACCTCTGTAAGCTCCCAGTCATGGAAAGCCCTACGAAAGCGCACATCCCAAGTCAATCTTCCGCTATCAAGCTGATAACAGTCGGCAACTAAGCTTGCCTGTTTGTAGCAATCCTGAATAGTCTAGGAAACTTACAGGCCAAAGATATTTCCCCACACCACAAGTCTATCCAAAAACTGATGTCTCCCATTTCTCACCCTAAATCAAATGAGTTTGGAGAACTTATCCCAACCTTTCCAAATACGTTTCTAAACCCCACCCCAACAGGAAAGTTCATCTCCGTAGACCGCCAACCACCAACTCCTTCCCCACTCCGACTAACAACAACCCTCCTCCACAATCTGGATCTCTTAACTCCGAAACGCCAAAGCCACTTGCCCAATAACGTCTTATTGAACAGTTCCAACCTTATTCCCAAACCCCCTTTTTGAATCAGGGTACACACCATCCCCCAGCTCACCAAGTGGCATTTGAACTCATCCCCTAAACCGCCCCACAAAAACTTACTTTGATTCCTCTTTAGTCTCCTTACTACTGACATCGACATAAAAAATAAGGGCATGAAATAAGTTGGAAGATTCGAAAGAGTGCTCTTCATGAGAGTAATGCGCCCTCCTTTCGATAGATACTGTTTCTTCCAACCAGCAAGCCGCCTCTCAAACCACTCTACGACTGGATCCCAAATGGAAACCATCCTTGACGAAGCTCCCAACGGCATCCCCAAATAAGAGGTAGGAAATGAACCAACTCCGCAACCAATTTAGATCTCCACTTGTGCAGCAACACTGCCTCTTCAAAATTCTTTTCTTTATTTTGGACTAACATAGACAGCAAAGGTAAAAACAAAAAAGCACAATAGACAACAGGAGCAAGAAATTGATTTTTACTCATAATACTGACTAACAATCCCCATGGAGCCAAATCCTTAGAAAGCAAATAATCCATACAATGGCACCAAATCTCAATCTAGAATTTATCATGGATCAAAAGCAATCATCAAAAGCAGATTTTTATATTGAGATCAACTGGAACTAGTTGTTATTACAAACTGCACTACTTAATTTATACCCATCACCTGCACAAGGAAAAATATCTATAATGATATGTACAAAAGCATCTGATTCCTCATTTTTCATGAGCATATATAATTTCAACCACTACTGCAACAATGCCACAAAACCAACCTGCAAAAAGCTTGGCCATAACTTGCAGCTCTTAGCAGGGTCCGTTGTCGTGAAAGATCAAATTCATGACCCGCAGCATCAATACATGCTTCAACAGCCTCGGCCAAAGATGAGCGTATCAATCTCAAATTTTCATCCGCCTAACAAACAAATCAACCAACAACTCTGAAAATCATAATTTTAAAATGTATGACGCATGTAAATATGTTTCTACCAAAAACAATTATCCATGCATAAAATTTATGCAACGAGTTCATAACATGGCATAATATGATAACTATTTTCTATAAGACTGCTAAACAGACGTAGACAGTTGCTAAAAACTGAAGTGTTTGAAATATACTACTCCCTCCGTCCCATAATTCTTGGGATGTTTGGAGATTCCAACTTTTTATGGTGGGACCCACTTTTTAGTGTAATAATGTATGAATTTACATATTAGTCCTTGTTTAAAAGTTAGTAGTATTATTATATGGTGGGCCCAACTTTTAGGATAGTAGAGTTTGAAAAGGGTAGTTTAGGAATCATAAAATCCATTTTAGGAAATGGACATATATTTTGGGACATCCCAAAAAGGAATAGTGGACTAAAATTATGGGACGGAGGGAGTACATTTTAAGAGAAAATCTTAAAAAAGGAAAGAAAGAAAGAACAATGTGAACATAAACATTTATAATCTAAATAAGTTCTGAAAATATGTCTAAATTATATCATCAATAGTGAATTTTCTACCTTGGCACTTCGCCGGTCAAAATGATCCAAGGCATCATACAGTAAAGCTGCAGGTAACGTGCTCCCAATCTTAAAGATAGATTCCGTAGAATCTGGAACTCGTTGTAGAAATTCCATACTTGTGTTAGAAAGTATCCTCACTCCATCACACTCTGGGATAAGAATAATCGGTTCATCATAAAGGTAGCGCACAGGATCTCCATAAGGACCCACCATCAAAAGCATATCATCCCAGTAAAGTAATACACTGTCCATTCCACACCAAGCGAGCTGCTCCGGAGGAAGGGCTGACTGTACATAAGGAAATGAAATATAAAGAATAAGATATACATGCCATATAGGCTACATTCATCCTTGGAAAGAATTTAAGGGACTAAAATGTATTAGGGCACTTAAATACCCCCAAAAAATTTAACTCCACCCATTGGGTTCTTTACGGTGCATTTGGATTCGTTGGACGTGTCTGACAATTTCTTTAAAATGAATGTTCATTAAAAGATAAATAAAAAATGCATACACAGCATACAAATAAGTAAAAGTATTCGATGGAAGATACTGAGTTTGACAAATCAATGCACTGGAACACAATCAGCCACCAGGATCTCTGAATTCTTTTATACAAGAACCAAAAAATATATTAAAATTCCATTTAGGCAGAGCTCCTTCACTTAAAGACTTCTCCAGTTCCTTTCTTCCCATAACAAACAGATTACAACATACAGCAAAACTCTGAGGCAGCTGAACTCACTCAAACTATGATAAACCATTTCAGATGACACAACATATGGTTGATGAGAAGAAGCACTCAATAAAAACGTGGTCAATTATAGATTTTCAAAGAATCTCAGTCAATGTTAGGCCAATCCCAAAGTTTCACATTGACCACCATTAAAAGTTCAGCTATATATGTGTCGTTACTACTCAATATACACATACATGTCTCTGTGTGTGTGTGTGATTAATGAATGCGATCCAAATAAAGAAAACAATTTGGAGAAGTGGGATATTATGTGATCAAGTATATTTTTTTTAGTTTAGTGTGCTGGTGATCACTTTTATTCACATGTTAGGAGTTGAAGGATACTATGATAATTTTATTTGACAACAATAAGATATAGTAATGATTCAAATAATTTGGTGATTTCATTTGCCAATAATCAGATATAGTAGTGATCCAAGTTTTTCTTTTCTTTTTTTTGTATCAAATTATGTTATTTGGTGCTCTACAGTAGGTCTTTGACCTAGAAGAAGTATGAGCTCGAGATCCTCCTCCTCCTACTGCTAGTAGAAGTATGAGAATGAGATATACCTCCTCTACTCCACCTTCACCTTGTAGAAGTAGGAAAAACAAAACAATCTAGTTGCTTTACAGTAGGTTTTTAATCTAGTAGTTTTTTTTTTTTTTGACAAGTAAGATTTCATTAACGACGCTCAAGAGGGGAGTGAGCCCAGGAGAATACACTTAATCTAGTAGAATTATGAAAATTAGAAAAGTCCAGTTCTGTTTCTTTCCTTCCTTTTGCTGTTTGCAGTTCTATTAACCTGCAACCGGGTCTTAGTAATTACTACTAAACTTTAAAAAAATTATTTCAGTATGCCTAATCCTTGCCTCCATGAAAGTATCAATTCTATCAACCAAAAACACAAAACTAAATCATTGTTCGAAAATTAACATTCATAGCCTCAGAACATCCTTTATTTGGCAACAAATTATGTTATAGTAGTGATTCATGTAATTTGGACCAACAATAAGATATAGTAGTGATCCATATGTTTTGTTTTGTTCAAATTATGTTATTTGGTGTTCTATGGTACGTCTGTGACCTAGTACAAGTATGAGAGTGAGATCCTCCTCCTCCTTTTCCTCCTCCTCTCCGATCTTCAGCTTGTAGAAGTAGGAAAAACAAAACAATCTAATTGCTTTACGGTAGGTTCTTAATCTAGTAGAAGTATGAAAAGAACAGTCCAGTTCAGTTTCCTTCTTTTTTTTGACAAGTAAGATGCTATATAAAAGGCTCTCAAGAGGGGAGTGCTCCCAAGAGAATACCTTTCCTTCCTTTCTTTTGTTGTTTGCAGTTCTATTAACCTGCAATCAGTATGCCTAATCATTTCCTACATCAACTTTAATAATTACTACTCAAGTTTAAATTTTTTATTTCAGTATGCCTAATCATTTCCTCCATCAAAGTTTCAATTCTATCAACCCAAAAACACAAAACAAACTAAATCATTGTTCGCAAATTACCATTCATAGTCCCAGACCAACCCTTATTTCATCCCCAAAACTCTAATCTAGCAAGATTTATCAACCCTAATCTTTGCCCTACATTTTGGATTTTATTTTAGCACCAAAAATCCTACAGTTAAAATACTTGCTGTTCAGAATTCCTCCTCATTTCTACTTATCAACAAAAAGAATCCCACCTCATTTCCGAGATTGCTCATGCAATGTAGGTAAGTGGAAGTGCGCTTGACCGTCACCCGAGGCTCTGATGAGTCATATTTTTCTACTTTTAACTAAATTTTCAATAATCAATTACTCTAATTCAAATTCCAGTAAGTTATTTTGTGAGAATTATTTTTCCAATTCTAATTTGCTTTCAGTCTCAAATAATCACTCATAAGTAAACATAAACAGAAACTAAAGTAAAGTAGAGAAGAATAAAAACACAGCACTTTTACGTGGAAAACCCTTGAAAAGAGAAAAACCACAGGACCTAGTCCAATCAGGTACAATTGAAAACAGCTTATGACCCCAACCAAGATCAATTTAGGTCCAACTATGATTATTACTAAAGTCCATTTAACTGACACCTAAACGTGTGATTGAGGGTGCTAATATTCCGTCATGATCTATGCAGTTCTGTCTGCCATGACTTCAATAGATGTCCACAAACGACTCAAGACACTTTGACACATTACAACTCAGGTTTTGGGTAGGAATATGCCATCACATGACTCAATATCCTAATATTAAGCACCTAACATTTCATGCCATTCCTAGATCGATTGGTGGTACAAAAAAGAGGCATACAACCCACAGAAGGTCCAACTTTAAGAGCTTAGTTGACTTTGGATTAGGGTGAAGCACATGTCATTAGAAATCTCATCGAGTCCAGTTTCTGAAAGTATAAATTTAATCACCAAATTCAATATAAATAACCTGTAGTTATTTTAAGGAAGCCAGATAGGTCAGATTTTCATAACATTTATCGCTTAATATGACTGCATATTATTTAGATGTTATTCTCGAAAGGATTCTTTGGATTATAAAAGACTTCTTTAGAGTCTAGCAAAAAATTTCATAAAGTATTAAATAGCCCAAGACATCTTAAATAAAAGGACTAAGCAAGGTTGTTAGGATCGGGCGGATCCATAGGATCAAATCAAGGATCATAAGATCCTAGATAACGAGAAAAAAAACACTAAGACTATATGTACAAGTAAAGAATTCTTAAAAAAGATAGAGAAAAATTCTAAAACATATAAAAGTACAAATATTATTATAAACAAATGGAACATGCGTGTATGCACAAGTTCATGCAAGTAAATTTGACAATGAAGCATGGCTCAAAACGTAAATTCCTAAAGCCATGCAACTTATAGAAAAGGTTGTACATGGGAAGATCAATATTCAACTACTTCTATTCTGAATTTCTCTTACGAAATGTATGTTTTATAATATTAAAATTACTTCTTAATGAAACAAATTCCAAGAAAATTCTTTAATAAATCTACCAAATACAAATTACATATGCCACAAGGCCCACAACAACCAAAATTTCTGACAAAAGGTTTAAAACAGTCCACTTTACAATTATTTTAAAGTACCATAAAAAAAGAAAAACATTATCGGATTTTTTATAGACCTAACTAATTCTATGGCAAAACCCTATGATCCTATGATAATCCTACCCCGATCTACTCCTCTGTGATTTTTCGTACTATCTAGATTGATTTCAAAAGTTGGGATCATAGGATCGTGCAATCTTACAGTCCGTATTTTGGACTTTACAACCACGAGATTAAGTGGTAGAGATTATGCTAGTTTAGTTTGAGCACGAAAAGGGCATGAATTGAACTCAGACGCTTCATAGTGCAAAAGAAATTAAGGGAACATGTAATATTAACTATTCGATTATCTAGGAGTAATAAAAGATAAGGAACCAAAATTAGAAAGATGCATCCATGGGAGAGTCGGTGTGTCAAACAATAACTTTCTAGGCGGGTAAGGTGCATCCCATGATCTTCCTGGATTAGAATGAACAACTTGGAGTAGTGATGATGCACACTTTTGCCTGAGTGCGACCTTCAGATGGCAATGGCCTTCCCAAGATGAAGGCCGCTGATTGTGGGGAATTTTAAGAATTTCTTAAGAGAAGTGCGAGCTCCACATGATTCCAATGGTTACATGGGTGAAATTTCTATGATCCCTTTTCCTGATGAGCATGCCTTGATGGGTGAGCGGCATGTGATCCCCCTATTAGTTGGTCGTGTTACAGTGTGAGCATCTCTTAGGTGAGTTTTGTACAATCCAAACCACGATGAGTTACTTATGATCATTGACATTTGTTACTTGGGATAATTGCGTAACAATCCCGATCATTGGATAGGTGCAGGTCACTTGAGTACAATCCTATATCCATGGCTTAGAGAGTTAGCCACAAAAGTAATAATTATTTGCATTCAAATTCGTGAACGAATTAGAGACTTGTGGAAACACAAAGAAAACTAACTGTTAACAAAGATTATTGACAAAATAAAAAAAAAGATCAAATTGATGGGAAAGGGGTCTTTTTCTTTTGCAGAAGCGACTCAAAATAAATTGATAAATTGGTCAAGACTTGATGTATGAAAAATCATGTAACAAAAAAAAATTCCTATTTAATACAAATATGATTGCATGGATATTATGGGATTCAAAGATCGTGTACCTTGATGTAAATAATTTTCCAACCCCCTAGTTTTCAACAATTGATGAAGCAATCAATCTCTTTGGTGTATTGCCCGTAAAAAACACCACTACGACCCTTGAGGTTAATTCTCTAAAAACCTAGTTCTTGTGGGAGAACCCTAGGTTTGTGAATTGATTTTTCTCTTATAATCTCCTACAACTACTCTTGTTGTAATTGTCAAACCCTAATCTTACGAATATTTTCCACACACAATATGGGAGGAAATATGACATATTTATAGAAAAGTCTCTCCCAAGTCAACTTTTCCTTTCCATATATGCAAGATATGATAAATCATATCTTCATATAAAAGAAAAATATATACACACTCCATATCTGATATTCTCCCTACGAAAAATAAGATATTATATATATTCCAGGATATTAAAATATCCAATATATATTTATATATAATTTCACTTGTGCCCTTAGCATGTAATTAAATTACAAATGCTCCTAGCACATTAAATCAATTCACATTTAACAACCCAGTTGATTTTAAATCTACCAAGTGGGCTAGAAGTGAAGATCTTATTTTAGAACTCAAACTCTTATTAGCTTTAATGGATTATATTTCGGCCCGGTCATCTCATAACCCTAAATTTCAATAAGCCATTAACCGCAACTTAATTCCACTATATAAGTGTGGTTGCACTCCAACTCGAGAATGATTGAACCATGTGATGCTTTTAACCTTGTATTGCCTCAACACCCAACACTCATGTTAATTATACAAAATCACCATTCTATGCACAATTGAATATGGACGTATAAGTGTCAATCAATCCAAATCAACAATTAAATATTTATTAAGCCACTTGATTATTTCTTATTTAATCAAAAAAACTTTAATAAAACTTATGCACTTTGCCAAGGTGAATACCCATTTTATTAAAACCGAACCAAGCGCTTGAATTTACCATTGATTAAACTAATCAAGCCATAATAAATTAGCTAGCATATATGTAAATCTTGGAAGCATATTCCAAAACACATGATCAACCAACACCCAACATATTTGGATTTTAGACCCTAGGGTCCACCGCAAAAAGCAATGTGCTAACCAACCATGCCTAGGGTTCGCCACTCTCTCATACTTGAGGATAACATTCGTCATAACACTGACAAGTAGTAATTGCAATGACAACCTTACAATTACTTTGATAATGACTTGTCGGCGATCCTGTTCTGTTCTCTATCAATAGGGAGTCCACACACTATTGCTAAACGAACAAATCACTTTATGACAACGCAATATTAGTGACTTGTGCTCCGAGTTTGGTAACCATACCATACACGCACCAAGTCATTACATAATCAATTGACACTACGATTTGGGTCTTGAATCGAATCAATATATAGCATTCATAAAATATATAATCAGTATTTTTGATAAGTAACAAATTCATATTACTAAACTAATATCATTACATCTCAATTGGTGCTATAAAGGGCATACAATCCCAACACAAATAAGAGAAATGAATATTACAATTAAAAAATTGTTAGCCAGATGAACAATTCAGAAGACATAAATCATGCAACTACTAAATTGTGCCTATACTTGGATGTTAAAATTTTATTTATTAAATGTCAGACACATAGTTATATATTGGGCTACAGTAAGATTAATCCTTGTTAACTCTTCTAGCGTAGTGTATCTTCCTTTCATCTTATAGAGTGAGGTGAGTTCAATGCTACTACTATAAAATAACAGAAGAAAACAGCACTGATGATCGTTACGGTGTTGGATCATACTAAATTATGGAAAAGCCCATTTTGATTAAAAAAATGACAAAACCAACCTCACAGCTGTACTCAAAAATGATCTTTGAGAAGTCTGTAGACAAAACCAGAAGCCGCCCATCATGCGCAAATGATGCCAACAATTTCCCATTGCGCGACACCACCATTTTCTGCAGTGGTCCTACTCCAGCACCCAACTGCTGAACCCCATCCTCCTCAACCAACAACACATGATCCTCCACACCCAGCAACACTTCCACATTCCCGGACATGGTATACTGCGGCTCGATCACCGCCACACAGAGTGGTAACTCCTCGATATTCGTGTCCGCCAGCTTGCACGGCCTCGGATTCTTGAAATCCTGAATACAGAACACTTGGTTGGCCTCATTAACACACACCATCCCATTGCCCCAAAACACACACTCCACCACGCTGTGCTCAAAACACTCCTTACCCATCGAAATATTGGGTTCAATCAGCTCGGCATGAATGTTGTACCTATAAACGGTACCATCCTGAGTGACGCAAACTAGGGTTTGGTCATCGGTCCACGCCATGCCGACCAATCGGCCACCAGGGTTTCTCCACACTGTCTCGGCAATCTGGATGCCGGCGGAGTTGAAGATGCGGAGCTTCCGTAGGGAGGATTCGGCGTAGAGCTGGACTATCTTGGAATCGTCACGGATGACGGCGATTGGTCCACCGAAGGAGGCACAGGCAACCTTGTTGCGGCTGAGGTCGACGTGTCTCCATTGGATTGAATAGATTTCGGGCTTACGGTAGTAGCGGTTGTAGAGGAGCTGCCACTCGGCGGCGACTGACACTGCCGCCATTAGGAATTGAATTAAGGTTTTGCGACTGTTGTAGAAGAGAGAGTTTTGGTTATGGAATTGTAGGGTTCATCGATTTTGGGCTGTGCGAAGGGCTTAATTGATGAAGACTCTAAATTGATGAGATTTTACAGAGCAAATGGTGGATTGGATCTGAAAGTGTGTGTTGTTGGGAAATTGGTGGTGTTGCTGAGAGGCAGAGGTCGGACACAACAGTTTACAGAAGAGAGGAATGTGAAGATGCATTAAAAGAAATTTTTAAAATATATATATTTTTATAAACAAGTTTTACTAAATAAAATGAGACCGGATTATCAATAAAATTTGATATTTAAAATAAAGCCAAAGTGCAATAAACTCTCCTCTAATTTTAAAATGGTGCACAATACCCCTCTCATTTTTTTGGATGTATTAAATATAATCTCACTTATAATTTGATGCAATTTGCCCTATTTGACATTATTTGGGTTAAGAATTGATGTAAAATGACATAAATACCCTCATAAAAAAAATTAAAATTAAAATTAAAAAGAAAAAGAAAAAAAGTGATTAATTTACCAAAAAAACTATCAGAAAAAGAAAAAAACAACAACTTTAATTTGCCGAAATACCGAAACAAATTATCAAAAAATATCAAGCAAAAAAACCTTTAATTTACAGAAAAAAATTTACTGAGAAAAAAAAATGGTGAATTAAAGTTATTTTTTTGGGTAAATTTTTTCGACAAATTAAAGTTATATTTTATTTTCTTTTTTTGGTATTTTTTTTATTTTTTGATAA